>CM032630.1:36705344-37194727 GCA_019097785.1 Fraxinus excelsior
GGTAGACATTGTCACATAATCTGGTGAGATAATAGGAAAGGCGTGGTTGAAATGGATTTTTGTGGTATTTTATTTGTAATCTGCTATATCTATAATAATAATAATATAATCCTACATCCGATCATATACCATCGTATCCTACATTAATAAAAGAGTCAGTTTTGGTGGCACTGTTCATAAGTCGATGGCTCGCCTTGACTAAGTTTTTTTTTTTTTTTTTGACTCGTTTGATTCTATAGTTTAAGTTACAAATATGCGTTTTAAACTATTTAAAATTTGTTGAAAATGTTAAATTGCGGCTATGACAAATCTATGATCGATAGTTTTTCTTTTCTACCCACCCTTAATCCCCATACTCAAATTAATTTCTCTCAATTTTATTTCTATTCAGTTTTTATCTTAAAGTAAACCAATTTTTTCCCATACAGTGTTTTATCTTAAATTAGTAAACATAAAATCTTAATCGTTAATTGTTTATATTTATTTTCAATCTAAATCTCATTCCAATATCTTTTTTTTGAACTTTATTTTTCCTACAACGTTTGATTCGATATTTTTCTTACACAATAAAATATTTTACACGTAAATTGAGAATTTTTCCTACTTTTTAACCACACATTCTCTTAAAAACCACAATTAAAAATATTATTTGATAAAAATAATGACCACCAAACAAGACTTAAAATTATTTGAAAAGTGAATCATATGAGCTGTACTCCAATATATTGGATAATTCAAACTCACCCACACACTCTCTTTCTCTCCTCAATAATTTCTAGTCTTGTCCATCTTCTGGTTTCAAATCTACAAGCTTCAAAGCTACGAGCTATCAATTTTATTTTTATCTTTTTTTCTAATATTTCGATAAAAATAGAAAACAAATTTAGAGTTTGTTTGAGTCTCTTTTTTAAGAATAATTTATGTAATAGTAAATATTTGGAGAATATGTATTTAAAAAATAAGAAAAGATTTTAAATTCACACGCAATGTTACTTTATTGGGAGAATATATTATTGAAAATGAGCTCGTGAAAAAACGATTTTTTGAGAATATGGCTCAAGCATGGGCTTAAAATACCGCCGTTATTTGCATAGCAGTAAAGGTATCGGTAAAGCATAAAAATACCTTTCTTTTCCAAAATATTATCCCAAAAATTACTCCAACTTTGTATCTCGTATCCATAGTAGCAAATGATTATTGTTGAAGTTTGAGATGTTAACACACATTCAAACGACGAATACTTCATTCACATTATTGAATTTTGAATCGAGAATACTTCATTCCCAAATTGGGTTATAAACTGAAGATATTGGGCATATTTGAGAGTTTAACTATAGGATTAATGTGTAAAATAAATTATTAATAAGTAAAATGTGAAGTTAAATTTCGGGTTAAACCACTTTGCCATAATAATAATGTCAGGAGCAGCGTCGAATCTTAGGTAGCATGAGATAATTTGATGAAAAAGATAACTATATTTTAAATAATTCAATGATAAAATTTCATGTGACATTATGGCATGATTCTTAAATTTTTGAGGGAGAATACAACTTAGAATGTCTACTCGTCTCTACTGTACATTCTTATCATGGCACCCCATCTTCGTGGAAAACTCAAAAAGTTTGAACATCTCATGTGGACCTCTCTCTCTCTCCCCTCAATAATTAGTTGCCTTGGACTCCATTTTCAGATCTACAAGCTCCGAAGCTATATACTAAAATTTTTCTTGTTTCTTTAAAGTTTGTATTTAATACAAACAATTGGTAGCATCTATTAGGCCTTTGAACACAAATATTCAGTTTCATTATCTTTCTTTCTTTTTTCCCCTGCAATCGCGTGAATCCTTTCCCTATGTCATCAGGGGAGGGAGAAACGGGGTACAGACTGCCCGGAAATCCCTTTACCAGACGAGGATACACTGTTTACTGGGCCGATAGGATTCTTTATAATCGTGTTCGAGTACATGTCAACTTTGTCCTGCCAACTTGGGCTCCCATCAACCGATTTGCTTGATTTTCCGGATCCGCTCAGAAACTCAAAAGATATTGAAAATATGAGACACATTCTCCAACAATTATTGTCATGTAGGAAAAAGCTCAAGGTATTCTTCACTGTCCCAAACCCCCAAAGCTTGTCGTCTCCTAACGAAGTTGTTGCAGCCTTTATCAATTTTCTCCTCCGAATGGTAGAATCCATACTATATTTAAAGGCAGAATACATTGCTTTCCAAAATCTCCGGACGGAGCTAGGATTTCTTATTACTTTTCTTGGAGATACATCAATGCTGCTGCATTTGCAGCCCACCAATAATGTTGTGATGGATATCGAAGCTGTGGTTAATGAGGTAGGAAGTTTCTTTTATTCCTTGTTTTTCACCTTGGTAGTATTCTTGGTCACTCGGAAGGAAGAAACCTTTATTGCTTTTATAAGGCTTAATTTAACGGATATTGAAGATGTGGTCATCGAGGTAGTAAGTTTCTTGCACTCTGGCTTTTTCGACGTTCTTGAGGACATGCCATTGCAGACCACTACTGAGGTAGAAGAAACCAAGAAAGCAATGGCGGATATCAAAGCTATGATCCACGAGATAGGAAGTTTCATAGTTTTCACCAAGAATGATCAAGTCCCGGAGAGTGGTGTATTGGATCTAGCTATTTCCGATTTGTTACCAAAGTTTGAGCTCTTGAAATCAAAGATCAAGGAGCACTGCATCACAGTCTTAAAGATACCGAGTGATGTGGCTCCAAAAACTGGTGTGGTTTCACTCTTCATTGTTGATTCCGTTCTTGATGATCTCATGGACCTAATAAATAACAAGTCGGACAAGATTGTTGATGTGAGCGATCAAATTGTAATGCTACACGAGGAGCTAATGTTATTGGGATCTTCCGTCACAAATATAGCTGTGAAGCAAGAAGCAGAGCACGAGGAACTTTTGATACGAGTCATGGGCATAGCATATGAAGTTGAATATGTCATCAACTCATTTCCTCCAGTTTGGTATCTCACCCTCAGACTCCCTCAGCTCATTGAGAAGATTCAGCTTATTATGATGGCTGTCGAAGAAATGAAGAACGATATTAATGTCGCTGGAATGCCAGAAGTTTCAAAATATCCAGGTGAACACTTACCGTCGCAATCTACAGAACCTCCCATTTTGGAAGATATTGTTGTGGGGTTTGATAATGTGACAATCGACATTGCAGAACAACTGGTTGGAGGGACAGAGCAACTGCAAATTATTTCCATATTTGGAATGCCTGGACTTGGTAAGACGACTTTAGCAAATAAACTCTATAATCATCCCTCTATTGTCTATCATTTTTACTAGTTAGCCTGGTGTGTTGTTTCTCAAACATATAAGAAGAAAAATATTTTGATTGACATTTTGAGCTCGATGAAAAATGTTAAGAAAGAAACAATTGCAAACGAGGACGATGAAAGATTGGCGGAAGATGTTTACAAAAGTTTGAAAGGAAGTCGATATCTCATAGTCATGGATGATATATGGGATACGGAAGTATGGAATGATTTGGAAAGATATTTTCCAAAGGATGGAATTGGAAGCAGAATCTTATTCACCACTCGGAATAAAGAAGTTGGTTCGAAAGCTTCACCTCATGGTGTCATAAATACACTTCCATTTCTATCAGAAGTTGAATGTTGGGATCTATTACAAAAGAAACTGTTCACAGATAAAAGTTGTCCTCAAGAACTACTAGACATCGGGAAGCAGATTGCAAAAAGTTGTCATGGCCTGCCACTTGCAGTGGTCGTGATAGCTGGAATTCTTGCAAATATGGAGAAGAAAGAACACTTGTGGCAAAATGTTGCAAGAAATTTAAATTCATATATATGCGAAAATCCAGACAATTGTATCAAGATATTAGAACTTAGCTACAATTACTTGCCAATGCACTTGAAACCATGTTTTCTTTACTTTGGAGCATTCGAAGAGGACGAGGAAATCCGCATTCAAAAGATGATATCATTATGGGTTGCTGAAGGATATATAAAGAAGGAAGAGCATAAGAGTTTAGAGGATGTGGCACTAGAATATGTGATGAAACTCATTGATAGGAGCCTGTTACTTGTTGCTGAAAAAAAATTTGACGGTTCAATCAGAACTTGTAAGATTCATGATCTATTGCGTGAAATGTGCTTGAGAATAGCCGAAGAAAAAAACTTTTTGAAGATTGTCAATATGTAAGTTCCCTATTTCTCTTCTTTTTTACTTCTCTATTTGTACATTTTTGTTTTTGTGGACTAATAATGGTGACTATATCTGATGATGGTATCATGTGGGATTATGTTTTTACCAGTGATGATGAATCTCATCCACTACCGTACTTCAGTGAAAAATACCATTGTCTGAGTATCGTCTATGGGAAGAATCCTGTGCACTCACTACCTTTCGGCCCATGTGTGCGCTCTCTTTTATGTTGTAATGTTCAGTTGCCCACATTAGTTGCATGCAGCTTCAAAGTTCTTAGGGTCTTGGATTTTTACAGTCACTGGATAAATCTTGTTGTAATCGGAATTGAACAGCTGGTTCACGTGAGGTACTTGGAACTTTCATGCACACTTCCACCAATGGAAAGCTTCCACAAACTAGAATTTCTTGTTATGAGAGCTGGTGGTGAAATACCAGATGTCCTCTTTAATATGATGAGTTTGAGACACGTGCATTTCGAGGACAGTGCATACTTCAGTGAGTCTATTCGTCATCAAGCCATTAAGGATAAGAGCTTCCAAATAAAAAACAACCTACAAAGTATTTCTTTCCTTCAAATTTTTGACAAAACGGATGAGAAAATCTTGAGCTGGTCACCAGATCTTCGCAGACTTAAAGGCATTGTTAGATCTTCACACAGTTATTCTTTTGACTTCCTTAATCAGCTCGAATCATTGAAGCTCAGATCATTCAGTTACAAGGGAGATTCATCGTTGAATTTGATCGGTCTGCCCTTAAATCTCAAACAATTGACTCTAATTTGTGTACACATATCCCCGGAACAAATGGAGATAATTGGGAAATTGGAGTACCTTGTGGTTCTCAAATTACGAGATGTTTCCTTTGAGGGAGGACTATGGGACACTAGTGAAGGTGAATTTCCACAACTTAAATTCTTGAAACTCTCTCGTGTAGAGCTTGCAGAATGGAATACCTCAAGAGATCATTTCCCAAGACTTCAACGACTAAGATTGGAATATTGCAAACATTTGAAGATGATCCCTCTCAGTTTAGGTGATATTCCAACATTACTAATGATTGAGGTATATCGCTGCGCGGAAGCTATCAAAGAATCTGCTAAGAGAATTCAAGAAGAACAAGAAGACATGGGAAATGAAGATATTAGAGTCATAATCTCCGACTCTTCAATGTGAATCTGAAAGTGGAGCAGTAAGTTAACAGAGCAACGGTTTTTGTTAGTATACTATGATTCTCTAAGAATTTCCTTTTCACTTTTTATATTATATTTTGCACAGTTTGTGCTCTTTCTTCTGAGACATTTCCAGCTGTAATAAGAGATAATCTCTTTCATGTTCTCATCTAGGTTGCTATTTTGGGGCATTGATTCATAATTGACATTAATTGGCCCAAATATCTATATTAGCCCAGCTTCATAATTGAGTCCCAGCCCAAGCCCAATTATCCAAATATTCTTTCATGATATTAATAAAATTTGAACAATTTTATTACCTAATTAGATCTTTATTTACTGCACATTTTACTTATAAGATTATATGTATATTATAGAAGTTGAATCAAACATGAATGTGAAAGAAATCAAATTTTTTTTACCCTCGAAATTTCTCATCATTTTTTTTTTCACTTTGGGTAGATTATTCACTCGTGGTAGAATGTGTTGGTATAAAAGATTGATGTCCACATTAGATAATATTTTGAGAATGGTGACGTATAATAATGTATTTTCGTTTTATTTTTTTAGTTTTTGATTGATGGATATATATCATTTGCTTTCGTTTATCGTGCTTCTATCAGTTTATATTTTTTAAGGTGAGCATCGATTTTGTATTTCACAAGAACAAGTAGGAATATGTTGTAATTCATTGAGTGTCATTGTTGTTTGTCGGGAATGTAATGAGAGTAGTCTCCTAAACTCGATCTCTTGTAGCGTGAGTTTATATAGAGTTTTTAAATTTTAGTCCACCCCAATATCATTTCTAGACTTCGTCCCAGCATGTTGATCATACTTCATTCATCAAGCGAAAATGATCTTATAAAATATGTAAAATTTTGTATATGTTATGTTTAAAATTGGTAGATTTCGGATTGTGTTGAATTCAATTCGAACTCTAGTTTAATCTGTAAAAATTAGTATTTATGAATTATGCGAATGATTATTATCTATTTGACTAGTAAACTTCAAATAATTATATTTTAATATAACAAGTTAAAAGTATATCAATATTGTACTCTTTTTGTAGCTCGTAATTAATTAGAAGTTTTCAACATAAGAAAAAAGTTATTTTGGAATTTAGGTCCAACATAAGAAGTTAAACCCGATTAAAAGAATAATAGTTTAATAGAGTTGGTGGGGGTTTCAATATTAAATGAATAAAATTATTTTCCTCTTTTAATTTCTACCACGTGTGATTTTTATTTGATATGAAAACAATAGTGTAGTACAATTCAAATGCCATTGTTTGAA
This sequence comes from Fraxinus excelsior, assembly GCA_019097785.1. Classification (NCBI taxonomy): domain Eukaryota; kingdom Viridiplantae; phylum Streptophyta; class Magnoliopsida; order Lamiales; family Oleaceae; genus Fraxinus; species Fraxinus excelsior. The sequence goes on from CM032630.1 coordinate 36,712,022, forward strand.
ATCAAGTCCATGTTAGTCACGTGTCCTATTTTAAAATGAAAAGTTTAATTATATGATTGGTAATTAATTAAACTTGGCTCGTGATTTAAATTTTTATGATTGCCGGTGTGAGATGACAAATGTTGATTTTGATAATTATAATGATAATCTTATTTTGATTTGAATAAAGTTTTAGTTGTAATTTTAATTTGATAAAATTTAATAGTAATCATAATTTTATTATTTGAAACCAATTCTCATCTAAATTTCTCATATTACACTGTTTTTAAATTCTAGTTGTATACAAATTCAATTGAGTACCTTTAACCTGAAAGCAACATCAAAATAATCCGAAACATGTAGTGAAAATCATTATGTTGTCAGTTTCTTTTTTCAGATTTTTCTTGCTCACATCAAATTTCGGAGCAAAGATTTACTCTCCACATTATGTAGACAATGATAGAACATTCTACGAGGCTTGGGAAAGATTTCACATTGCAAAATTCTCTGTTAGTGTTGATGATAAATCATCTTACACTAATCGGCTTGCAACATACTCTCCAAGATACAAGGTGCATAGCATTTTCTGAAAATGAAACTCGATTAGATTTTGTCAATCGTTGTTGATCCACTACAGAACTCCAACCAGCCATATTACCCTGATACTGCCATTTATCATCTTGATCCTGCCATTTTTCATTTGGTTGAAATCAAATGGAAATAGAAAGTCATAAATTATGCTCATAAAAATATTTAGGTTGACAAAATAGTTCAGAATTTAACAAGAAAATGTCATCTTTGTAACAAAATATAAAATGCACGCATCATTAAAAAAAAAAAAAACATTAGTTTAAGATATCCATAATATAAAAGAGCATAAATATACAAAATTTCTAATGCTTGACAAAGACTCACTTTGTGAGGACCGTCTTCCCTGATGAACTTACTACATAACACTTCATATTTTAAGAGTTCCTAAAATAAAGAAATATAGTAGGTCAGTTCAGGCATTTAATCAAACACATCGAATACATTTCCTTGTTTCAACAAGTTACAGAAATAATACTTTGATACTATCACAGAGCATGCAATTAACTGAGTTTCATGAGATTAGGTAAAAACACGCACAAAAAGTGATCTTGGAACTGTTACCACTCAGTTTTTTATCCTCCACCTCCTTGTTATTTATCAACTCTCCACTCTCATATTTACTCGACATTTCACTCTCCTCCGATTCTGGACGAAATTGAGGCTGGCCCATGGTATAACTAGATGCGCCTGGTTGAGATAAATGTTGTGGTGGTGCTCCACGATCGAGATGGTGGCCGGACGTGGAAGTAATTGGAGAAAAATCGTGACTGCGCTCGCAATTTTGGATGGGAATTGGAGCTGTTTCCGACGGTCGGTGGGCAGGCGATGGTCGGAGGTTATAGAGGGAGGTGAGGGGGTGCCGGTGGTGTGGGGGTCCGGCGGCTTAGGTGGCGGGTGGTGGAAGAATAATAGAATATTGATGGAAGGAGGATCTGTAGTTCAAGGACATGGATTTTGGGGGAGATGGACAAAGCTGTTTTCCGCGTTTTCTATTTTTCACGAGTTTTGGGAAGAAAATGCTAAAAACGTCATTTTAGACGTTTCGAGTTTTCAATAAAAAAAAAATTTTTTTTTCAAAAATTTATTTTCGAAAACGGAAAAGAGAACTCGTTTTCACTGTTTTGAAAAATCGAAAATAAAAAACGGTCCGAAAATAGCAAAGAGAACCTACCTAAACTTTTGTAAAAGAGTTGAACTAGAAAGAATGCTCGAGTTTTATTAAGGGAGAGGATTGACATAGTTGTGGATATGCAATATGCACATGACCTGCATTTTTTTCAATTAGACAGTAAGCCTATCTTTGGGCTACATTTTTTTTTTTTTTTTAATAAAAACTCATTTTTTTCAACACCCATTTTTAATCACATATTCTCCTATAAAATAATTTTACACATAAATCGAAATCTTTTTCTTATATTTTAACCACATATTGTCGACTTGTTACTATTCCAAAATATATTCTCTTGAAAAAATGGAGCCCAAACAAGGTCTGTCTCAAATATTTAATATATATGTTAATTAAATAGTGACACGAATTTTGAGTATTAAAACATTTTTCCATAAACTATTTTCTAAGTGAAATCATGCAGAAGCCGTTTGAAGAAGAACAACTTTCATGGTTTATGGTACGATGAAAATATTGTTTCAAAATTCAAACAATCTTAAAGATCTTATTTTATAATATGTTAAACAAATTATTCTAAACTCGCGAATCAAAATGTATCTAGAAGTAAAACATTCATTCTCTGAATACTTTATTTTGTGAATTTGGAAATGGGAATTCTCTTAACAACATGGTGAGATCCCGAAATCGATAAGAAAGATCCTCACTTCTTGGTGGCATGAAAATGAATGGACACAAAAAATTTGTCAAAGAAATACACATATATCGTATCTTCGGTAGGTTTTTAGAATCACTTAGCCCCTATTTGGCTCCCTTTAAATTAAAACTCTTTATTTTTTTGTCATCCAACAAGAGCCTCTATGGAAGGAAAATCACATGCAAATGGCCATACAAAAATTCTGTTGAATTGAGTTGCACCGCTCATTCACGCCCTCTACAATTCCAACCTATGTATTGATTCCAATTCCATGGCCAAAAACATGGTTGGCTTTTGGGCAGTGACAGATCCAGGATTTTGAATCAGTATGAGCGGGCGTTGACTATCAACCGTTGGTAACAATAAAATATTAAGAGTCCAGTTCGATGTCTATTTTTTTGCAAAAAAATGCATTTTAGAATAGTGATTAAATGGAGAATGTGTAGTTAAAAATAAGGAAATTTTTTTGAATTTGCATGTAATATTATTTTATTAAAAATGTGTGATTGAAAAGAAGAGATAAAAATGTATTTGAAAAAGGGGGAAAAGAAAACAAGGTCTAAAATTTAAATATAACAATAATTTTGTTCAAACAGAATTCTATTGTACAAATTAACAATATTAACCAAATAATATTGTGGTCAAGTTTTGTATAACTCAAAGGAGTAGCAGGGGTTCGAATTTTTACAATTACATTAAAATCGCTAAAATGTAACATAAATTAGTTGAGAAGGAATTCAAAAACGGGACTTCCAATATAAATATGAAAGTTCTTACCAGCTAAGGTACAAGAAACGTTTGAAAATAAAATGAAATTGAAGAGAGAGATACGCAATACGACAATTTGTTGAGTCAAATGGGGAGTACAATTCGATCAAAGCCCGATGAAAAGCTTGATGGGGGTGAGGTTCATGAACTCATTGTTTGATGTTCTAGTTCTTTGTTAATTTGAATTTTCACTCGCTCGATTTTCCTCCATATCCCTTTCAGTAGAGCTCTTGTACAATCATAGCCATTGCAAACTTGATTTCGACGAGCTAACCACACTCGAAATAGGGCATCTTGCTAAGAAGGTGCTTCCACTAGTGAATTGTACATTCAGATCTACCTATCCATTAGTTATACAATTATAATTTAATGAATGGTGGGTCTCTTCATGATATAATATCTTCTGCTAACAAATTACGTTGAAACTAAATTTAATGACTGTTGAGTTCTCCATCTTGACTCTAGTTTTATAGTTTTGCGAGAACTACGAAGTTTTAGTGGTATATTTGACAAGCTGAATTGACTAAGTCGATCATATTAAAGAAGAATATAAAAGTATTAGCATATTAGGCTGACTCAATCCTTTTGCTCATGGTTAAATGATTATCATTTTTATTTGCTCACCCTCTATTTTTTATTCACTTTGTACTGAAAGTAGTATTTCCATATTCCAACAGTGTTTCTCACATAATGAACAATCAAGTATTTGAATTTCATGTAAATAGATCTAAATGATTTTTAATTATGTAGACTCCATATATAAAATAGTCACTCCATAATGTAGGAGAGGACCCACACGGGGTCACGTGGGATTAAATGACCTCACAAATTATTATTATTATTATTATTATTATTATTATTATTCAGAAAATAGTTGTTTTGACCCCTTTACGACCTACTTTGACACACTCATTATGGGATGTCAAATGAAGTCGAAATATTACATTCTTAATATCATTTCGAAGTACTCATAGTCTAGTTTTTTGCTTGGCGTTTGAAACGATTAACCGTTGCAAAAGTTACAACGTATCAAAGTAGGCAGTTCCGAATTAGTATTTCGAGAATTTAATACTATGCTAACTTTCAAAATTCACCGATGATCGTATAATATAAAGAGAAAAAAGAGTTTGCGTTGTAGCGTAAAAAAAATTGCTCTTTAAATATAAAGATGATCTCTATTATGACTAAGATGCACTTTAAAAATAGCCTCTAGGATATACTCTGTAATGGAATGCATGGAAAAATAGGGGCTGGAAGTAATTGAGGGCACTTACCAATAATATTTTATGGCTACTATACGAGGGAATATATTAATATTTGGTGAAGATTCAGCGCATAATCAATTATTGAACATAAAAAATAGCCAGAAGCTTGAAATTCAACCACTCATAATATAGTGCGAGCATTTCAAATAAGGGTAAGAATACTTATTACACGACTTTTAATAATTTAATGAGTAGAATTCAAATACATATTATATTAGATAAGAAATGATTTCATCAGAATTTATACCTTGGAAATAAAGAACTTCATATTTCTCAAGTAATTTTTATTTGTTACAAATTTGATCCTCCTCTGCCAAGTTGCCTGAGAAACAAAGAATATTAATAAATAAATAAATAATACAAAAGCAAATATAGCATTAGAGTGGAAGGTGTAAAATAGGAATCGAGAACACATACATACCTGCCTTACCCTACAAAATTGGAAGTATTAAGCTTTGGTGCACTTACTGGCCATGGACTCAGTTTTTTCATCTTAGGGCAATTTTCAATGGGCAAGTCCTCCAATAGAGGGAACTCAAGTTGATAGTTCTGAGAGCAAAACATTTGAATACTCGAAAGATTCTCGAGCAGTAGACGGTTTAAATTAGGGAACACAATTGTGGTTTTCATTCCTTCAACTATTTTAATCTCTGAAGTACTGCCTACTTCTTTTCCAATAATCTCTTCAATTGATCCACAATCAGAAACCTCTAGAACGTACAAAGCCACAAGAGATTTGGCCATGGAAGGTGAGAATAGATACTTTAAGATACCACATCTATCCACAACAATTGATGTCAAATTCTCGAAGACACGAATTCCTTCAGGAACGGCCCCTATAATGTGCACTAAATTATCCAGAGATTTTAGATATAGTTTTCTCAGTCGACCAAATACACTTTCAGCATGATCTTCTGGAGTCGTTAGGCATTCAAAGTCAAACACCACTTCCAGTGCTTTACATTCTTCTACATAAAGTATTTCAAGATTTTGTAATGATTTACTCGTAACCTGTGAAATTCACTTAATGGTGTAAGTCATGACACTAACATCATAATTATTTTTCTCCTATATAATTATTAATAATTTTCCACGCTACTTCTTCTTAGAGTCAATTGTAACCAACAATTTTATTGATTTGATGTTGATAAATTATTCTTTACAAAAGAATTGGAGAAGTTTTCTTAGTTTGTCTTATTCTTCGATTTGCATACACGTACTTGGAAACAAACATGGCCAGACACACACGGAGAAAAGGAAAGATACATACCTGGTTGAACAACGTTTGAAGAATGCCATCATTGTTTGTTTCAGATCTGAAGCTCTTAAAACTGCTTAAATCGTAAAGCCGGATTGTGCGTAGTTTTGGGAACTTAGGCATATCGATAACTTCATTTCGTTTTGCATCCACTGAAACAACTTGTGTGAAGTGATGGAGGTTTGAAGGAGCGTTTGCATCCATGACAATGTTTCTTTTCTCTGAAGTGTTTTCCTCTTTTTCATCTTCTTCTCTTCCAATGATTTCTTCCAATGCTTTGCAACATAGAATTGTGAAATCTTCTAGGGCCACAAGTGAGTTGACTATAGAAGGTGAAAATAAGTATCTTAAGCTCTCACAATCATCAACACTAAGAGATTTCAAATTTTGGAAGACAGAAATTCCTTTTGGAACCATCCTTGTAATGTGCACCAATTTTGGTAGTTTGTACAGATCCAAAGATCTTAATCGACCAAGCATATTAATTTCTGCATCATCATTAGTGACTTTTATACCCTCAAAGTCAAACAATACTTCAAGTGCACCACATCCATTCACGCTCATATATGTTAGTTTATGCAAAGATGTTATTGGCATTTCCTTGCTTAGTAGCTTCACTATACAATGCAAGCCCGAAACAATCAGCTGCTCCATGTTAGGAAAGGTGACCTGCGAAGTTCAGTCAGCCAAAATTTATCCATTATGCTATCTATATAAATGAATTGCGGAAAGCTATGTCATTCTATAGAAACTGTATCTATCTATTCAATTGTATTACAAGACACGTTCATTGTGTTGTTCACTAAATAGAAATAAATCTGAATTTCTCCTTTCATTATTACCTAATTTAATCTCGTAATTTTAGCTCCAAAATTTACGCGCATCTTTTTAGTTCAAAGTTTATATGGTTAATGATTGGAAAATCACCGAGATTTCCTATTCAAGACCACAGTTCTACAAAAGACAATCTATAAGTTAATTTTATGCATGAGATGCCACAATCATACTGATTCTCCTAAACTTAACCCCTGTTTAGTTAAACTACAAAAGTTGATTAAAATTTAAATCAAATTCAAAAATTAATTTTAACTACATTTCCACACATTTCATTAACTTTTATCAAAATATGCCCATGTTTGGTACAACTAAAATCTCTACCAAACATGGGCATATATTTTTTATTTAAACCAAGCAGGGGCTTAGACTTTGTTAATAATATTTGTAATCATAAAATTCATTTATTTGCACTAAATGACTATTCTAATATTTTTGCTCCACTGTTTATGATTTGTTCATTTGGAACACATTTTCGAGTATATCTGATTTCCAAAATTTCTTTAGATTTGTTGCAGACGAACTAAACACTCTTTATAACAAATAAGGACTCTTGGATGCACATAAAAGGAAAGTTGAATACCATACCTGGTTGAACAATGTTTGATGAACAACACCGCTGTTTGATTGAGATGTGATGCCCTTAAATCTGTTCAACTTACCCAGTCTGACTCTCTTCAGTTTTGGAAACTCAAGCATTTTGCAAGTTTCGGTAACTTCATTTTCTCGTGCGTCCGTTGAAACAACTTCCTCTGACATCGGACAGTAAGATATGGATAGACTTTGGAGATTTACCAAGCTGTTTGCAACCGACTCCCGAAACAAGCTTCTAATTGTGTCACAAGAAAAAATCTTAATGCTCACAAGGTTACAGAACAATTGAGGTTTGATGACACCCCTTGGAAGATTTCCATTGCATATCTCTATTAACTTGGGTAAATTAGCCAATTCGAGAGACTTCAATTTACGGAAGGTGACATTTGGAATAGAGTTGGTGGCATCAATAAGATACTCGAAATCACCCCTTGATAGATCCAGTGTCTCCAAGTTAATGAAACCATCTCCATCTAACTCACTCACAACATTCTTCAGTACCTTGGCTCCTTTAATATGAAGATGGTAAGTCCTCTTGATCAACGAGTTAAATACGGGTAGCAAAAGCATACTTGCGTCAATACCGTCTTTGAGAATCAAGCTCCTTGTGAAATATCGATCTTCAGTATCGCATAGTGGTGTTGTGTCTCCAAGGATTTGAAATTTATCCAGATTCTCGAGGCACCGTCCTTTTAATATTTGCATCAGAATCGGAGCAAGTGTGGAAATTTGGAAAGTATGAAGAGAAGTCAATGAACTTAACTCTTCAATTATGCACCTTTGGTCTTCCCCTTCTTTTGGAATGCGTCCCAAGCACAACTCTTCCAGTTTCTTCATACTTGACAAAACACCAGGTCGAAGCGGACAGTTTAACTTACGAAATCTCAAATCAAGTGACCTTAGGTTGCAAAGATTCGTGAATTCAATGGGAGAATAATCACTGAAAGAATGATAGAAAGAGAGAATTTCCAACTTCTTTAGACTCCCAATCATTGATAATTGAGAATCTATTTTACAGTAAAACAAGCACAAAGTTTGAAGACCCGTCAACAATTGGATTGATGATGGAATTTGAATGCGCATCCCTTTCAATTCAAGAACTCTGAGATCTTTCATATCTTTGAAAAATTCTTCGGAAATGTTACATTCTTTGAAATTGCAACATATCAACCGTAACAACTTAACTTTATGATATTTCAACCCGCTGGGAAGCTGACCCAGCTCATCAAATGTAATTGAGATGGCACTGTACGATTCATGAGCATCATGTTCTGGCCACTCTATCAAACCTCCAGCATGTTTCACCAGATATCCACGTCCCTCTTTATTTGCCCTCCATAAGCAAAAATCTCTGATAACATCATGCAATTTCACCGCTTCTACCGCCCTACCCGTTTGCAATAAATAATAGCTTTTTAGATTAAGGGCAATTGAATATGCTCGATCTCTAGTTTCTTCGAGTGTGTCAGTATTTGGAAACAAATTTAGCCCCCTTGCATATTTAACCAAATTTTCAATTGGAATACTTTCATCTTCAGCGAATAGAGAACAGAGCATAAGCAAATCCCGGTCTTCATCACTTTCCAACTGTTTGTAGCTCAATTCTATTCTTGAGTACATGAAATCGTGCCCTTCAAGATTGGTCACATTAGACTTCTTTAGCTGTTGAAGTGCATCTCTCCATTTACGTATGCACTTCTTTTTCATTGCTCTGCCAACAACCACTAGCGCAAGAGGTAGACATCTACATTCATATGCAACCTGTCTGGCTATGCTTAAGAGTTCGACTTCAGTTTCATCATCAGAAATCCCTGCCGTATCCTTGAAAAGATGCCATCCTTCATTTTCATCCAAAACTTTGATTTCGAATTTCTTTTGGGCTTCCATTTTATAACACATTTCTTCAATTCGCGTTGTAAACATAATTTTCAACCCGTCGTGATCATGCGGAGATGGAATTCCTACAGTTTCCAAATCAATTTTTTTCCACGCATCGTCTAATACGACAAGAATGCTCTTACTATCGTTGACTTGAAGTCTTTCATGAAGTCGTCTGGCTCTCACTTCATTTGTCGTTTCTACAAATTTTAGACCAAGCATTTCCGCAAGTTCTTCCTGAATTTGGTTTATGTCTGGATCGTTAGATACAACTGCATATGCAACCTCCTTAAATAATTTCTCTTTTTCGACTTCGTTCAATATTTCCTTTGCCATTGTTGTCTTACCAACTCCAGGCATGCCACAGATCCCAATTATGCTGATATCTTTGTCCTTTAGAGCTTCCTTGATTTTCTTCTTAGTTGATAACCTTGTTTCGAAAACCATATGGGAAGTTAGGTTCAACTCTTGCACCGGCAATCGAGGATAGCTCACCCTATCAAATGTACCTTCCACTTTGAGATTATCAGCCTCAATAGTCAATTTTGTGGCTCTCCTGCTTAATAAGTAACGAGACTTCAAATTTGGACATATATTGAATAGACACCCCATTTCAGAACCTGTTACTCCGTTCAAAACTCCGTCGACTCTTTCCTTTAAGTTATCGACCTTTGACAACCATTCCAAAACTTCGTCCTCGGGGATTTCATTTGTTCTTTCGGCAGCATCAACCCGTCGTTTCACGCCATTTCTCTTATTTTCAAGTTCTAGAACTTTATTATGCAAATTCTGAATGTTACTGTTGTAGAAGAACAAGTACTTGATTTGGCACAAAACTGGATTGACTGTGTACCCTGCAAGCTTCTCAACAACGGAACAGGCTATGCCAGCTGCCATTATCGGATTCTTTTCCTTTTTGTCTTACCTTTTGCTTTGGATGAGTTTAATGAAATTGCAAATTATTTCCTTGGTTGCTAGTGATGATTGTCTCTACACAGTTATTGAGAAAATTACAAAAGATGAACATCGATAATTGTAAAATCTCAGCATACTCAACAGTAAATTAAATGAGAAAATAGGAACGAGGGAAGTTGTATCTATTCATTTTCATTGCACAACCCATTGTTTTGCACTCGAACGATCAAATCACAAATTGGTAGCCCATAAAACAAAATAAGTTTTTTATTTTATAGATTTTCATTTGACTTTAACACACTTTTATAACTTTATTGGAAAGAATAAAAACTTATATGAAAAGTCTATATAAATTATTGCAAATATTTGATTTTATTGAATTATTTATTTTTAAAGACAATGTATTAACCGATTCACTATTCGGATTTGTGATTTGTCCTTATCACACAAATAGTTAAAGGTGACACTAGTATATTTGGAATGTATTGAACGAACCATGTGTCGAGTTTATTTCTATAGCATGACCATGTGAAGAATTAAATTCCACTCGATCACGGTTCATTTCATCAAAATCCCTTGATAGAGCTATATATATCTTTTCATGACTTTAATGGTTCTTTGATTCACCAATGGGTAAGATCAATTTGATTGGTCAAATATATTGGTAAATTGGAAGCTTGAGAGTGAGTTAAATAGAGAACATGAATTCGAATAGGGAACCGTCGCCCTGAAAAATTGGTTGAGTGACTACTTAAGTATTTTCTGTTGAATGGTTAAAATATAAGTTCAGTGTTTAATGACAATTGAACTTCGACATGTGATTAGTTCACAGGATCGTTTAAGAAAATGATACTTAAGTTAGTGAGAATAATTAGATAGGCAAAACAGTCATTTGTGTTTGTACCCAATTATCGAATCTCGAATGGGGATAAAATACATATGTGATCGGTCAAAGAAAAGTATTACAAATTTATTTGCTTCCATATTCTTATATATTATTCCAAGAATTCAATCTTTTAACTTTAATGAAAAAAATAAAAACTAATAATGAGATTGAGTGATTTAGGGTCAACTAGACAAGATGTAAATATTGAAGTTTGGGATAATATATGTCTGATCAGGTTCTTGTGATAACTCTATAAAGTATTGAGACTTAATTACGGTAATTATAATAGTTTTGGACTTAATTGTAAAGTATTGTACTTAGCTGTCATTGTTATAAAAGTTGTAAACTTGATTACAATTGTAATTGAAGTTCTAGGACTACAAATGTAATTAAATGTAAACTAATTAAATGTGGGCTTTAGACTTTTATTTGAAAATTGAATTATTATTGTACATGGATTGGAACATCTTGGTCTCTATAAATAGAGACTAGATGGACATAGAAATCATAGGACAATCATAATACAATAATTTCATAGTATTCAAATTTGGAGAGAACATTATTTTTCTTGCTTTTATTCAATAGTCCATTCCAAAAATTAGTTTCTTAATTTAATTAAAAAAAGATGCATACCCATCGACATAGTCTTTCCTTTGGAGAATACTATAGAAGTCTTGGAGGTTTAGGATATCAAGTTCTAGAAATTAAAAGGTTGATATCTCGTGATCCAAAAGACTGCAGTTCGATTTATTCAAGAATTAACAATTGGACTTAGGTAAAGATTCGAATTATTTATTCTTGATATAACATATGGTTAAACATTTAGAAAATCTAGTTTATTGAATTAAATAGATTTTTTAATAGTCAATTGAAGGTAAAGAGCAGAAGGAATTAGACAATAATATCACAATTTCTATATTTCTAATCCTTTCATTTTATTTTCACAAAATTCTCTCCAACCGATACAAACTTCTAAAATTTTATTGTCTAATCGCTCTACTTTTTAATTTCTTTATTGTCTATAGTTTAAAATATGTTAATTACTACTTAAAAAACTGCTAATTCTCCATAAACTGGATTATATAATTTTATGTATAGAGTCCATGTCACATTGATGATGGCGATGATTATAGGGTTTATGGTTCATAGAATCCCATCTTATAATATTTGAAAATAGAATTAATTATTGAATTTTGGGAAGGCTGATGTTATGTATAATGAGGATGAATATAATGATTTTTTACAATTTTAAAATTATATTAGAGATGTATTTAGAAAGGAATGAATATAAAGAATTTGTGTGGATCTATCCCTCTTCTCTTAAAAGAGGGAATCCCTTTGGTTACTATTAATTTAAGACGTATTTTAACTTCCCCTTTTATCCTTCCATTTATTGTTAAGACAAGAAACGTGAAATTCAGCAAACCCAATTTTATCTCACCCAATTAACGGTTTTCCCCACTTTAGCCTCATTATTTACTGTTTATGTCTGATTTTTTGCTACATCAGCCATTTTTGTTGACTAATTCATATTTACCAAAAACAAATTTAAAAAATAAAAAAATTGTCCTTCCCCTTGCGCGCACGGGGGGCTAAAATAATTTTGCCGACTTAAAAAATCTTTGCCAAAAAAATTACCACCTTTCATCTGCAAACCTACTTATTTACATAGGTGAAAGGCGGTGGCTGTAGGCGGTGGCGGTATTTTTCTTATTCTTTGTCTTTATATACAAAGAAAAAAAAAATTCTCTTCTTCACCGAGAATATGCACCAAAGGAAAAGTTTGGGAAATAAAGAAGAGGAGAAAAGGAAGAAGACCATCAGGTAAGATTTTTATTGGTTTAGTTTGGATGTTTATAATTTTTATATTTAAGATTAAGAAATTGCAAGTTATGCTATATTCTGTTAAAAAACGGTAAGAGTAAGAATATACACAATATTGTAGATACCGTATCTAAACTTATCTGTATTTACCTTCGTCATTTTTGTTCAGCAGTATTTTTGTATGTTTATATCTCTATTAGGTTAAATGCATGCTGGTTATCTTCTTAAACAGATGTTCCACTCTCCAAAATATTCTTCAAGCATCCATTTTACTGTCCGTTATTTAGCGTTAATTATTTTTGTCTATAGAAACCAGAAAATTAGCACAGACAGACAAAAATGCAGTGCTTGCATTATTGACGATTGAAGAGTTTTGCGTAAACATTAAATTTCTACGAATTAAATGACAACAATTAATAATAATTACATAAAATTATACCTAAATTTATATTAAAAAAGAGGAAAAAAATCGTTGTAATCTAAAAATAAAAAAAAAAAGGAAAGAAAAATGGACGAAACTCCCCGTGCGCGCACGGGGAGATGTCCCGTGCATGCACGGGGAAACATGATCTCCCCGTGCGCACGAGGAGATTCCTTCTCCCCGTGCGCATACGGGGAGATGACATAGATTTTTTTTTTTAATATATATATCAAATGTCATTGAAAATATTAATTAAACATATATACCCGTGACTTTTTTATTTCTTTTTTTGCCAACAATTCAACTTACTTACATTTTACACAAATTATAAATTTAACTCAAAATGAGTAGAAAATATTCGATGTCATATATACATAACAATAAAAATTCCTTTAGGGGGCGTTGCCCCCGAACCCCCACGAGGAGCGCTGCCCCCAAACCCCTACGAGGAGTGTTGCCCCCTCGATTTCCGTAACCTAACCGAGCAAGTCGGTTCCTGTTGGGGGCAATGTCCTTGAACCCCTAGATGGACGCAACTCGTCCATTCGGTCAAAAAATATGTAACTTACTTCATATATTTCTATTTTTAATTTTTATTATGATTATGATTTTCTTTGCTTGTTATATTTTTAGTCATTCCTAATTCTGTCTATATTAAATTTGTTTTGAATTTTTTTTAGTTGCAAGATATCATTCTCAAAGTAAAAATATCATAATTTTTAACATCAATTGAACTGTGCTATCTTCAGGTACATTATTATTTTTTTTTTTTTTATAGATTTTGTAAAGTTCAATTTGCAGTTAACCTTTGTATTTTTTTTCTCTAAAGTTTTTATTATAGTATTTACCATTTAACTATTATTAACAAATACTATGAGAATACTTTTATTCATTCTCTCCAAACGATGGTGTACAGTATGAGGCGGCCACCGAAGGTAAGATGAAATTGAGATCTTTCTATGTACTACTGTTATTATTAGGCATTTCAATCCTTGCATATTTTGGTGATTAATTTCAATTTATTATTTCCTTTTGGGTGACGATTTCATTATATACTAATTTAAGTTTTGTGTTGTGTTGCTCGTAGCATTTTGAGGACTTTGTGATAAGACATTTCTGCAAGCATTCTCGTGATATTCTGATAGCATGTAAATCCTACGTAGAAAGCACTCAAGTGGGTTGTCTTGTCAAAGGGATTGTTGAAGATGTTGACGAAGGTGATAAGAGCTGTTCACAGGATTTTAAGATCAATTTAGCATAGTTCATCACTAGGTTAGTAAATACATTTTCTCAAATTAGCACGAAAAAATGTCAAGAGTTCTTTTAGTTAGCTCACATTCGTACATGTTGGTAGGATATAAAATAAATTTTACATCATGTCCCATGCGAAGAGAGGAGGGGAGGAAGAATGTGCTTTTATTACCTTCATGATTTTTTTCATCTAAAATTACAACTTTTTTTTTTGCAATTCTTCAATGTTATTGGATTCCATTTGCCATTCAATTAATATTATGTTCTTTCGTTATTAATTCCTATTTCATAACGTTTAATAATAAAGTTCAGTATCCATAATTCTTATCTCTGGAAAAGGCGAGTACATGAAAAAAATGCTACATTATGCATTAAATGCTTAAGAAGAATCCACCAAAAAATAAGATAATTTTTTTTTTAAAAAGCTAATATTACCTTCGAAATAACATTGCTCGTGCATTGCACAGTCAATAGACTAGTATTGTTTAAATAAATGAATTTAGTAAGAACAATATTAAAATGTGGCGTGGATGAAAATAGTAATTTTTTTAAAAAATAATTTTTTAATTGGGATAGATATAGAGTGGGATGTATAACAATCGTGGATGCAAATAGCGGCTCCCGAAATAAATTATAAATTTTTTTATTGGTATTTTCTACGTAAGAGCTAGTAAGTGGAGGATTTGTAAAATTCATTAGAAGTTATTATTATTTTCAATACCAGTGAGTTTTGAGGACTTTAAAGTTTTGATTTAATATTCCATTACTTTTAAAAACTTTTAAAAAGCATACAACATTGAATACCTCGAGACTTTTTTAGTCTTAAAAAGTGTATATTGAATACATCTAGATACTTTTAAATATGTAAAAGTCTCTATTCTCGTGTTCTTCATTAGATATCTCTGTAACAATTTCTGTTATGGGGTTTACATATACTCCTTTATTTTGTTATAATAGAAATTGAGAAGGATTATTTTATTTTATTTTTTGCGATGTGTCCTTCGTGCATTTTGGTTTTGATCGTGTCAATATTTAGAATCAATAGGTACTTCATTCAGCGAGATGACAGTAAGGCGAGACGAGAATCAAAAGATCCCCGTTTACGATCCCATTTAATTATTTATCTATATTTTATTATTTTTTATTTTTGAAATACTATTTAAATTGAAAAATATGAAAATAGAATAAAAAGATTCAGTATGGATGGGGAATTCGAGGCACGGACTATGTTTCCATCCTCGTCCCATTTACTATTTTGGGCGGGTAACGCGGATTGGGTTGGGTAGGGGCAAAATCTTATCATCCATGTTGTTCAAATGAGAGATTATTGAAAAAATGAGAACAAAATTTCAAATCGGTAAATATGGGATTGACTTGCTCCACTTAATCGGTAAATATGAAACCTCAATTTCCCATACTATAAAGTATAACGGGAGAGTTGGCAGAAACTCAAAAGTGGAGATAAGAGGATATTTTTCATTTCAACCCCAAAAGTGAAATAGTCATCTTCCATATTCAAAAACCTACTTTTGTGATGAAAGTAGGCTAAAAAATTGGTAAATCAAAAATGGATAATTACAAAGCAAATCTAAACAAATGCAAATATATTAAAATTTTGTAAATGAAATTGTATATATACAATAACGTGATTACTTCTACATCTATTTTCAATACACTCTATAAAAGTATAGATAAGAAACATTCGGTTTCCAGTTAATCTCTACAATTTTTGTTTTTTGGTCAACAATGCCCTTATTCGTTCCTCATAATTTATATTAATTCACGCTTTAACTTTTAAATTTTTACATTTATTATTCTAACAATAATTAACTTTTACGTACATTTCCTTTTAAAACATTAATTCAAATAGAAAAATGATTTAAAAATAAATAAAAATGAAAAGCTCACATTATAGAGATTAGGAGTAACTGAAATGTATATAAATTTTTCGACATTCATTAATTTATTATTCTAACTAGAGTCAATTTTTAAAAAATTAATTTACTAAAAGGACAAAAAAAAAAAAAAAAATTTTTTTGCATGTTTTCGTTATTTTGTGTGTTTGGATTAAAGAATTTTTTGGCACTTAATGTTACTTTCCTTTTTTTTTTTTTTTTTTTTTGTTCTTTTGGGTAGATTTATTGATTATGGGTGAGAAGGAAAATAATTTGTGATTTAAATATTGTTGTATCTTTGGTAAGAATTTGTGGTTCAAAAATAGCGTTGAAAAATTAAGTTTTAAAAAATCTATATCAAAGATTTCCATCAACAAATATGCAAAATTAATCATCATCAATGATTGAATGTCTCTCTTCTTAACTATGTTCGAAAATTATTTAATTTGTCATGTGGGCCGACATATGTAATTAATTGTGTATAAATATTATCATAAAGTTAAACTCAAAATTAAAGTGATCTAATAAAGAATTAAGTAATTGGGTTTTGAACATCTAAATAAAGTGTAGGCCGGACTATATGTGTAGAGACCGGATCCATTAGTGTTTATATTTGACGATGTGTCGAATACATATGGAAACTATATATAAATTTATGGTCCCCAATTCATATGTAATTTCTCATTTTTTGTGTCATCCCATCAACACAAGAATATCAAAGAAAGCATATTGAAGTGGAAGATCCATAAAACCCAATATCAAGAATCAAGAAGAGGATTTGGAACTGTTAAAATTAAAGAACAAAAGATTAAGATTCATTATTTAAGATACAAATCAATGGATCAAGGTATATTCCACGTTAATTAAGTTTCTTGGTGATTTGACATGAAGATCTTGGCAATTATGTAAAGTTTAATTTTCATAGAAAATTTCAACAAACTACTCTAAAAATGCATTGGGAGTACCTGCCTTGTGCTTCGAGGATGCCCAATCACTATAATGAACAATACTGAAAAAATTAATTAAGTTTTAGTCACTATGAGGAGTAAATATATAAAGGGGAAGAAAGATTGAATAAGTACTCACCTTGTGATCTGAGGATGCCACACAAGCTATTGCTTTCTAATCTGGTCGAAATATAAGAGAGGAAACGATATAGAGAATGAAACTGGGTATTGTTTTAATTATATATCTGCTGCAAAAGAAGGCAATCTCATCAATAAGTAGAGAGAAATAAGCCTTATGTCCAGTTTTATACTGTAACGTTTGTCACGATGAATTATTGGATTCCTTTTGGTTTGGTACCAAATTACTTAGCTCTAAAATGTTACTTTCTGGTGCCCACTTTTTCGTATTTTTCTTCCTGCACCTTATCCGTTAGCACAATAATGTAAACTAGAAACATTAAAATATTCTTTTAAGATTTCAAGAGATAGGAATTGCGAGGACAATAATTCACCATCCTGAAACCAAGTCAAGTCTGTACTAACTATTGAAGCTGTTTCTTTAAGAAAAATGAATTATGCTGATTGGGTTGACCATTGACTGTTGAAATTGATTTGAGGCAAATCGTGTTTCTAATATTCAGTTTGCAAAATTGGCTAAAAAGCAATTTACGTTTTTGTTAGTGGGGGCTAATTGCATGAGATGTTGCCAAGTGTCACTTCATGTACCATTGGATTGATTGACCTTTTGGTGGCTTCCATGAGACAATGACTTTTTTGGATTGTGGGTTATTAGTTGTAAAATCATACTACATGTACAATGGTGGATGACAATGAAAGATTACCAAAACTCACAATAGGAGGGTCCATCCCCTTTTTTGAAATTTTTTAATCACACGGGCCCACACGCATGTGAGAGGTTGTCAACCTCCATTGTCATCCACTATTGCACAAATAGAATTATCCTTAGTTGTAAACTAATTTTTAAATGAATTTTATATAAAAAAAATCATTGGAGAAGTTGTGATGGAGCCTAATTCCCTTTTCAATGTGCTTGCTTAAACTCCTCCAATAAAAAATGGTAGACTTCTTGCTTTTCAAGGCTCAATAAATGCTCCCTTTGGATAATACCTCAGCTTTCCTCGATTGTCTCATCGAATAATGGATATAAGTGGAGATGTTGTAGTAAATGGCTTGGATTTGTGCTTAGCCTTGGGTCTGCTATTAGTAGTGGTGGACTGGGCTCCCAGCCCATTAATTTTTTTTAGTAGAAAATTTTATTTTTTTGTTGTAAAACAAATTTTTGTTGCGTAATTTTTTTTTTTTTTTTTGACGTATTAGCTCGGTCTGTAATCCAGTCTTGAATCCGCTCCTAGTGGTGGAGACAGAGAAAGAGGAGGACGCCGGTGGTTGTGTCGCAGCGTGGAGAAACAGTAGTGATGAGATTTGGGTTGTTGGGGGTGATGGTGGAGCAAGTGAGGATCGTTGAGATTTGAATTTCTTATACTCCTTTTTTTCTTTGTTTGTTGACATGAATTTGATGTATTATGAACACCGTGATTTTTTGCGCCCGTAAAAGTCAAATCTTGCAAGTAGCTTCTATCTTGTGTGATTTTGTATGATTTTGCAAGTAGCTTTTGATTCTTTAGGACGTATACTTTCTGATGCATAGAATTGTACATAACATTTTTATTGTCATCTAGTTGATATCCTCTACCAGTCCTGTTGTGATTTGTGCCTCCAATAACACCAAGAATCGGGCTCAGTTAATCACAATCAACCAAATCAATCCCAAACCAAACACTTTCCAACCCGAACTCGGTTGCTCCAAATTTCAGCCCACAAAGGACTGTATGAAAAGGTTACAGCCACAAGAAGAGCCACTAAGGCTAGGTAGAGAAGAAGAACGAAAGAATCTCTCAGGCACAAAACAAGAAAATGCACAAAGCAATAGGCAAAACCGGTTTTGTCTTAATTCTCAATGCAGGGACGGCTCCAACTCTTTTTCACCACCCTAATTGTAATTAACAACTAACTTAAATAGGTTAAGAGTAGGTTTAGGGTTTAGGCTTTTAGGTCAAACAAACAGGGCCCAATAACAAATGGAATAAGTGGGCTAAGCCTGAAAGCCATCCAAATCGTTCGGGTCGAGTCATGAGCAGCACTAATACAATTAGGCTACTTCGAATGGTCCAAGTAGGTTACGTGATTCGATTGGTGGTGTCAACATATCATTTCAATCATCGGCCGAGACCTATGAAATATTATCCAACTAAATATACCGATTTAACATCATAGCACGGATTTATTGGGTATCAAAAAATCCAACAAGTCCATTTAGTTTAACTGCTATTTCATTAGATTTTCTTTTGAGTCATTAATGCCTATTTTCATGGGGTACTTACAAAAATACCCTTAAAATTGGAGATGTTTTGAAAAATACCCTTAAAATCATATGAAAGATTTTTAGGAAGTAGAAAATACTGTGTAAAATAAAAAGTGACACAATGTCACTTTTTTTAAAAAAAAGTGACAAACTCAAAAAAAGTGACAAAAAAAAAAGTAATAAAAACTCAAAAAAGTGACACAGACTCAAAAAAATGACAAATACCAAAATAGCACCATTCATTTATGCAGCACCAATAATCATTTTTTTATCTTCTTAAAAAGTGACAAAAACTTAAAATGTGACAAAAAACTAAAAAAAAGTGATAAAATTTTAAAAAGTGACAGTCACTTTTTTAAAATTGATGAGTAACTTTAACATTCTTAAATGATAATGCATAAAAGTGACAAATACTGAAATATCACCATTCATTTGTGCAGCACCAATAATCATTTTTTTTCTTCTTATAGTGTAAAGGGGTACTATAAGGTTTAAACTAAACCTAATAACGAAATCCAAATAAAAGTGACAGAATGTCACTTTTTCATATAAAAGTGACAGAATTCACATTCTCATTGAGCAAATATCTTGCATGCATGAATAAAATTGATTCAAAATTTTTTTTTTCATACGTATTAACATAAAACGAGGATTGAATTCATACATTCAAATTTTCAAAACACACACGTATGCATCTAGTTAATTATTCCAATGAAATACTGTGACTTTTTTTAGAAAATGTCACTTTTCCATAGAAAAGTGACAGGATTCACATTCTTATTTTGTTAAACACTTTGCACACATTAATATTTAATTGATTCAAAGTTTTTTTTTTTTTTTTTTCCATATTCATTACTATAAAACAAGACTTGAATTGGTATGTTCAAATTTTCAAAAATGCACACATATGCATCTATTTAATTACTTCAATGATATAGTGCGATTTTTTTTTTTTACAAAAGTGACACTTTTTCATAGAAAAGTGACAAAACTCACACTATCATTTTGTCAAACACTTTACAAACATCAATGATTTAACTGATAAACCTTGCTCAAGTAATGTAATATCAGCCACAACAAAATTGCATACATACACCAACTGCAACCCTATACATTATGCAAAATTAAGAACAACGTCTTCGTCTCCTTCAGCCATAGTAGCCCTATTCGCAATCCAAAATAACGACAAAAATTTGTGTTAAACTCGATCTGCCCCAATGTACCTGTCATTAAGATCAGACAAATAAATAATTCATATATCTTATGCAGCAATAGGAGTCGAAGTCAATTGTCGGAGCCGGCGTTAGTGTCGGGGTTAATAATTCGGAATTGGAGTTAGAGTTTTTGATTTCGGATCGGAACAACTTAAGGTTTTTGCTATTGTGATTTGGATTTTTTTGCATCTAGTTAAAATATTCACGAATAGGAGAATGAGAAGGTGGAAGACGAATCAACTGAGATAGATGGAGACGAAAGTTGCAGAAAATGGTCGGAGAGAGAGATTCTTGGAGATGAAATCACCACTGTTAAGGAGATGAGAGCATTCTATGTTGATGAGGGGTTTTTCATGGAATTGGGTTTGAGTTTCAGGTTTAAGACGTATTAATTACGTGTGGAATGGTTTAATTAGTTTGAAAAGGGTATTATTCAATTTTGTTTCTTACGGGCCGTACTGGGTCTAATTTCCCCTATTTTCATCGGTTGAAAAAATACCTGTGGCCCCAGAGGAGAATTCTCGATTCTCACCTCCATTTTTTTATTTTTTATTTTTTAATTAAAACATAGATTTGATTATCTAAGCCGAAGCACCCATCTTTGGTGGAAGGAAGACACAAAAAACGTATCGTCTGATACACCATATTGAATTAGGAGAGATAAAAGTGAGAATGAATTGAGGTGCTTTAATACAGCGTTTGGTAACAAAAAAATTGTTAAATTTTTTTTTTTTTTATGCATAAATAATTTTTTGTACTTATACGCAAATTTACTAATAAATCGTGAGTTATTTTTCATACTTAGTGAATTTTTAGTTAAAAATAATTTTTTTACACGTAAGTGATTTGTTTACTCGTAAGTCTCAACAATTTATTTACTTATAAGTGATTTTTTTTTTACTTAATAAGTCACATTCATTTAGTTATAAGTGAAATTAACTCATAATTGAATTTTTTTTTACTTATGAGTAATTTTTATACTTAAAAAAAAAAATTTTGCTTATAAGTGAAGTTTTTATTTATATTTAAGTAATTAGTTATAAATTATTATTTTACTTATAAATGAAACTATTTGTTATATCTAAATTTACTTATATACAAACTTGCTTACTTATAAGTAAATTTACGGATTTTGATTTTAATTGAAAACATTGTGAAAACGTATTAATTTTATTCCCTTCACAAAGGGAGAATAAGCATCCCAAATTAATTTAATTTATCAATTGCGCATTTGTACGTTTTCATATCATTATGCATAGCAATTTCAATAATCCTGTTACAAAGAGAGATACACTATTTATTTGTACAGATACATACAATCAAAAAATTGAAGATTTTATGACAATCAAAATGTTACGAAAATAATTTAAGGATAATTCAAAAAATAGGGCATCCTTTCACTGCAATTCCTTTGGCAGTCGGACAAGAAGCCAAGGGGCATCCGTCTGCGGCGCTTCCCCACCATTCGAGGCTAATGTGTTCCATCCCGAGGCACAAGTACAAAAACACTCCCATGAAAGCTAATCCAGCATCGAGCGCCCCTGATAGGAGATAATTGTGTCGACTCCACCAGCTGCGGTAGTATCTATAAGCAACAAAACCTGAGACAAAACCAATAATAATCCAGCTGTTGTAGTTCACAGCAGTAGCTGGGGGCATATTAATTACCGAAACTAATAGCACTGGAACCGTAATATTTCTTATCCAGAGTTGACTCGGAAAGGCCTTAGTCGCAAGCCAAACAAGGACAGGAGCTAAGGCCCCTACCAAGAATGACCAGTTAATAGTCGAGTAGTAACCAAGATTCCCAAACATTCTTTGCGGCCCAATCAAACCCCATATCACAGAGGCATCATAGAATACATGGTCTCCAGGACAAGTCCATGGACTGCTTGGAGGAAGCACATTTCTATCGCAAATATTTGGTACAGTGTCCATTAGCCACCACGCTGTTCCAAGATGTACGAACACTGATAGTAAAGTGCCAACTACCTAGACAAAGAAAAGTAAAGATGAACATAATGAGAAAAAAAGGGGCTAAAAACACGGTTAGGCACCGAACTAATAAAGAAAGAAGTTTCATGTACATCACAAAACTTTATTTTGATCCAAAGTGTTCATGGATAATATGCCTTTTTCTTCAATTTGATGCCACATCATAATTTCCATCTTCCATATTAGATAGAGTAATATTATTCATAATCGATTGTAGTAGTCATTCTATGTGGCAGCGTGTTATTTAATACATTAACTTGTTATTTGGGGCAACAGAGTTGTATGAAATTAATACTCCAAATAACAAGCTGTCACGTAGAATGATTACTTGTAGTCGCTGACAATGAATAATACTACTCAGATAGATATTGCATTAGAAAGCTAACAGATTGGAACAAAATAAAGTTGGATGATTAAAATGAAACTTCGCTACAAGAGTGCCAAACATGCCGTTTTAATGTTTGGGAAGGAAATGGAAACTAACCTGCGCCATGAACATTGCTCTAGGGGGTATTTTCATGTAATGTCCAAGTTTGAAGTCTTGTAGAAACATAAGCCCCTGTTTCATACTGATATAACCATACACCTTAAAGCACATGTTAGCAACTGGATATCCGGGATATAAGTATCCAATGATGTACTCTGTGATCACGTTCAAACCTGGTGTCTGATGAATAAAGAAATTTAAGTGTGAACAATTTTGTAAATGATTACAATTTTGTAAATCATTTGGACAGTTCTGTGCTGTAAAGCAACTAATCAGTTCTAATTAAACAAAGGTTTGAATCTAGTAAAAAATGGCTAGAATCAATTCTATCACAGAAATTATATGTAGTACAATAATGAAGTTACAAAACTATACACATGCATCATCCACACTCAAGCAGTCATAGAACTCGATAACGGCATAGAATCTCACTTGATTAGCTGTTGCAGTGATGACTCCGACTGGAAGGGTGAAAAAGAAAGCAAGTCCACATGCCAACAAGACGCCCCACCAAGGCAACTGAAGTTGATCATTGTAGATTTGACAGATAAGTAAGGTAACTGCTATGTTTATCAAAAGAATGCATGTAAACCACCATTCTGGAACTTGCTTGTATTTTTGCATAAGCTTTGTGTGCACATCCATCTTCTTTTCACTGAAGGCTGACTTGCTCAGCTGGTATATATCTCTAAATGGAGAAAAAGTGACATTAAGTGTGCTCTTTGCGTGTTCTACAAAACTCGTGTTAAATACATAACCTTAACAGCTACACTTTACTGTAAACACAGACTCAACCCATGAAATTATTACCAGATTAGAATATGATGAAATAAATAATACGTCTATTATTACCGAATTGATCTTGTTCAACATACCTGCCGTGAAAGAGGATAACATGGACAACGGTGGCAGTGAGACAAGCAAAACTGAAAGCATAGGTCATAGCAAAGAACGTGCTGAGATAGAGACGTCCTTCTTTCTCATACGCATCCAAGTCTATGTGGAAGTTCGAATCTACAACGGCCGAGATGTTGTATTTTTGCCCATTTGATGTAAAGAGGTTATCAGAGAATATAGGAAAGGTCTTCGCTTTGTAGACATTGAGCCAGTACATAATCGGGGATATAACATACATCATGAGAAAATATCCAGCAGCAATGTTAGCAGTAGCGAACCATGGGCTGGCTAACGGGCTCCCAAGGTATGAGGATATGCTGGACCAGTCCAGCCCAACAGCACCAACCCCAAGACCATGGAGCCCAGAACCAAGTTGTTGGGCTAGGACTGAAGAAGGGAATATCCAACAAAGCCAGGAAATGGAAGTTAGCATCGGAAAAAGGTATCCAGGAAATACATAATAGCAGAAGCTACAAATGAAGGCGATAAGGAAGAACTGATTTCGTGTCAATCCACCCTTAGCTCTCTCTTCTTTTTCATGAAGCGCCCTGCCATTTTGAAATCATATAGTGAAAAACTTGAAACACTACTATACTACAAGAACTCCTCGATGCTATGAAGGTTTAGATAATACATAATGTCTTCCCTTAGACTATAATCTATTTTGAATGAGACTTGGAAAAGAATCAATAGTTAAAAGAACAAAATTAGGAAGGTAGAAACATAGCTCACTAACAAGTTCTATGCATCCCCATTAGTCATCGAATGGGACATAACCTGTTTGTACTTTGCATAAGTGATGCTAAAAAGAGGTTCTGAATGGGAACAGAAAGAAAAAGAAGGGTGTCATTTTAGCTGTATGCAATAAAAAAAGCAGCTTCATCATTAAACACTCACAAGTATTACGTAATTCTCAAAACAAAGCAAGACACAAGCCAAATTACTCGAACTAAAGTTGACTATATTTGACAATGAAGTAAAAAAACTGTCATAATCTAGTGCTATGCATCAAGAATCTAACCACAACATTCAGGTTATTCAAGTGTCCTCCAATCAACACACAGGGATTCAAGCAAAATGCAAAACAAAGAGTTACGACTAAACTTGAGTTAACAGGCTAAGTGGCATTACTAAAGCTAAATTACTTATAAAGCAACATCAAGGTGTTATACTTGATCTTGTAAAGTTTTGTATTAATAATACATACTATTTCATTCAATCCCTTTTTCCCATCGTAATTTTTCGATAAACTGTGCAATTCAAAGACTAAAACAGACACAAATGAAGAAGAAAAGGGTGACTCGAGAAAATAACTATGTACAACATACATATATGATGATAAAACCATTCGACCAACGCAAGTTGAGAGAAGTAGCTTGTACCTGAATAAAGACACCTGAACAAGGTTTTGGGGCCACCACATAGCAGCGGGCTCGACCAAGTACCTTCGAAAAAGACCGGCCCATCCAAATCCCAAAACCTGAGTCGTCAGAACCACCGCCAGCGCCACCCAGAAGCTCAACCTCTGTTTATAAAATATCTTCACAGCACTAACAATATGAATCGCGTAAGGGTTTCCCGCCCCTGAATTCGCAAAAATGGTGATCAATACATGCTCCTTCACATTGAACGGACCTGGATTCAAACTAAATTCCCAATTCTGCCCCTTGAAGAACACTCTTCGCGTAATCACCGCCGCCATGAGGTGGCCTAGGGGTATCACTGCAATCTGGGCGGAGATGGCGGTGATCGAGAGCGGCTCACGGCGGTACCAGAAGAATTGGTTGAGGAACGAGAGAAGAGTACAAGCCACGGCTCCTAGGGTCCACATCCGGAAGGTGACTACGGGTAGGGTCGGGTCGTCGTTGACCGGCACCGTGAGTGCTACTTGCTCGATCGGAGAGCTTTCTTGTTCCTCCTCCGGCTCCGGCGAGGCATGCGATTCCGGCCGCTGAACTGCACATTTTCACTTCAGATTCAAATCGAATTTTAAAAACAAGAATTGATGTAATAAAAGCATGCTTACTTACTAAGAGGGGATGAGATTTCTTGAATTCCAGACATATTCCTTTGGCAGATTCTCCGAGTAGATTGAAATTTGAATCAATGTCCCCCTACAGATGCCATCAAAGGTGAGTGGATTCCTCGGTCAACGCCGAAGTGAAGTAAGTGATGACGAAGGTATCAAAAGGAGTAGCTTTCGCAGATGACGAATGCAACATTGTATTAGTTTGTCTTTACTTCAATTAAATTCACCCATTCTTACCAACTACCATTCGATGGAGATTCTTTAAGAATTTTTTTTTTTTCTTAAATCCATTATCAATTACATATTATTTTCAATAAAATAATTTTACTTATAAACTTATAATTTTTCTAAAAAAGAAAAATTCTATTCTCAAAAAATTGACATCCATCATACTGTATAGGATTCATCTATCCTTAAATATTTTTATGGTGCAGACAATGTATATGGTAGTGTTTTTGTTCCAGATTCATGCAGGGCTTCATGGATTGAATTGCACATTGTCCAAACTGAGAGGACTGAAATGCACATTGACAAAATCTCATGGACCTACTTGGAATATAGATTAGGAAAGGACTGTCCATTTTTGAATGTAGATTAGGTGTGTTTGAGTTCCATGGCTATGTATGTATGTATGTCCCAAGATGAGTTCAATATTCTTCAGCTTGATGTTAAGTTTTCTTAGTCAAATGGAGAAGCTCAGCAAGAGGTGGATGTTGAGCAACGTCGAGGCGAAAGAAGATAAAGTTTATTGTCTATGGAAGGCACTATACAAATTGAGGCATGCGTCGCAAAAATAGAATTAGCAAAATCAATAACTATACATCGAGAATGGCTTCAATAGTAGAACAAGCGAATCATCTCTCTATGCAAAAAATAAATAATTATTTTTTTTAAAAAAATCGATCATATCTAATTTCAAGAGGGTGCTCTATTAATATTTCTGATTTGTTATACTAATTTTCATCTTTTGCTTAGATGTGAATGATAGTGCTCACCCTCTTCCAAGCAATGCCGGTTCTCTGATTTTTGGTGCCTAAGGTGAATTTCATAAATTAGGCTTCACATGCGTGCAAAATTTACAAGTGTATTAGAGCATCTTCAAGAGCATATTATATCATTTGGAGAGTATCTATAAATTTAAAGAGTTAAAATTTTGAAGTACTCCAACAATCTCCTTATATTAACACTTAATTTTACATCTCCCAAAAAATATTTATTATTTTAATTAGTTTTTCTTCATATTATTTCATTGTTTCCTACATTGAAAATTGAAACAGTTTGAATGCATTTAATTATAGAGAGTGAGTTTGGCTCTCCAAATTTGGAGAGCCAAACACACTCTCTATAATTAAAATGTTAATTTAAAAAGCCTTTTGGAATATGATTTTAAATGTTGGCTCTTTAAAATAGAGAGCATATCATGTTTAAAGAGCCTCTTGAAGATACTCTTATGTAGTCAATAGTTAAACTTGTTAATTTAAAACTTAACATTAAAACAACAAATAAAATGTATTATACAAAAGATTTATATTATAATCAAATAACAAAGCAAACAATATTTCAAACGATCAGTTAATTATTATTTGTCTTGCAATTTTAGAGGCAAAAATATTAATCAAATTTGAATAATCTACCCGTTCAACTATTTCTTTCTCAATTGATAAAATAGCAAATCCATTCAATATTTCTTATGATATAGTTGATTGGAGATAAGGTATGATTAACAAAATTTTGGAAGTAATATAAGCATTTGGAATGTCTTCAAATATTGTAACCCTTCAATTGCTCTCGTTGCTTTACTTGGAATATAGTAGCTTAATTCAGAACGTAAATCATCTCCATTAATACCCGGATATCCAGTATGTTCCAGATACTTCTCAAGAATCATACAAGACTTCAACAAATTGAAAAAAATTGCACGTCTTAACCTCTCCAAATTTAATGAAAATTTAAATAGACCTTCATATTATTTAAATTGTTCAAATCGAATCTCAGAGAAGATAGAGATTGATTTATTATAAAAAGGAAGCATTCAACTCTAAAAATTATTCAGCCGATTGATTTACCTCATCAATACTACTTTCGTCAAATTCCTTTTTTCTTCAAATTACACGTTTTTTTCTCAAATACAACTTCAATTTTCCATTTTACTTACCCTTTTTGTCAATTTATCTATGACAATAGCAAATTCAATTTGTCAATAATCTTCGAAAAGTGAAACAATTCCTTGTAAGATGTCGGTAGATTGAAAACGACGATTTTGATGATTGAAAACGACGATTTTGAGTACCAAAATAGGTAAGTTAGATTGACTGACCAAAAAGACAATCAGTTTTTCGATATAAAAATAATATGTCCATCTATGTGTCCAGCGCTATACAAATTGAAAACATAAACGTTAGATGGACATAAAAAAGACAAAAAGTAAACTACCTATCTATATAATTTTTGAAGCAGTTTGGAAATTGAGAATTGATTATATTACAATTGGGTTGGGTTTTCATTTTTCAAATGGGCTAAACAATTGGCTAAAACCAATTTTTCTTTATTTTTAATGCAACAGTGAGTAATAGATTCATAAATGGGTCTTTTGCTTTTGGATTGGATTTGAGCTATTTATTTATTTAAGTAAGTATTGGATCTTTTATTTAAGTCTAAGATTTTTGTATGCTTGAATTTTAAAGTGTAAGTTATAGGGTCAATATTTATTAATAGAAAAAATAAAAAAAATTCAAAATTTTGCGGGGCGAGTCAAAATTTTTGGGAGGCAAAACTGAAAAATACATTACAAATTAACTAAGAATAGTGGACCAACGGACAATGTTGGGGGGCGGTCGTCCCCTATCTCCGTCTATGCACGCAGGTGCACACAAATCACACCCAAATGGCTGCAATTAGAATCAAAGCATCATCCTTATTGTTAGTGGTGGTTGTATTTGTAATGCAAAGTAACCAAAGTTTCATGGCACAAAATTTTACCTCTGCATGCCAACCTAAATTAGGTTGAATATATTTATCATATGCGCTTAGATTGTCACCTTCTTTGTTGCTTTATAGCTTCACAAGTCGACTTTAGATGCATGTGCTTGCTTTGTAGCTTCACAAGTCGACTTCGGATGCATATGCTCTCCTCATGTGTTGGTGGTACAATATAAAGGTATTTCTCTAAATACCTTGGTTCATTTTCTACTAAGAGGATGCCATATTACTCTTCCCAGTGACTTGAAATGTTTGTGTAATCTCCTCCCTCTTGCAACATGCTCATGTTATTTACATTGGTTAACGAAAATTTATACATTGTGCATTAGTTTATAATATTATTGGCTACATTGACTAATGCTATTCATCATAAATGAAGCTCATCACTGGTTTAGGTTGTAGAGCAATTCTTAATTCATTGTCCAAAGGAATTGTGATTCATTTTAATTCATTGACCAGTTAATCAGTAAGTGCACTCTAATGGTGATGATTATCATTATTAGTCTGTAAGGAAGATGACTTATTTAGATAAGTCATGCTACAAGTACAAAAAATTTTGACAGACAACACATGGCGGGAATTGATTTGGAAGATGGAAAGAGGAAAAAAAAAATAACTCAATCCAATTCTCTACGGCCACGTCAGCGGCGGTAGGAATTCTTGACATAATTCTTGTACTTGTGACTTTCCTATTTGGATAGTAGTTTAAGAAAATCTTTTAGAGGTTGAAGATGCGAAAGAAGGAACTTGTGTTTTATAAATTTAAATTGGCTTGTTATAAAGGACAATGGAGAACATCTCTTCTACATACGAATCTACATACGAAAATAAATGCATTTTCCGAAACCAAAATGCAAGAATGGCCCAAATCAAGTTTATTTTACAAATATATATTCTACATTACATGACATTATGATCTTGAATTTAGGTGTTGAAACTCCATGAGGGACGGATGTTAGCTGTTCGAAGTAGCTGCTAGGCTCATTGCAAATGATTGTAGTCACATGCTAGTCTCTCTGCTAGTTCTATTGCTATAGAAATATGAGTGTTTCGCGCGGAAAGTCGAGTTTCGCTAACATTTAAAAAGGGGGTTCAGACGATTGTGTATGGAACAGACCTCTTGAGACAAAGTCTCAAAAATAGGTGTTTTATTGACGAAGATCTACAATCAGTGAGAGAACGAAATGCCTCTAAGGGGTGAAAGCACACAAAACACTTGAAAGTTAAATGCGATAAAAATAAAGATAATGAAAATTACATAGTCTCTGTTCGAGAGTGTTTGATTTGGGGTCATTTTCTTCTATACCTTATCTTCTTTTTTATACTACTTGGACATTTGTTGTAGAACCGCTTGAAATTGTTGGTCGTCCTGTAACTACCCACGTTCTTCATCATGGCTGACTTGTCTGTAACTTTTTGTTTTTAACTGCCTCATTACTTCATCATTGAACTGCTGATAAAAGGGGCTTCTTGGATCGTGGGGCATGATGAGATTGCCCTTTAACTGCGTTGGTAACAGTCGCTTGAAATAGCAGTGTGTTCGAATTCTGGGCGTTTCATAAGCTTG
Organism: Fraxinus excelsior; assembly: GCA_019097785.1. Classification (NCBI taxonomy): domain Eukaryota; kingdom Viridiplantae; phylum Streptophyta; class Magnoliopsida; order Lamiales; family Oleaceae; genus Fraxinus; species Fraxinus excelsior. The sequence continues at coordinate 36,742,699 of CM032630.1, forward strand.
GCTGACAATAACGTTGTCGCCCTGAGTATTAATAAAATGTTGTACTCGCCCAGAGTTTGGGCATCTTGTAGATTTGGGCGATGATGAGCCTCCATTGCACCACTCTATCCTGGGCTTTTTACATGGTTTTCCTTATGCATATCCTTCAAATCTCCTATTTGGGGCTTCACTTCTTGGGCAATTTAATTGGGCCATATTTTTAGGCGTCCACAATTACCCCCCAATATGTCAAAATTAATATCGATTATCAATCTTCTGCCATATTCATTCTTTGTATCCCTCGCAACATTCAAAATCCTGGAAAAGGGAAGGGTATTCACATCATTATCTTTGCTTAGCGGTGACGTTCTACATTTCGAACATGTGAAATAATACGTTACTCCTATAAACCTAAGAACACGCCATTCCTTCGCGCCATTACACCCACGTTCGCATCCTTACGTCCTTCTAAAAGATACCGTTCGTCTTCTTGGCTTTTCATTCAAGCATTTGCGTTTCTACACCCCCAGAACGATTGAAATCCTTAGTAAATGGCGACTCCATAGAACTCTCTTAGTTTCGAGGACTATCAAGAACTTCTTACCAAACCGTACATAGTTCCTGTTTACCTTTCATCAGCTAACTCTGGCCGCAACAAGTTTTATCTGGGCCCATCATTCAATGATGTTAATTCTATGGGCCAAGCTGCAGTGGGTCAGTTGTTTCCCTGCACCTACAATCCTCTATTTCTAAAACTTTTTCCATTAAAGTCAATTCGGGAGTGAGGTATTCATACTTGGCCCAAATCTGATGTTACTTTTCCCTTTTGGCATGCACGTATGGTAAAACATTGCCCTACCAAAGCAATTTTTGATTGCGCTAAAATTTCTGATTTATTGAAAATTGCTCTTCATCCCCCAACTTATGATCCCGTGCTTTTCTCCATGGCTTTGAGTTTTTGGTCTTCTGAGTATAATACTTTTATCTTTCCCTTTGGCCCCATGTTTGTTACTTTAAGGGATGTTGGTACTTTAGTCAATCTTTCGCCCCTGGGTGAAAATATCTCCCCTACCATCTTGGTCACTGGAGCTACCCCAAAATTTGACAAGAAGCTTACTGATTCTTATTCGGCCATGCAAGCACTCTGTGATAATACTCGTGCTGAACCTACTCATGCTGAGCGCGTGGCATTCCTCCAAATCTGTCTTTGTAAATATGTCCTATGTGTTCCCAGCATGAAACCTTCTATGTCTTAATTATCCATAGCTCATGAGTTAGCACGTGGTAGGTCCCTGAATCTCTTCTCGTGCTGCTTAGCTGCCTTTCATAGAGGCATGGCTTTTCTCCAATCCCATCTGCGGAATGGTGCATCTCATACTGGCAGTGGGTTTCTTTGGCTTGCTCAATTGTGGTTGAGAGCCTATTCACAACTTGGTACTTTCCCCACTCCTCCTAGGTCATTAGTTGCTATGAGCTATTCATCAATCAACTGAGCCCTTTAAAGATGTCCTATAGGGTTATCTTCACATTCTTTTATACATTGAGTTCAATCCTTTCCTTTTTTCCCTTCTCTGCTCAGCAAATTCCAATTTATGTACAGACTCCTTCTAATATCAGTGATGCAAGCGTTGTTTTGTCTATTTGGGTTCAATTCTTAATTGGAAGAGAATTGTTCCATGATATCTTGACTGGAACCAATGCTAAGGCTGGGGTTGAGATATATGCTCCCCAGTTTTTTGCTCGTCGTTGGGTTTTGGCCAAACTGGCATGTTCCTCCATGCTTCTCTAAAGGTTTGACCGACTGTTTCCATACCATTACCAAAATAGAAGCACACGCCATTGATGCCTGCAATGCCATTTTAACCCAAGGCTTCTCCATGGCTCCTTTCAACTCCACATTTGTTACTCATCCTGTTTTTTATCGCCTTTGGCCATTAGTGAAACATAAACTGTTTGCGATTGATGTTAACCTTGTTTTCCACTCGCTAGAGAGTCCATGACTTCTTCTATTTTTTCCACTCCTATTCTTGTTGCTCCTATATCCACTAGGATCCCTGTTTCTCCTTCGAGATCCCCTTCTACTCGCATCAAACATTCTGTAACCAGTCCTGCTTCATCTGGTTCTTTCGCTGCCCAAATTGAAACAGTTAAGGCTACTTCCAGTCGTAAATGGCTAGCTTCCGTTTCACTTAATTTGCCTGATGATGATGATGCTAATGATGATGGTGATATTCCTCTTGTCACCAAGAGAAAGGTATTTGATTATGTTTCCTTATACAAAGCTTGTCTATTTATGGGAAATCATTCATGTGTTAACGTGTTGTTTAGATTTTTCAGAAAAGTTCAACTTCACCTTTGAAGACTCTGACTTCATCGGACTTTGCTCCCCCAACTTCCACTGAGGTTTCTTCGTCCAAATTGTTTGGGAAAGGGACTTTAGCTTCCAGTCAAGTTGGAGAACCTCCATTTTCCTAGGATGTCGACCCCCTATGCGTTGAACCAGAAGGTAGTATAGAGTATATGGTCTTCTCCTTTGTCTGTATTGTTGAATTATGACTCATCTTAGCTTGATTTTTGCAGAAAGCCTTGTAGATTTGCCTGTTACGGGAGAAACTGCTAGTTCAAATAAATGGAAGTCTCCTCAAGTGGTTGGAGCGTTTGATGACGTGCCTCAGGCTACCCAAGCTGTCGATGTGATATTCTTTGCTTCGCCTTTCGTCTTTTAATTTGTGTATTGTAATGGGAGCGTTGAGTACTTGCCTTTTCTTTGCAGGAAACTGATTCCATTTTACGCTCTATCCAATACATGCTTACCTCTTGGGAGCAGGCGAAAACCAATGTTACTTCTTGCTCCTCTTCAGCTAGTCGTCCTCTTGCTTCATCTACTACCTCCTTAGAAGAAAACATTGGGGCTATTAGGCAATCCTTACTTGAATATGTTGCCTTCATGGATATGGATGTCCACAGAGCTAGTGCTTTTGGCAAGAAGGATAGATTTGAGTAGTTGGGTGCCAAAATGGCTTACTATTTCGACTGATTTCAGATTGGCATTGAAGATTACTCATTCAGAAATCAGCTCTTTGATAACCAGAAACATCGAATTGAAAGCTGAACAAGTTCAATATCTTTGTGCTTCCAATGAAAAGGCATCTTTGTTCCAAGAGCTTGAGAAGGCCAAGGTCCATTTAAACGAAATCTCTTTTGAAGTAATGGTTGAAGATTCCTTGATAACAAAGTTGGCCGCAGAGATATAGGAGCTTCAACCCAGAATGGATTACTGCAGGGCTAGGCTAGCTGTGAAGAACCGTGCTGGTGTGTTGTCGTAGACACCCAAAAATAGTATTTAAACCTCTAAAACTAATGTAGTAGTGGAAATAAGGGTCGATCCCACGAAGAGTGTGTAATTCAATATTTTATACTCCGTACAATGATTGGGGGCGTTTTTGTATGCAAATAATTGTAAATAACGTAATTAATAACAATGAAAATTAAATTAACGAAAACTTTCAAAAGACTAACCTTGGTCTAAGTCCACATCCACCATCGAAAATCCGCAATTGATCATAGATACAATGATAATTCAATTCATATTTGAATAATCATCGTTGTAATTATTTTCCTGTCTCTCCTTATTTTTAGTTAGTTAGAAACCAACATTCTAATTAACCCTAATTATTAAATAACTCCAGACCAATTTAATAACAACTTTACACAATAGAAAAATCGATGAACTAGATAACACAAACACCAACTATTACATTCAATCTATTTAAACATCCTTCTTAAGATTCAATAACCTCTATCGCAGAAAATCATCAAATCGTAGTGCTTCACAAGTTAAAGGGATCAAACAATTACAGATTTGATGTTTAACTTAGCGGTAGATTGTTACAATCAATGAACTAGCGGCCCCTCTAGAAATTAAATGCAACAAATTATAGAAATAAATGTAGAAGAACATTCAATACTCAAAATATAAATTAAACAATAAGAAAAACTATTTAGATCTCACAATATGTGGTTCCGAGACTTCCTTTTCCTTCGACCAAGTATAAAAGCTTAGTTACAATTCATGAATTTAAGAGAGAAAATAATGAAGAATGGAGTTTGGAGGCGTTCTATACGTTCGGGTTGTGTTGTAGGGTTTTAAAATATGTATTTATAGTTGTTCCATAGGTAGTTGACTTAATTTAGGAAACCAAAATTCGCGTCTCGGAAATGAACCATGCGTATGCATAGTTCAATTTTTGCATACGCGCAATGCACTAAAAATAAATTCAGTAGTTACGTTTTTGCATCTCGCATACGCATGTCCTGCAGGCATGTGCGTACGCATAGTACAAAATTTTCCTATCGAACAACTTTCAGTGATTTGACCATATCTTCCTCTCTTGATGTCTGATTGAGGTGATTCAAAATGCGTTGAAAAGATGACTTAAAGGGATACAACTTTAATTCAGATATAATCATCCAATTCAATCATTTGCTATGTGAAAAATGGGTCTCAATATGAGGTTGAAAACCGATGCAGAACTTTTCAGCTTGAAAGTTCTTATGTGATAATGTTTTGGCTACATTTCATCCCTTTGACTTATTTCTTCATCCAATTGATTTCTCCCAAGGTTAGAAACGGGTTTATAGTATTTACTTTTTAGTCCCTGCACTTTCACTTTCTTCCATTTTGGTCCATTTTTACTTATTTCTTCCAAATTATGCCATATCCATAGAATTACCACCTAAATCAAAATATGAGCTTAATAAGTACATTTTGGTACAAAATAAATATATGAGCGCATAAAATAAGAAGAGAAAAATATGCATTTTACATTCCTATTAAATTCTCTCACACTTAGCTTTTGCTCGTTCTCGGGGCAAAACTCAAATTTAATTCCCCAAAAACACCATGTCATAATGCATTTTACATTCCTATCACGTGCTACTGCTCAAAAGATTGAACGACACAAGCCCTTGCTTGAGCGTTATACCAAGTTAAAAGTTGATGAGGATTATGTGATTGCGCTGTCCAACGCCTCCAATAAGTAGGGCGATGAGTGAGGAAAGCTTAGAGAGCAAATACGCTCCATGTGGGGAAAGTTGTATTTATGATGCATTACTATGGACATTCTTTTGTAGGATGATTTCGTCCTTTTACTTTTTGTAATTATGACTGATAACTATTACTAACTTGTAATAGCCTCTGATTTTGTCAATAGAATACCCCTTCCTTTTGCATGGATTTCTGATCAACGTATGCTATAATTATCAATATTTCCCAAATTTAATTACTAATCTCGTACCCTGTCTTTGTACATTTCTTTTAGTGCTCTTTCACGTAGAATAAGACTCTTGACTTCCTGGAGTCTGTTCAGGATTTGTTCCTTCAATTTCGATTACTGCACATAAAGCTGTATATTTGTTATGTGTTCACCATCTTCGTCCTTATTCTCCATTAAATCACTCTCTTGCTATTCTCTGCAATATCCAAAATGATAGATCTTCTATATCTAGGAGACCAACTGTTTTCTTTTGAAATAACTCTTTCTTTTTCTGGGTTTGCTATCTGTTGTGGATATGCCATTTGGTGTGGGAGGTATAGGAAATGGTCTTTAGCCAATAAAGGTCTTCTCAGTGTCTTTCCCATTTATGATCTCCAGTGAGGGATCTTGATGTGAAAACAATGGCCTGCTGATGGCGTTTTTTGGCCCCAATTGCTTGCTAAGAGTGCTTCTCAGCCTCTCTGCTTGTTAGAAGTGCTTCTCAGCCTCTCTACCTATCACTTGCAGCAATGCATTTAGGAAAGCGAAGAAGGTAGTCTTTTTTTTTTTGTAGTTGATAGGGAAATAACTATAGCCTGCTTCAAATTATAGTTAATTGTATTTTGATGATTTTGTCTCTCTTGATTTGTAAGAAACATTACGGTAATGCATTTAAGAAGGCACTGAAAGTCGATTTTCCTTTGGTAATCGTCTATAAAAGAGTAATTGATAAGAGAAATACAGTAGCATGCTTCCAATTGGAGCTTGTATTCCGTTTGTACTTTTGTATTCCTTGGTTTGTACGAAACATTTGATAATAAAAGATTTTATTTGAACGTATTTCGCTCCTATTTATTTGAATGTGATCATCCAATTTACCTTAATTTGACAACGTGGAGCCTATATTTATTCACTTTCCCATATGGAAGGAACATACTTTTTTAGGTACTTACCATTAATAAATCTGATATGCCTAGTATCGTCTAAATCCTCCAAATGGTAAGCTCCATTAGGCAATACGCTGCATGTCATATATGTAATAGAATTCCTTCTAAGAAACTTAAAGTTACTCCTTATGAATTATGGAAAGAAAGAAAACCGAACATTGGATATTTTAAAGTGTAGGGGTGTTCAGCTTATTATAAAAACATCGATCCTAGAAGAACAAAACTAGGACCAAGAGGGACCAAGAGTGCTTTTGTTGGATATGCTATAAATAGTTATGCATATAGGCTACTTGATCTAACATGAAATGTAATTGTAGAACCTCGAGATGTGAATTTCTTTGATAATTTATTAAGTGTGGATGAGATTGATCAATATCTATTGGAAACTCAAAAATAAATTCCAGCTTCTAATAAATTCCTAGAAACATCTTCACAAGATGTAAATGAGTCTAGTGAACCTAGAAGAAGCAAGAGAACTGGTAAAGAAAATGTATTAGGACATGATGAGATTGATTCTCAATGGATTTCTCTATACTTGGTTGAAGCAAGTAGAGAAGATATAGTAAGAACAATTCCTTATGTTCTTCAAATTGATAGTATCCTAAAACTTATAAAGAAGCAATGACTTCTAGAGATAGCACGTTTTGGAAAGATGCTATAAATGATTAAATGAATAATGTCTAACAATACTTAGAAAATTGTTGACTTACCGGATGGATCAAAAGCCATTGGTTGTAAATGGGTATTTCGTAGGAAATACAATACCGATGGTTCGATCCAAACATACAAAGCAAGATTAGGTGCTAAAGGTTTTCGACAAAATGAGGGAATTGATTATTTTGACACTTATGCACCCGTAGCTAGAATTACTACTATTAGGATTCTTTTTGCATTATCTTCTATATATGATTTATGTGTGCATCAAATAGATGTTAAAACTACATTTTTAAATGGATAATTATATGAAGAAGTTTATATGGAACAACCGAAAAGTTTCATTCTTTTGGGTGATGAAAATAAAGTTTGTGAACTTGTAAAATCTTTATATGGATTAAAACAAGCTTCTAAAACATGACATGAGAAATTTGATAATGCTATTATGTCTTTTGATTTTTTTGCATAATACAGTTGATAAATGTTTATATGCTAAAAACATGATAATTATGTTGTATTTGTATGTTTATATGTGGACGACATGTTGATTATAAGTAATCACATTAACGGTATTATAGAAACAAAGAGGTTTCTATCTTCAACATTCAAAATGAAGGATCTTGGTCAAGTAGATACCATATTGGGTATAAAAGTGATCAAGAATGATTTGGGATTTGTATTAAATCAATCACATTATATTGAAAATGTAGCTGAAAAGTTCAAATATTTGAACATTAAAGAGGCAAATACTTCATTTGATTCAAGTATCAAACTTGTGAAGAATGTTGGAAGAGATGTTGGACAACTTGAATATGCAAGTGCAATCAGTATCTATACTATGCAATAGTCAAGCTACTCTAGCAAGGGCTTATAGTGAAGTCTACAACGGAAAGTCTAGACACATGAGTTTTAGACATAATTATGTAAGGAAATTAATTAAAGATGGAATAATTTCACTTACAAATGTAAGATCAAGTGAGAATTTGGCTCATCCATTTACAAAATCACTTACCAAAGAGTTGGTAAGATTAACATCGAGTAGGATAGGGCTTAAACTCTTTAAATAAAATTAATCAATGACGGCAACCCTACATGTTATTACGAAATGAGTAATTTACGGGTTCAAAGGGTAATAATAAATTATTTGATAAGTGAATTGATTACAGCACTTAACATATTATTTAAACCTCTATCCTAAAAATATAAGTGCTGGGGTTATGGTTTTTGAGGGTTGTATAAAACTTAAAGAAATTCAGTATGTAGTACAAGTGTCTTTAAAACATAATCAAGACACTATAAGAATTTCTCTTGTATAAACTTAGAAGTGGTGCTACTTCAAGGAAAGTTGGAGTTACTTTATGAAAAGTTCATAAATACGGATAGGTGCAAGGCCATTATCGCACCAAAGTAAAAATTTTGTGGAACATATTGAGATAGAATGTTCACGTGTGTGATATTGCCAGTAATGTCACAAGGGATAACTGGTTCAAAGCTAAGGCTACATGGAATCTCGATATTACTTTGCAATGTTAGCACTAATGTAAGGTTTAAATCGAAAGATACCTTATCTTATGCGTGACATCGTTTATAATTCTAAGTGAAGTTATAATGTTTGAACAAGTGGGGGATTGTTATATAAATTGTTGTTCAAATATTGTTGATTAAGAAATTGAGTTGAAGATTGAGAAATTGAGTTGAAAGTTAGATTAAGAAATTGAGTCGAAAGTTTTGCCTATGCGGGACGTGCATACGCATACTTGGAGTTGAGAAGAATTGATGCGAAATTGCCTCTACTATGCGTACGCACAGGCCAAAAACTAGCCGTTATGCTAGTTTTTGATTTTTCCGTTTTGGCACCTTTTGACAGATTTTCCATCTTTTTATGGATGGTTGGCACCCATACGAAGGAGTATGATGGAATTCTATAAATAGGGAAAGAATTCATGTTTTTCAAAGACAAATTTCTCACTTATACTTTGAGATTTTATCCCCAAACTCTCTCAAATTAAACTTAGAATTATTCTTTATATTCTCTTCTTGTTCCTTCCTTCCGGGTTTCAATTGTGCTAATTGCAACCCGGTTTCTAGACTTGAAATCTGCTAAAGCTATTTGCATGTTGATCCTTTAGCATTCTCATTACCGAGAGGGCGCATATATAGCTTTTAGGACAACATTTTATGTGACTCAAGTCTTGTTCTTATATTCTTATTCTTCCATTTTGTTTTTTGTTTGTTACATATATTTCTGGAGTTTCTTGTATTCTTTTTTGGAAGCATCGTTGGGGGCCTTGATATCTACTTCGGAGGACCATTTTCTCAACAACTAATTCAACCACCAAGAGAAAAAATATCGTAGAAAGAAAATAGACACAAGAACACAGATTTACAAAAAAGTTCGTCTCAATATGAGACTACATTCTTTTTCATCAATGTAGTGATTCACTATAATGAAAAGAATTTACACTCTTTCTCTTTCACGATGGCTATACAGAATTCTAATGACTATTAGGGATGTTAATCCGACATCCAACCCTATCAACCTCATTGTGGATGTGGATTACTGGCTTTGCAAAGGAGTAACAACAAGGCTCCCCACTTAATTATAAAATCCCATATAGCTTCAACATATTGACCCTGAATAAATAAATGTTCCATGATTTTTGCCTCATTAAACAAGAAGAAGCCGACTGATCTCTGGAATTGACCGAACAAGCCAATGTACTGGGAACAGGCTGGTGGACTGGGAGTGCTGGGCAATTTCACGTCTCAGCTGCATATGAATATTTTCGGCTGAAAGGTGAGAAAGTGGTGTGGACGAAAGAGGTTTAGAGGTCCTACATCACTCCAAAACATTCTTTTATATTATGGTTAGGTACTCAATCAAAGTTACTCACTAAGGATAGATTGCAACAGCTTAACATTGACTAGAACTGTGGTTTTTGTGGACCACATATGGAAACTGGACAACACTTGGTTTTTCAATGCCCCGTTACTTCAAGCATATGCATGAAGATTAAAGGCTGGCTAGGAATGAGGAGGTCAATGACAACAGTACTTAGCACATTGAAAGTGGACGAAGAAAAAAGCTCGAGGCACATCTTGGCAATCTAAAGCTAAGAAAATTGCACTTGCTTGTATGGTTTACCAAATTTGGATGGCGCAGAATAGAATGATCTTTGAGGATCTTAAGCCATGTAATGATAACATAGTGATAACATAGTGAGACAGACTAAAATACAAGTATACAAAATCATGTTCTCTTTGTATTCTAATATTTTTGTTCATTTTGAGTCTCTAGTGTTGAGTCGATAGATCTATCCCGTTGGTGCATCTTTTTTATTTTGTTTTGCTCGGTGTATTTGTACATGAGTTTTGATAAATAGAATTTACCGATAAAAGGCCAGCTGAATTCTCCAAAGTTGGAATTGATGGGTTGACAGTTTACCAAGTAAAATGCACCAAAAAAGGAATGAGCCAGAAGGTAGCATATATAGAGTCGAGATGAATTTTACGCAAACCATAGTTGAACACTTGGTGTCTACAATTTATCTCATTATTCTCTTTACATACTCCCCTATCCAAATCCCTTTTCGATGGTTCATTTCTTTAGAACGTCCCCACCCAACTAAATATTCTCAAATAGATTGACTTGACTGTCAGAGTGGTCACGACTACCTTCCCACCACTAGAGAAGGACACATGCTTTAACGGTTTGTTCAAATGTGCAGAAAGAAGACTACATAAACGTGAGTGGAATTGAGATCTATTGACCATGTCATCCATGTGTGAATCAAGGTCAACGTCAATCATTTGGAGTCTCCCTGGACACTTGTTTATCTCTTTTGGCTATTGCCTCAAACGATTGATTGTTATATTGTTTAAATCTTTCTATTGAAGTTGAAAATGCTATATAAATTAAGAAAAAAGATTTAAATCTATATGGTGAACACTTTAAATATATTAAAATAAGCGTTTGATTGGCCCAAATTATTTGAAAATATTTGTTTCTCAAACTTATTTTCAATTACACATTTTTTTTATAACTTTTCCATATTTTTTAATCACATATTCTAAAAAAAAAAAAATCATTTTTCACTTCAAATAAACTCTTCGAAACAAATACTGAATTTCTTTCTTGTTGTATACACACAAGACACACTAGTAACAAATGTGAACTCTAATATCGATTTTAGATGACTTGAAAACCACTGCGAGAATAAAGCGCCAATTTGGTGTTCATGAATGAATGAATTAATTAACACAATTGAATACATTATTTACACGGGAAAAGAACATTTGTCTTGGAATCAAGAAAGAAAGCTAGCGATCCAAAGCTTATCAACATGGGGCCTACTTTTGCCACGTGAAATAAAGGTTGGAACCCCCACCACCCTACACACTTTTCCATTTCTTGAATCCATCTTTTAATTTGTGCTTTTCCCTCAATAAGATTTTATGGGGTTTCTTGTCCAATGTAGTTTCTATACACTATTTTTATAACTTGTACAACAATACTCTTTGCCACTTGCAACTTGCAATGAAATAATATATATGTTCACAAATGAAAGTGTCTTTTTTCTATTTTTTGAAACTTGTTGATGCTAATTGAAAAATGTTATGAATTCTAATTAGTTAGATAACAACATTCATAATGAACATGTAGTTTACGAGAAAAACGAAGTTAGATTTTCTCAAATGTAGCCCCTGTTTGAAACCCATTTTTGGAGAAATAGAAATTTTGGAATAATGATTGATGTGAGAATGTGTGGTGGAAAAGTGATGAATTTTTTTTGATTTGTGTGTAATATTATTTTATTTGGAGAATGTGTGGTTGAGAATGAGAATGAGAAAGCGAAAGAGAAATTAATGAGTGTCAAACATGGCTGTAGTGTCCAAATCCAACAATGCTTGCTAAACATGTAGTAAAATTATTATGCGCATGTCTTCTATTTTCTAAGCAGCATTTCACACGACTAACGCATGTTTGGTTGGTTATTCAATTATTTGAAAGTGATTATAAGCTATGACTATTATGGATTGTATGAATAATAAATTATTAGTCCAATAAATTTTTTTGAATCTCATTCTAAGGTAAGTCAAGCATTCTAAGCCGCAAAGAAGGAAAATGTTCGGTCTGTCTTTCGGTTATGTCATGTCATCTTTACTCCTATTTGAATCTCATTAAAAACAATTTCTCAACGGTACATTAATTCTCAAAAAAACTATGAAATGCACGATATATTGTTTAGCATTTTAATTGTTGCAGAAAACCTTGAAATTCAAAATGTCAAAAAACACACTCATTTTAAAAAAAAAAAAAAAAAAAAATTCCAGAAATAACCCTCCCATTCCTTCCCTTTTAAAAAAGGGCAGGTTCTTTTTGTCATTTTCAAGCCGTTTTTTATTTTCGATTTTTCAAAACAGTAAAAACGCGTTCTCTTTCCTATTTTCGAAAACGTGTTTTTGAAAACAAGTTAAAAATTTACAAATGTTTTAAGTGTTTTCAGTTATAATTAAGTCAAAATTCTCAAAAAGCGTTTTTGATATTTTCAAAACAATTTTTCAAAATGTCAAAAAGAACACATTTTCAACAATCTCAAAATGAACATTCAAAACACAAAACTCAAAATATATTCAAGACTCAAATCACGAAACTGAAACACAAAGAAAACATCCCTTAAACTTCCACCATTTTATTTGAAGGGTAAATTGGAAATTTATATTCTTGGACCCGTAAATTTCTCCAAAAGTCAACTATGAATGTGTTTTTCTCATAATTTCCAAAAATTAAATCAATGTGGCCCCCACATATGTAGAAAATAAAATTGTCCAAAATAGGTCTTACTAATTTTGAATATCATTAAGAGGAAAATAAAGTGCAAAAGAGTGTTCTCACTTGGAATACATAAAAAAGGACATTTGAACAAATATTGGAGGATCTTAATAAAACTTTGGTATTTGTCCATATGTTGGCTTTATTTGTGCATTGCAACACAAATGAATATGCTTGCCGAAAGGAACCCCCCCCCCCCCCCCCCCTCTCTCTCTATAGTATGAATGCAAAAAATCAAACTGAGTTATTATAATTATTACATCTAAAGTAGAAATTAGGGTCCCTTGTTTTATCCTAATATAATCAAATAAGACCTTTATTCTTTAATGTTTGCAAGTGTGTACGTATATCTCGATCTTATTATTGCTTTTCTTTTTTTCTCCGAGTGAGTTTTCAAACCGGACGGAAAAATTCTCGGATGGTTATTAGTGAAAGAATAAAAAGGATTTTCATGATACCTCTTAACATTTTCCAGAATTTTTTTGATTATTTCATTAAATAATGTGATTCTATACATAATTACTAATTATAACATTTTTTTCGTAACCCCATAAGTATAATCTCTCTCTCTCTCTCGCATAAGTTACACGACGTCTCCTATTTCAGAGTATTTTAATTTTTTATCACATAAGAATATCTCTTTATCTAAAAGTTATTAACTACTGATCGAAAAATTATTTTCTACTAATTCTGCCAAAAGAACTTGAATTTCGCAAGCTTAACATGGACAATATAATTCCAAATAAATGTATCCATCATATATATGTTGACTAATTATGTATAATTAATTAAAAATATACAAATGCTGTTAATGTTGAGCAATTTTCGTCAAGAAATGAAGTACTGCAGTCATGAATATAATTTCTGAATGACAATCCAATTTAAATCTTATGTCGTTAGAAATTAATTATATTTATATATTTAACATGCCTTTCATGTGCAGGTCGAATGTATTTTCTCCAGAAAAATTGTGAAATATGAATTTTATAAATTCGTCACAAATTCCATAAACTGAAAGGAAACAAAATTGTTAACATACAAAAATGAGACTCAATTAAATGGTCCGAGGAATTGAGCCATACTAGGAAAATTCGGAGGATAGGCCCAAATGAGACCATATAAAAGACTCAAGACGGAGTTATGCAGTGGAGACCCATCATCGCCCAAGCTTGCAAGGCGCCCAAAATCGGGGCGAGTACAATGCCTTATTGTTATTTCAGAGCGACGGCCCCATATTCGCCCAAGCTTGCGAGATGCTCAAGATCTGGGCGAATTTAGTGTCTGGTTAATATTTAAATCGACGGTTATTGAAACAGTTCATAGGCAACCTTATCAAATTCTACAATATAAGAATCTCGGTTGCAAGCAGTTAAACGATCAAATGACTTTTGGAACGCGTCCTTTTATCAGGTCTACTTACACAAAGCCATATCCTGATTGAGTAGATCAAGCATATCCACGGCCTAGAGGGTACAAAGTACCATAGTTTTCATTGTTTACCGGTCATGGAGAAGTTTTTACCCTAGAACATATAGGGCAATTCACACTGCAATGTGGTGAAGTAAGAGATTGTTTCCTGGAACATATAGGGCGATTCACACTTCCAAATTGTTTCGCGCAGAAAATGATTAACAATTAAAAGATGATTCAGACGATTGTGTAAGGAACAAATCTCTCGAGACAAAGTTCCAACGAAAAATGTTTTATTTATGAAGATTATAATTTGCAAGAAGCGAAATGCCTCCAAGAGGCACAAGTATACTGGACAATTGAAAGTTGAAAAGAAATGAAAATAAACGAAATTACATATTTTTTGTTCGATAGTGATTTGATCGTATCCTTTCTTCTACGTTTTATCCTCTCTTTTATACATTCCCTGATAGTTTTTGTTCGTGGGACGGTTTGACAACTGCTCGTCGCCTTGTAATTACTCATTTTCTCCATAATGACTAACTAATCAAGGAACTGCCACTTTAACCGTTGTCATTACTCTCATGGTTTAACTGCTTGCAACCAAGATTCTTGAATTGTGGAATTTGATAAGGTCGCTCATTAACTGTTTCAATAACCGTCGCCTTAAATATCAACCAGACACTAAATTCGCCTAAGTCTTGGGCGTCTCGCAAGCTTGAGCGAATATGGGGTCGTTGCTCTGAAATAACCATAAGGCACTGTACTCGTCCCGATTTTGGGCGTCTTGCAGGCTTGGGCGATGATGGGTCTCCACTGCATAACTCCGTCTTGGGTCTTTTATATGGTCTCATTTGGAACTATCCTTAGAATTTTCCTAGTTGGGCTCAATTCCTTGGACCATTTAATTGGCCCTCATTTTTGTTTGTCAACAAAAATAAAAAGCAGCAAGCATTGGAGGTAGTCAAGCTAGTGTAGGGATTTTCTTTCATTAACATAACTCGACTGGCTAATCCCGTATTTACCTATTTTTATGAAATGAAACTCGTATAAATAAACTAGATGAATACTCTTTGTGCATCTCATCCAATAGTTCTTGTCAAGATCTCTCTCGCTCTCTTTTACATTTTTTTTAAACCAAAAACAAATATTTCGTTAACTTCATCGTAGAGCATAGCGGACGAAAAAAAAGGTAGAATACAATTTGACTTCAAATTAGCAAAAGAAGCAAGTTCAATGACCACTCTATTTCCACCTCAAGAAATAAAGCAACACGAGCCACAACTCACAACCCTAAAAAGTGTTAAAATGTCAAATAAAGAAGAGGCATTTGGGGTAGAACAAAAGTCCGACTCTATGCTTTGTAGCCCGCAATGAGTCACACTCGTCTGCTTCAATCTCCTGTCCACATTCCTTATCTAGAACCAATCCATCCCTTAGAGCTAGAGCTTCAGCATCTTGTATAGAGTGTGTCCCAATCATACACTTTATTTGTTCGAAGAAATCAAAATTTTCAACCACATCATGGTGTTCTTGATTAAAATTATTATGACTCTTAAACATTTAATTTCTATTTTTATTTTCTTCGTTTAATTGGCGGTCCGTGACTACATACATGGGTACTATTATGACCTCAATTATGCAACCCTAACAAGAAGAAAAACAAAGATTCTTGAAAGAGATAACGAGCTTGATATTAATTATGGTTAGCACATTTGTTAATGGAGTGTAAATGAACGCATACAATTAGCATGTGAAAGGAACGTTCTTTGATAGTTAAGAAAGCCGCCAATTCGCTTCCCAATAGAGATTTTCATTGGCAGAAATGATTCTTTAAACAGAGACACAAAATGCATCTGATGACATATAACCATGAGGAAGCGGCAAGCTCAGATTCCAAGAAAGGACAAATTCGAAGCATTGGAGAGAGAGAGAGAGATTATGTATCTTTATTATGATCACCTATATTATTTCTTGAGAAGAAAGAAATTAGATAGAGAGTACAGAGCTTGAGAAGAAAGATAAATAAAGCAACATTCGATGGAGAAAAACGAATATAAACACAAAAGTGTGTGGGGGTTGGGAGCTTCGAATTTGCTTTCGCATCTCTTTTTGTTCTCTTATATATCAATATACAACAATAGTTCTCAATCTCCCTCTCTTTTGCTTCTCTCTTCCCCTTCTTTGGATCTTGTAAGATCTCTCCCTTTCTCTCTCACACACAAACACCCACACGTTCGACGTCATATGATGTTCGAATCATGAATCATTTGGTCGATATGGAATTTTCAAGAATGCATGTTTCTGTCATATTGTTAGTTTTATTCAACTAATTTGTTTTAGGGTTTTTGCATGAATCTTTTGCAGTTGTCCAGAGGAGGGTGGTGTCAATTATTACCGTATTTTTCAAGGGTTTCAGATTTCAAAGGGAGATGGCACCTGTTTCATTGCCTCCGGGATTCCGTTTTCATCCAACTGATGAGGAACTTGTGGCTTATTATCTAAAGAGAAAGATCAATGGGCATAGGATTGAGCTTGAAATCATTCCTGAAGTTGATCTCTATAAGTGTGAGCCATGGGACCTGCCAGGTATTCTTCTTTTTTAATACATTTCTTGAATTTTGTTTTATTGGATAGTTATTGAAAAATGATTAGTTTAATTAGAGATGCAATATGAATGAAAACAAAGTGAAGATGAAGAAAGGTATAACAAATTGATTGGCCTCATTTTCAATAGCTTTAGATGAAATATTGGCATGATACATAGTAATCCTTTCTTCGTAGTCATATTATCAGACCATTCAACCTTATACAGCCTTTTATTTGCCGTAATCTGCAATTATAAACGGGTAAAAATCTGGTTTGTCAATTTTTAAAGAATATTTTTTTCTGTCATTTGTTATAAGAAAAATTATTTTTTTCTGATGCCCTAAATAAACAGCAAAAAATTGTATCAAAGAATTAATGATAACCCTCTTTTTTTAATGAAAAACAAATTATATGGGAGATTCTTGAATTATGGTTATAAATTACTGTGATTAACAGTATTCTGCAATGTACTAACGATGTGAAAATTGGAAGCTGCAAACTAAAGTTTGATTAATATTCCTTGTGCCTGGTATTCCTTTTTTTTTTTCTTAATGAACTACATATAACCATGAATATTAGCTATTATATATTTTGAACACACTTTATCAGTTAATAATATCATATATGATCTCACTTTTCCTTAAAGATCATTAATCACAGAGATCAAGATGCAGTCAAAAAGCAAAGAAAAGCATATGATTGCAATGTTTTCCGTATATATTACCCAACCTTTATCTCTTTTTCTGATACTCAGATGTGAAATCGTAAAGAAAAAAATCATCTTCATTTACTTCTCTTGTCAACTAATTCTGTATTGTCTTTTTGGTTCGGATTTATCCAATTATCGATTTCTTTTCTGTATGTGTTTTGCTCAATGGTCATATAACAATACAACTGATGACTGAAAAATTTAATTGCATAGGGAAGTCATTATTGCCAAGCAAAGATCTCGAGTGGTTTTTCTTTAGCCCTCGAGACCGTAAGTATCCAAATGGGTCAAGGACTAATCGTGCAACAAAAGCTGGATACTGGAAGGCCACTGGAAAGGATAGAAAGGTGAATTCACAGATGAGGGCTGTCGGGATGAAGAAAACCCTAGTTTACTACGGAGGTAGAGCACCTCATGGAACTCGAACTGATTGGATTATGCACGAATATCGCTTAGATGAAAGGGAATGTGAAAATGCCAACGGCTTGCAGGTGCAATCTTGTTTGATCTCATATGATAAACTTTTTTTTTTTTTTTTTTTTTTGTTAAGGCAGATTTTTGCTGTCTGCAGTGATACTTTCTGGATTCCATTGATAATTTATTGATAATCCTATAAGAGTCTTTCTCCGTCTAACTTTCAGATAAAGAATCTATACATACTAGTCTTGTGGGTTTCAGTGTTTCTCAATTACAATATATAACTCTTAATATGTCACAAAACTAAACGGTTTCTTGAGTGACTTCTCCAGGATGCTTACGCACTTTGCCGTGTATTCAAGAAGAGCTTGAATGGCCCGAAAATTGGGGACAAACATGTGACCACTGACAGTGAACGATCCTCCAGCATCGACTTGTATTCACAAGGAAAATGTGGTGATTTAGATAGCTCAGACTATCCAATGCCATCAGGAACCTGCTCATCCAGTGCCACCAATGCCTCTCAGATGAATATAAATGACCCAAATGATGGAAGATGGACACAGTACTTATCAGAAGAGGCAGTTGGTTTCATTAATAGTCCATATTCCCATTGTGAACCAACATCATATACACCCTCAAAGGTAAGAAGTTTCAGCCTTACTGGTGAATTATAATTAGACCACATTTATTTTTGACACGCACACAACTTTCATAAATAGTAGGCTGCAACTTGAACTCAAAACCTGATACAGTTTTTCATCCATAAGCAGAATGTGGCCATATGAGACCTTGCATCTGTTCATCTTAGGAGATTGAATTTCAAATCTAGCATAGTATGAGCCCTTGTGTGACAATGGGCTTTTAGAATTGAGCAAAGAACATATATACGAATCCTTTTCAACTACTCATATATATTTTCGTCAATACAATTTTTTCAAATTTATGTTTTTCAGGTCGATTTAGCATTAGAGTGTGCAAGGTTACAACATCGTTTTACATTTCCACAATTGGAGGTTCAGGATTTCCCCCAGTCTTGTTTGTCACATTCCAATGCTTTTCATGACAATACAAACCAACCTACAGATATATTGGAGGAAATTCTCTCAGTTGCTCAAGCTTCTCATGAACTTCAAAATCAAGACACATGGGGCAGAATGTATGCTCCGGCTGAGGATTTTTCCTTCCCGGTGCCCCACAATAACCAAATACATGGTATGGATTCCTTCAAATATATGGACAACTTAAGAGATGAACCGAATGATAGGTCCATCAAAATTGAAGAAAAGGATGAAGTGTTCGCATCAGAGAGAATGGTTGAGAACTTAAGATGGGTGGGGATGTCGAACAAGGAGCTTGAAAAGGTAACCTTATTTGTGCTACTAAAATTTAATTCAAGAACATCTATAAATTTTACCTTCAAAATACCTTGAATCGACATCCTCTTAGCCCCCCACCCCCAACTAGTACTATCATAAAAGCCTATGATAGACAATGAATAATCATTGACTTCCTAGGAAAGGTGTAAGAATGTATATTATTGTTTAAGATAATTAGACTATTATAACAGTATATTTTGCCATTAACTTTCATATTCTGAAGAAGTGAAATTTCAGACTGCTTGACTGACCACCTTTTCGTTATGGTATTCTTCGTCCTTGACAGACCTTTTATGAGGAATACAAGACAGTTCCAGTGGAAAATATTTCCAATTTCCATGACTTTCAAGGTTTGCCCGTTTAATTTTATTACAATCAACTTATCATTAATCATGAAGCATTTTCATCGTCATGCCATGTAAATTTTCTTTCTTTTTCTTTTTCTTTTTCACGTTAACTTCACTCGCAAATTAAAAACATTTCATTGCAGGAGGAACCAACAAACAAAACATGGACTGCGATTTCAATTATACAGATCCAAATGATATGTCAGTTGTGAATGAAAATGCAACTGACAACTTCTTGTTGGATGGAGACATTGATGACTTTTCGAGCACTCAGGGTTATACGGTTTATGAAAAGACAGAAATAAATCATGGATTGCTAGTTTCAACTCGACAAGCCCCCAAGACTTTGTATCAACAAGTGGCTCCTTCAAAGACTGTTAGAGTATATCTATACCCCAAGATGGTTAGTGGAAATATTCCTTTACCGAAACCGGATACAAGGAATAGAAGATTATGTGACAGTTTCGTCTCAGTTTCAAGAAATATGTTATTCGGTGTATTAAAAGTTCTTATCTCACCCCTTCTTTAGATTCGTTTGTCACTTGGGTGTTCCAACTGATTTGTAAGCTTTTTTTATTTTTATTTTTTCTTTCCTTTTTTGTATTGCTAACAACAATTGTAATATGAAAGAGGTTAGTTAGTCTTCACACGTTTAAATATTTTTTACTTTTTGTTTTTAACTTCATAAATCATTTGGACTTTGGAGTCAAATTAAATACACTTGGTACTATTAAATTTAAATTTGATGTAATCCCATTTGTTGGGTAAATTACACTTGTTCTACACATTTTCAAAGAGTTGTTACATATGAATTCTTTTTTTTTTTTTCTTTTTTTTTTTCGGTCTCCTAATTGTTCTCTGCAACCTAAACTTGCACAAAACATTTGAAAAGGTTGACCCAATAAATTATTGAACCAAAAAATCAAGACAATCGTCTACAATATTTTGACATCATGATCACAATATTTATAAACTTTACTTAAATTGTTGAATGCCACAAAAATCTAATTCTTGATAAGTTCGAAATTAATTCAATAAAGCATGAAAAGAAAGCAATATGTCTCGCAATTACATCTTTCAAATTGTGTGTTTTTTTAATGAATGGAACGAGTCCTATTTATATGGAACTTATAAAACAATTAAAAACATAATTTAGGATTTTTAACAAAAACATAATTCTAGGCTAAACTTGGAAAATACGCGTCCATAATTGCACTATGCGGCCGCATCCCTTATGCGGTCTCATAGTCTAGTTGATAGCCTTCAATTGAGTTTCGATAAGGGGCTAAGCGGCTATATGCATAATTAACTTATTTGGTTGCATGTCTTCACTTGAGCTCCCTCATCCGTTACTCGAATCAAGTTGATCCATCTTATTCCGTCCTCCATGTCCAATATGAAACTTGTCCTTTTTGTTGTTGTGGTTGATATTTCATTCATCGTAGTTAGAACAAGTAATCACGCGACTTATTTGACATTTTTTGCTCGTGACCTAGTCATTGGTCCTTCCCCCACGATTAACGAATCTTTCATGAATTTCATCAATCCCTGCCTCTTCAAAAAGATTCGTCCTTGAATCCTCACTTGCATCAAACAAAGAGAGGTCAGAAACATTGAAAGTAACAAAAATGTTCTACTCACTTGAAAGGTCCAATTTATAGGTATTGTCATTAATATTTTCAAACACTTGGAATGGTCAATCACCTCTCGATTGTAACTTTGACTTCTTTTGAGCAAGAAAAGAAGGTTGTCCGTGGGTCAGTTCCAAAATTTTCGGGTATTTAATAAATGCACTATCGGGACCAAATATAATTATGGAACCGTTTGGGTTCGATTCGGTTCGGTTCCATACCATATTTAAATTTTTTAACATTTACAGCAACACTACATAGATATAACTAATGACATTTCATTCATAAATTTTACAAATTAACGTAGCCCAATTCAAAAATATATAAATAATTAGCTGTCGAATAACATTAATTCAATGCATACAAATATTAAAAAGTAGAAATTAATATTAAAATGTAGGTGATACATATTAAAAAATCAATGCTTAAAATTATGAAATGATCAGATTTATTTACTTAATTTGTTAATTTGTTTAAAAAAATAAAATAATTTAATTAATTCAATAAAAAAATAAAAAAACTATTTAGTTTCGATTCTTATTCGATTCTTCGGTTCTTGGTCTAGACTCGAGTCCCGATCCATACCCATCGATTCTCGATTCGGGTACCCATTCGAGTATTTAAATTATGAAGAATCGCTCGGTTCGGGACTTTTGGACACCCTTACAAGAAAAAACTACTTTCTAATATGCACCTAAACTTAATATTCTCGTTTAAATTAATGTGCTTTCGTCTCTTATTTGCCGAAGAAGCATAATACTTGTTTTTCTTCTCAATCGGCACCATACCTTCTCATGGAGGGATCTTACATCTCACGTAAGCAATTTCAAATGTAAAAAGTAGAATACGTGACCCTATTATATGCAAATTCTATGAATGACAAGTAATTCTTCCAATTCTTCAAGTTCTTATTGACTATAGTGCGCAATAATTGTATCATAGCACTATTAACAACTTCAATTTGCCCATCCATTTGTGGGTAACAAGTTGTAGAGAATAATAGCTTAGTTTCTAACTTACCATACAAAACCTTCCAAAAAATGACTAAGGAACTTAACTTCCCTATCCGATACAATACTTCTAGGTACTCCGTGTAAGTGCACTAATTCCTTAAAGAATAAAATCGCAATATTAGTTGCATCATCAGTTTTATGACATGAAATAAAATGAGCCATTTTACTAAATCTATTTACCATCACAAATATGAAATCTCTTCCTCTCTTAGTCCTAAGTAAATCCAACATAAAGTACATAGACACATCAACCCAAGACTTAGGTAAAACCTTAGACTTGGCATTTTTACAAGTGATGCATTTACTACAAACACGATGAACATCAACCTTCATCTTAAGCCAATAGAAGTGTTCATTTAACATATCAAAAGTCTTCTTAATCCCAAAGTGGCTCATTAAACCTCCATCATGTGCCTTATGTACTAACAATTCTCTCATTAAACACCTAGGTACCCATAACTTATTCTCTCGAAACAAATATACATTATGCCTAAAGAATCTATCTATAACACCTTTGTCAAGTGGTTCATATATATTAGAAATGTCTGGGTCATTAATATACATGTACTTAACATATTCAAATCCTATCAATTTGGTACCTAAAGAAGTAAAAAGTAGATACCTCTTTGACAGTGCAGCCGTCACTACATTTTATTTACCTTGTTTGTACCAAATAACATATGAAAATATGTCGATGAACTCCATCCACTATGCATGCCTCTTGTTTAGTTTACTTTGACCCTTTAAATGTTTCAAGGACTCATGATCGGTGTTATTCACAAACTCCTTTAGTCATAAGTAGTACTGCTATGTCTCCAAAACTCAAACATGTGCATACAATTCATTGTCATATGTAGGATAGTTGAGAGCTTCTCCATTTAAATTTTCACTACAGTAACCTATTAGTCTTTGTTTCTGTATGAAGACATCTCCAATACCTATTCTTGATGCGTCACATTCAATCTTAAAGGTATTGTTAAAGTTAGGTAGTGATAAAATAACATATCCTTATTAGTATTAAAAGCATGTTCATATTCAATGCCCCCAATGAAATCCTATACTTTGAAGTTCCTTAGTCTCCTCGGGATTATTTCGATAAGACTACATGTTTGAAATGACAGCTCCAAGTACCAAGTCAATTTGATACTCGATACCTCGAATAGCTAGTAGCCTACTATACATGTCCTCAGGAAACAAGTTTTCAAATTCATGCAACAAAGAAGTAGTCAAACTAAGGAGGGGTGTTATAAATTCCTCAAATTTGAGGAGTGATTTCTTATAAACCAACAAGATCATATGTTGGTTCTCAACTACTCCCCTCTTCAACGTACTCTCTTTTGAAATTTATTTTCGACTTTTTTCTCCTCTCGTAAGACTTTTTCTCTTTACTCTATTGTGGCTCTAGTCTTTTTTTTTTTTTTTTATCACAATTAGTCACCTCACTTTTTTCTCTCTTGTTTTCTTGTTGTGAAAGATGAATTTTCTCACTTTTCAATTTGAGTTGATCTTCATAAACTTGTGCTAATGTTTATGGCACAAAAGTAATATATTTTTGTACCCATCATGCATCACCTTCCTGTCATATTGATATTGTCTCCCCAACAAAATATGTCCGACATGTATAGGAACTACATTACACATCACTTCTTCATCATACCTCCCAATTGAGAAACTCACCAACACTTCACCTTAACCTCTCCACTTTCATTCAACCATTGCAATTTGTAATGCCTATAACATTTTAGCATATTTAATTTCAATTTCTCAACAAGTGTAGTATTCACCACATTGGTACAACTACCTCGTCAATAATCATACTATGTACTTTGTTATTGACATGACAACTCATATGAAATATGTTCTTCCTTTGTTGCTCCAACTTATCCACTTTGATTTGAGCACGAAGAACTCGCTATGTAACCAATAACTCTCCCACTGCATACTCCATTTTCTCACCATCACTAGTATCTTCCAATTTCGGTATGCCATCAATTCGCTCTTACTCTCACTCTCACTCTCACTCATCACTTCTCCATTGTCGCGCAAGATCATCGTTAGGGGTGGACAAAATCCAAACCAACCCGCCTAAACTGACAGAACCGACCCAAACTTACCGGTTTGGGTCGGTTTTTTTATTTTATAGTTGGGTTGAGTTTTAGGCGAAGAAGGCGGTTGGGTTAGGTTGGGTTGGGTTACGTCACAGGTTAATCCAAGAAAACTGATTTAACCCGACCCAACCCATTGATAAGACCAACACTAATGCAAAGAAGAAAAAGTTGTATTTTTATTTTTGTCCCATTTGAAATTTGTTGAACTATAAAAGTGAAATGTAGTAAACATCCAAAATTAGAGCATTATGTGCCCTTCTCTGTTCTTGTTGGATGTTCTTGTACATACTTTTGGGTATGATATAGCATAGTTACAATATGTAACAAATTTCAAAAGTTTATGTATTTTTGTTCTTTCTTTTATCATAGTTGCATAATTGTCAAAATAGCAATAGGGACTGACTGTATCCTTAAAATAGTTGCCCCTTTCACCTAATAATCCTGCAGTTTGATTCGAAATGCAACCTTTCGAATAAATGATTGTGTACAAGATTATAAATGCGTCATTTCCTAATGAGGGCTAAAATCCCGAAAATGAAAAATGCCAGAATATGACTAAGAGTTGATATGATTCAAAATGCCCAAAAAAGTCTTTTGCTTGAAGTTTTGCGGCGAGTAATAGAAAAGGAGAGTGAAAAAAGAGGGAAAGATATGGAAAATTAGGATGATGACAGCACCAAGAACATATATTTTACAAATTTAATAGTACTCGTATCTATGCGATTGGTCACTACTTGCTCAGCCATTGTTGCACATTTCAAACTCCTCAAAAGATGCTTATGTTGGACACTGATAACATATTTATCCCTTTAACCAACCACACTTACATGGCCATTTTGCTGGGCCTTGGTTAATATTGACCAACATCTGGAGAAACTAATAAATTCACCCCATCGACACTTGAACTAATCAAATAAAATAATAAAACAGTGTGATTGGTCATTTTCCCATATTCCAAGCTAGCAACCTCCTCTTTTCCCTTCGATAGCTCAATTCTACTTTTTCAGATAGCTCCATCACTTTTATTGTAGTGTGGATACTGGCACAACAATAAAGTTCTCTAAGAAGACAACCTCTTAGGCTTTTAGGCTAGGCCACATGCCTAGCCACCATAGTCGTACTAGGTATATACTACCTAAAATGTTATATATAAAGACACCTTAGCCTCGTTCTACATATTACAATATTATTGTTTTATTTTCAGTTCAAAGCCTTATTCATATTGGTTCTACTCTTGATGACTTAAGCATTGGAGAGACTACAAGGTAAATCATGTTAATCTTTGCATTATGTACACAAAAATGTTGTTTGTTATCATCTCAAGTCCATATCTCAAGTTCGGTCGCCGACAGTAGTAGAACGAGGTAGTTAGGGATAGGAGCTTGATAAGTGTGTTTCAACACTTATTGAAGGCCCAAAATAAGTTTAATATTGATGAAATGGGTGAACTTATACTCAAAATTGTTTAATTATTGTCTTTGTAGGCAATACTCCCCAATTCGAAGGAGAACAAATTTGACTAAAAGCTTACAAGAACTTGAACTTGGGAACTAAAGTGTAGAAGTGCAGAAAGTTAAAGGACTTTGGATACAATTTATCAAGGACACGATTGAAACTTGATGACCAAAATATACACGTTACGCATGCGATAACAAAGCGTCACCCATGAGAGAAGGGCTAGCCAAAAGGCAATTTGGGCTAGGCCCTTGCGTACGCATGACCTTTTATGGGATATGATGACATTATTTATTAACAATATCGACATTATTTTAATTATCCTGCGATGGCATGCGTATTGGCAAATGGGCATAATCGATTCTTTTGAGGGGAATTTTGGGAAATTTGTAGGTGCGTTTTAAGTCTACTAACAAAATTTCAGCCATTATTGCCCCCATTCATTGCACCATTCAATTTCCTATTCATTGAATAGATTGGAAGCAAGAACTAGGGCACAAGGAGGCAAAAGAAGAGGAGAAAAACAAAGGAAAGTCGAGAGATTTTGGGGGAAAATCAAGACTAAACTAATCTTCATTTCAAGAATCTAACCAAGGAACAAGTTCTATGGTTTGTCTTGTATTTTTTCTATTATTTTCTCTAACTTGTAATGTACGTAGAAAGTTTTCTCATTTTTACCATTTATATATAATAAGTTGCGTTCTTTATGTTGAAATGATTAACGTAGCTTAACGTAACTTGATTAATTTTAATATTTCCTATTTAATATTAAAGTACTTATTTTCTATGTATGTACTGTTGTATTTTATGCTTTTCAATTATTTGACTATTAAATTATTGTATTTGAGTGATTTGTGCATTATTTGAGAGAATATTGTGCATAGTAAATACTTTAGGTTCTTATAAGAGATATAGATGTACTCCTAATCTGAAAAGTAATATATTATTTATTTATACTTGTTAGTTAAAAATTTATTTATTTCGACCACGAATTTTTTTTTTTTTTTTTTTTTTTTTTTTGAAAGTGAAGGGTTAAGCTGTCTTTTAGACGACCTTATAGTCAAATTGGATGGAATCTATCAACAAGGTCGTAATTTGCAAATAAGTGAAAAGTTGAAATATCTAATGGTGAAAGAAAGTTGACGATAATTAGTTATAAATTACATAGATTGAAGATGAAAGGTGGAAATTTCCCATAACAGCAATACACATTTAAAAGGGTAGTCGTCGCATTGATTCCAACTAATTTATTTGGACACATACTGTTGTGGGTGTGAACATCCAGCTACATAAACCGTAAAGGTGGACTCAACAACATGCTGAAACCAAACTTTTTGCCTTTCTTTTTGTTCACATGCGACAGCATAAAGGGAAATTTTTTGAATATTATCAATCATTTCTGTTCCACGTGAACAAATAGTTATTAAATTCGGACATTTTTATTAAAGCAGCATGTCGGTATCCTTCGACTCTCTACGATGTGTTAGATAAGTAACGTACTATATTTTTATTGTTTTAATATTTTTCAAATTTTCGACTTTCAATGGATACTTTAAGAACACTCGTTGGCTAAGTGTTCGACTTGTTATGTTTCAGGTTTTATGTTAAGAAGTGTAAAAGTATAAAATCACGTATCAACAAGTTCATATCTTGTCATGTTTGTCTCAGTGCTTCCTAGACACAGAGTAATGGGATAAGAAATGATAATTTTTAGTTCTTAAAAGAGGCAAGTCATTTCAGTGCATAGCACATGGGGATGCTGTAATAGGAAAACATAAGAGCTAAAACAAAGAGAAAAATGATGGAAGGAAGACGACAGAAATAAGGCAAATAGGACTCACGGGTCAGTAATGGATGAACCACTATCAAACAGCCATTTTACAGATGCCAACAATCATTTGTTATCAAATAATTCACTCACCAATTCAACTGTAGAACCCACTATAGTCCCGTGAGGTCTTGTCTTTCCGTCCCAAAAGCTGCAAAACTCTCTCCCTATCTGGCCCTTTTAAAAGAGAATTTAGAAGGGTGGATTTGTTGTTTTTTCAGTTTTTGCAATGTCTTCACCATTGTTGAGTTCTTGGGCTCCTTCAAGATCTTCTCTTCAAATTTTCTTGATTATTATCTTGTTTTTATACACATTTGGTAATAATGTAGTAGTTGTAAATGCTGCTACTCCAGCAGTGAAAGTTGGGAACATTTCACAGGTTGAAGATGCTGCTTATTTTCGCATATACTATGGCCAGACATTCAAAGTCATCAAGAATGGATTTGATGGCAAGAGCTATCTTCTCATTCAGGTATTTATCTTCTAATTCAGTGCTCTTTTTCAATGTATGTTTAGTGTTAAGCACTTTTCTGTTTATCTTCTAATTTACAATGTTTAGTGTTAAGCACTGTTCAATCTTCGGTAGTAAACGGGACGTGATAGGATCGTCTTCCTTTTGTTTGTATTCTTGTGTTTTAATTGTTGGTTCTAGTGGCAGAAATGAGAATATCATGTGAATAAATTATGTCAATGGGTGCAATTTTTATCGAACTTTAAGCAAGAAATTGATCGTTATAGTGATGAATCTCATTTCTTCATTTCATTTTATATGACACGATTCAGACTCGTACCATTTAATCCTTTTGATTTTGCATTGCCAATCTTGCCCTTTATCAATCAATGAATTCCATTTCCCACCTACCACTTTCCTTTCTTTACCTACCTCTTTCCCTTCTCCCATTGGGTACCGAGTTTAAAACTTGATGATTGACGGAATCCTCGGATCAACATTGTCGCACAATGTCATGTCTTTGCCTTCTTTTCAAGCCTACGAGTTTTTGCAAGTAGGAAACGCAATCTGCGAAGCCCGTATCACGCCGTACAAAATTCATTTTGTTGTAGTGTTGTGCTACATGTTCGTTGTTATAGATTTTTATATTCCGCACGTGTACAGATCATAACAAGTAATGCATTGGACCAATGAGTCCGGATATCGTTCCCACAATGACTATTATCTAACAATTAGTTAAATTATTCCTAACTTTAATTTGATCGAAAAGAAATAATAAGATCTCTGTTCTAATATTCGGTCGAATTCTTCTAAAGTATTCAATTTCCCCTTTTCGAGTTTTCATTGAATCTATTTAACTAATTCAATTTCATATTTCTATGTGAGTCAATCTTAGTTAAACGAAATATCAGTTTTAAGAATTCATCTAATGACCGCAATAATTAGTATAAGTATCTCTACACATTATACTAAATTACCGAATTTTACTATGTGGTTTAAATCTAACACTCACATCTCGATTCGTAATAGATTCACAAAATCATTGAATAACTGGCCAAAGAATTTGAAACATTAAATTCATAAATAAAATCAACACATATGCATTTAAAGAAATAGAATCTTAAATAAAAGAAATAAACACATAGATTACATTTTTCGCCCTACCTATGAATTTAGGTATTCATAATAATGAAAGAAAAACAAAAAAGTATAGAGTTAATAACCAGGTTTTGAAATCTTGATCATAAAAAGAATTGGATCTTGCGCCAAGAATCTTCTTCAACCTCAAAAGTGATCAAACCATAACTTTTGCTCTTTAATCTTGATGATTGTGTGTTTTTCTCTCTCCCCCAAATTGTGTGAAACTCCCTCAAAAGTTTCAAATTGTTTATTATACTCTTTCCCACATTTGTATCCAATGTAGGGTTTTCATGGGCTTCAAAATGGGCAAAAAACATGCCCTAGATACACCCGCAGCGCCACCTCTCTTGGAAAATTTCAACACTGCACCTCTTTTAGTATCTTTATTATAACTTTCTCTCCTAATACTCTATTTAGGTGATTTAAATTGGATTGTATATATTACTCAAAGGACTAAAATTTTATTAGAAAAACTTTTTTCCAATTCGAACGTTTACTATGTCAAAATTGGGTGTCAATCTCCGACTGAAAATCTGGAACGTGCTTGTGAAGTTGAAATTTGATTTGTGAAAATATTTTGGTCTTATTTCACTAATTTTAATGTCTAATTGCATCCACTTGACTCCTAGCATTCTCAAATCTTCATCGTGAGATCCGATACAACTTTTGAATATTTCCACTTTAGTCCCCAAAATCTGGATCTTGCCATTTTTGCTTCTTTCTTTTAATTCCACTTTCATTCATCGAATTTCACCTAATAAAATAATTATATAATAATTATACTATAATTTCATTAAAAGAATTACAAAATTCCAATATTTTAGAACTTGAGTAAGTGTATAAAATAAACTTATCATTCGTCTTTCTTCAACACCATGGATCCATTATACTACTAGTGTATGTTTTGTCATCTTGCTCGTCTTGCTGACTTAATTCTTCCACTCCCTTTATTACAACTGAATTTAGTTTCTTCGTCGATCATGGCACACCATCTATTCATCACATACACTATACAAACATATATAAAGAACGTTTCATGTCTCACGCAGATGGGTTACCATCCCCACTCCTCTTCGAATGCTTCTCAAGTGCAAAACGAACCCAACCCTCGTAAAAATGCTAAATGGAACGATAAGGACCATAAGATCTTTATAGCGGCATGTGAAATCGTAATTGCAGAAGCTATGGCTTTGGCAATTTGAGTCTCACACCGTCTCTATCACATTTCTACCAACTCTATACTAAAAATGAGTTAAGCTTAAATGAATGAATTTGGTTCATGAAAATAATAAGTTCGATTGACACTGACTCAACGATATGTTTGAAAGAGTTGTTGGGAAACTAAAAAATTATGAAAAAGGTCTTCTGTGATAAGTATTTCATTTCCAAGTTTAATTTTTTTAATCATTTTCTAAACAAGTTCTATTAAAGCGTTTCATGAAAGATTTTAATTTCAATTGTGTTATTATGTCGGGCTCTGACTCCGATGTTGAAATTGGGGAGGAAGAGTATCTGAATACACTAAAAGAGGACATAATGGAGTTGCTTTGTTATTTCCAAATCACGAAACTCGCCATTAGGAACTACTTACTAAACTTGGAAATGAAATACTTATTATAGAAGACTTCTTTTTACAATTTTTTAGGGCCCCAACAACCCTTTCAAACATATCTTTAGGTCAATGTCAGTCAAACTTATTATTTTCATGAACCAAATTCATTCATTTCTGCTAAACTTATTTTTAGTATA
Source organism: Fraxinus excelsior (assembly GCA_019097785.1). NCBI lineage: Eukaryota > Viridiplantae > Streptophyta > Magnoliopsida > Lamiales > Oleaceae > Fraxinus > Fraxinus excelsior. Next base: position 36,773,593 of record CM032630.1, read on the forward strand.
GAGCTGATAGCAATGTGATAACAACATTGTGAGGCTCAGATTGCTAAAGCAAAAGCTTTTGCAATTACGGTTTCACATGCCGCTATAAAGATCTTATGTTCCTTATCGTTCCATTTGGCATTTTTACGAGGGACGGGTTCGTTTTGCTTTTGTGGAGCATTCGAAGAGTAAGAGTTAGGATGATAACCCAGTGGTCTTTAAAATTTGTGCTTTTAAGTGTGTGACGAACAGATGGTGTGCCTAATCGACAATAAAATTAAATTCAGTTCTAATAAAGGGAATGAAAGAATTAAGTAGGCGAGACGAGCAAGATGGGCAAACATACCAAAGTAGTATATGGATCCATGTTGTTGAAGATAGATGAACGACAACACAAATAGCTCACAATGGGGATTCAGAAAGGGTTAACTTCGAAGTTATCCATTTTTTAAATCTGCGATTTCTTTGGTCGTGATAGGAGTTCCTTGGGTTGCGATTTCCCGCTTGTAAAAACTTGTAGGCTGGAAAAGAAGGCAAAGCTGTGACAATGTGCGACGATATTGGTCCAAGGATAATGCCAATCGCCGAATTATGAAATCGGAACACAATTGGAGAAGAAGGGAAAGAGGTAGGTCAAGAAAGGAAAGTAGTAGGTGGGAAATGGAATTCAGATAAAATGGCAAGATTGAAAATGCAAAATCAAAAGGATTAAGTGGTACGTTCATAAGTCTAAATCATGCCAGATAAAATGGAATAAAGAAATGAGATTGATCAGTATAACGGTCAAAATTTTGCTTCAAATTCAAAAAATAAAATAAAATTGAGCCTAGATAGAGACCTAGGACGTGTTCGATTGTGCTTAAAATCCAATTAAAATTGAAAATATAGTCGTTATTGGGTCTCACTCGTCTAATAAAAGTCAACAATAATGACTAGTTTTTCAATTTTAATCTGATTTTAATCTCTGCGGAACACGTTCCTAATGTTAAAATTAGTGCACACTCCTTAGTGAAGTATTATTTCTTCACATTTGATGGGTTGCCGTGTTTGGATATTGTTATTTCTGCAGAATAATACGAGGATGGCTTCTAAAACAAAATATTGCACATCAAGAATAAAATCCTTTGTGATTCCACTAGCTAATTATTCAGTTGATACAGATTATTTTCCAGGTAATTTAATTCAGAGATACTTTAACATCAATTTCTTTTTATGTTTTTCGTTTTTGTGCATCAATTCTATTTGATCTGACTATTTGGTTTTCCTCTGGTCATTTTCCTTTCCCTTTTCTATTCTGAATTTGCAGCTTCTTTCTTCGAGGTGAGGATTGCAAGTCTTTGTAGGTGAAGTATATATAATTTTTATTAATTTTCCTCTAATTTCTAGTGTCTGAACTCTCTGTTTTTGGTCAGAAATATTAAAAACTATCACTTTCATTAGGAGGAAATGAAGATATTACATAGCATGAAACTAGGAGTGGTTTTAAGACTTCGATATAAGCTCAGGAAGCTGCATCATTTTGTTGTATGATATTGAGTCATCGATTAATAGTGGACAGAAAACCTTTTAGCACAAATTTCACGTGAATTTGGGATTCTTCATTTAGACTTGTTCTGAAATATACCTGAACATCTTTGTTTACTGAGAGTATCAAGATTTCTTGTATTATTATGGAGTTCACTAACTACCATACTTTACGAGTGCACAGCTTCTTGGCTTACTGGGAAGTTTGAAGGGTATTACGTCAGATTTTGTGGCATCTCAATGCGTGTTAAAATTGTATAACGACGGTCAAGTTCAGATGATAAACAAAAGTGATTCACAGGCATTCACCCAATTCGCAGCTCATTTCATTAGCAACACTGATCAAGCACAATCCTGCAACTTTGCGACTTTTCTCCCAATGGGCGAGGATACTTCTCTCCAGGTGTGAAGCCCATATTGTTTTCTCTACCCCTTAACTGAGCTATGATGTGCATCCATAAATATCTGTATCACCAGTAGAAGCACATAATGATACGCCATTTCTATTATCTCTGTATAATTCATTCATATTAGTGCACGTAATGCATATCTATGGTCTTTTGCCATATTGGAAACCAATGTAGGAACTCACTAACCAGTTCCTTGTCTCAATCTCAGCGAGCGGAGTGGATCAAATATTTGGGTGTTTTTGCTAATTTAGAAACAAGAGCAAATCAAGTCTATGATGCAGTAAGTGAAAATTGTGTAATAAACATCTCAAAGCCGCTGTTTGACAACCATTATTTGTGTAGAATGGAGTTTTGAATAGTTATTTTTTTTGGAGAATGTGGTTAAAAAATAAGGAAAATTTTTGGGTTTATGTGCATAGTATTTTATTGCGTGAATGTGTGGTTGAATATTAGTATGTGTAAAAAAAAATGAAATAATGGTTGTCTAACAGAGGCTGAATCTAGAAAATATTGGTGAAAGAAATGTTAATATCTAGGTAATATATAGCAGATTGAAGTGTTATTTGGATGATTAAAGATTTTAGCTCTTCCATCCTAACAGTGATAGTCTGTATCCTCTGCAGATTAAGGCCAACTATAATTGCCTGAGTAAAGCTCTAGCTAGCCGGAACAAGTCATTTAAACCTATAGTTGCTTGGATGGAGTATACTGATGTACGTACTGTAAATTACTAATTTCACCAGTCTGCCTCCTTTTCCAGTGTTCCACATCATGTATTGGAAATCCTAGTTAAATGTAGCTAGTCAATTCTGTTAATTGAAATATGAAATTATAACTTTGTAATAATCTTGCAAAACTCTTTTTCCAAGCTTGTATTCACATGCTTTCATTCCATTGTTGTAGGGTGTCTGGTCTTTCACAAAAGAGACGTACAAGTTAAAGGTACTCTAAAGTGGAGAATGTTTTCGTGAATTCCTCAATTTACAAAAATTCTATAGACATCAATTCCTCAATTTTAAGCAAGCAATGCAACTAAGCAGGCAAATTAGGCTTTTAGATTTAGTGTTTTTAATTTATTTTTTCATTTACTTTACATTGCATGCAGTATGTGGAGGATGCAGGTGGAGAGAATATTGATAACTCCATCAATAAAGTTACATATAACATCTCTATACCTGATGACTTGGATGCTTTTCATGCAATTCTCTGTGTAAGTCGAAGTGTTTCTTGTATCTTTCCTAATGTCAGGCCGGCTCGGTTTATGTCTGATTTCTTTGCAGCTTGCTTGTAAACTTGTACTAATCAAATTTCTTTTTGTTTAGACTGTAGATGTGGTGATTGATGAAACCTACACTTCTGATCCAGTAGCCTACACTTCCTCCACCTTTCTTGAAAATTTATATGTGGAAGATCGATCTTGCTTTGCTTTTGTTGCTAATCAAAGCTTGTGGAGATACGATAAAAGAATTGGAAATTCAACTGCTCTTGGTAAGTTACGGCATTTGTATAGGCCAGTTGTAGATTATGGATAAATGAATATCAGCAAAATTCTTGAAATAATTTCGTTTTTTTTTTTCTTCTCGAGATTTTCTGATGATATTTTCCATTTTACTTGCTGCTGATGCTGTGGAAGATTGGTATGATGGAGCTATCTCTCAGCCTCAACTAGTTCTTGCCGATCTTATTGAAGCTTTATTTCCATCAGAAAATTACACGATGACATATTCCAGAAATATTGCTAAGGTACTTGACTCTCTCTAGTCCAGTTGAGGAAAATTTTCGCGTACACATCTGTTTACGTCTAATGTAATAATGCAGGGGGAAGGATTTGTAAACATTGGTCCTGAAATGTGTGATAGAGACAGCTCTACTGCCATGGAACCTGTAATTGTAGCTTGCGAATGAAATATTCTGAAAATTGAAATTATTTTGCCACATTTCTTTCAATTTTGATACTTATGTCACAATAGCTTCTTCAAAATGTTCATTGTATATTTTAGACCCAAATTCACATGAGATATGTCAATTGGTCATGATATGATACAGGGGCGGATGCAGAAGATAAAAGTTAGGGGGACACACTCGAATTTGCAAAGAAGTTGGGATAAATTTTACACTCGAAAATTTACGTAAAAAAAAAAAATCATATCCCATCTAATTTTGCATCCGAAAATTTACATGGGATATGACTTTTTCGGATGTAAAATTTCGAAATTTTTTGAAGTCATATTCTATATAAAATTTCCTAATAAAATGATGAAAATTACATTGAGGTGTATCGCAAAAATAGTAAATATTAATGAAATAATTGAATTTTTTTGAAAAAAATGCGAGTTAAACGTTTTTCTTTAAGACTCACGTTTAACGTATTTTTAATTATTTTCGATATCTATTTGGACTATTCGATATACCCATAATGTAGTTATCGAAATAAGTTTTGAGATTACATAAACAATTTGTAGATTTGATTAGCGTACAATCGTCGGTGAATTTTTAAAGTTACCATGTTATCGAAATTCAAATTTATTGTAATTTTTTGCCCTTGTTTGGTGGAAATTAAAATCAAATTTGTAGTAAATTTTGATAAAAGTTAAAACAGTTATGGATTCTATGAAATATATTATTAAAATTTATTGTTAACTTTGATTTAGATTAAAATTTAGATTTCAATCGATACCAAACACAAATTTAAAAAAAAAAAAAAAAAAAAACCTCAAAAGTTTGGGAGGCACGTGTGCCCAGGACCCCCTGTGTCCGCCCCTGATATGATATGTATGTGTGGATTTTTTTATATAAAAAATACAGTAATTTTAAGTAATTGCTTCATTTTCAAGTACTAATTTAACCAAACTCTTAAGATGTAGTAAGCTTATGTTACTAAACTAGACCGTATTATTATTTGGACCAAAGATGTTATGATCTGGTTATAAATGAGTCGAATTACTTCAATCTATTAGTAAACTATAATCTCTGTAAGACATGTTCCATTAGAAAATATACTTATTATTTCTTTGACCCAAATTCTCCAAACGGTAAAATTCTACCTCAATTAAATATTTAAATAATAATCAATATATAAGGTTTGGAATACTCTTTTAAGAAAGGGTGATCTTTTAAGGTTGAAGCCCAATCCCCAATATGATATAAGATGCCAAAAAGCTCATGGGAGTCAATTCATCTAAAGGTCAAACAAGCAATTGGATTTTAAAATTGATGTTCTTAAACGAGTCACGTCTTGTTGGACAAATAATAAATCTCACCTTAATTATATATGAAATAAATAACCAACATGCAAGAACTTTGTATTACTTGGTATTAGAGTCATCCATCCGCCGCTCCTTTTTGTTTTTTTTTTTTTTCTTCAGTATCTATACTGTCCCACGAAAACCTTAGTTTTCATTGCAAAATATACTTTTCGGTTGCCTTAGAAAAGGATCCTCCACATCAGATAGGCTTGGAAGAAGATATTTTACGTTTTCTCGTTGGTAGCTCGAGGCTTTACCACGTCTCTCTGTCTCAAACTTACGCTTAGATTATGTGATACTTTTAGCTAAGGAGCATCAATGCCCCTCCGAAATCCATGAGTTAAATCACTTAAATGATGGAAATTGAATCGCAGATGAATGACATGAAAGGTTTAATCTATTCTTAATGAACAACCATTGATTTTCAAGTGAGATAGTTAAAGTCCGATCCTACACTTTTAACTGATATATTAAGACGAGAAAATAAACTCCATCTATTAAGTAATATGTATTATCGATGTTAGAACCGATCTTTATTTCATCGTAAACATATAAACAAACTCAGTACATCTGGATTCTGAACTCTATCCACAGTTTCTTGTTTTATTTTTCTGTACACAAACCAGCACTCTTCTATATACTAGGTAAAGTGATGGAATTTAGAAACCAGTTAAATGGCATAGAATTAGGCAGTGCACTGTCCAATCTTTAATCCATACATCCAAATCTTCAAGCCCCAAACAACCTGGAAATTGAAATGATTAGTCATTATATATATATAAAGTAACTAGAATTATTGCTTGGTGGATTGTAATCTTACCGGAACCTGGACTGTGATGACCTGAGACGATCAAAACAATTACATCAGTGTAAAGTTACTTAATTTTATGTTAGATGACTTTCAAAATAAACAACTTTTACTTCATGTTAAACTTAGCCAAAGGCACTCTAAACAAATAAATATAAGCTAGGATGATGTTATGTAAATGTACAAAATGTTGGTCGACTTGCCTTCGTAATAACAGTGGTTTAGTCTCCTTTTGCTTTGGCTCTTGTTGTGGAGTTTCTTCCTTTTTAGCCAACAGATTCTTCGCCTACAACAGTTTCATAGAGAGGCAGTTAAGATCTCGCTCAATTTAAAAGAATATACAAAAGCATTTTACGTAAATCAGAAATCACGTGTACCAAGTTCCTAAACTGAAGGTTGTAGAAGGTCTGAATGTATCTTTGCTTTGCTTGCTTCTTATAACACTGTCTCCAGAAACTGTATATGCACCCCATATTCAAAACCTTATTCGCATAGATCTTCCATGTATAGCTGCAATACAATCTGGTATCAGTAATTATCAGAAGTCCATGGAAACATATAAGAGCTCGTTCTAAACTTACCATTCATATATACGCTCTAATCCCTGAATGGAAATCCTGTTCCAATATTCAGGATCCTCCTTGCACTTCTGGAAAAAGTTTGCAATCTTGTTGCTCGACTCATCTCCATTGTTAGGGTCGATATGAAAACCCGAAACCCCATCGATGATAATCTCAGCTGGGCCTCCTTGATTAGTCGCAAAAGTTGGTAACCCACAGTTCATAGCCTCAATTACTGTAAGACCAAATGCTTCATATAAGGCAGGCTGCACAAATGCCCCCTTAGTATCAGCAATGGTACGGTATAGTTCACCATTTCTTTTCCTGTCAGTTTGGGCCGCTATCCATCTTATCTGTCCCTTGAGTTGATACTTTTCAGTTAACATGTGCATCTTTCTTATTTCAGATGCTTCTTCTCTGTCTTTGGATTTCGAAGGATCAAAGAAAGCTCCAACAATAACAAGATTAACCAAGTTTCTGAGCCTCTTGTTCTTCCCGTACCACTCTGTTAATCCTGTAATGTTCTTCACTATATCAAGCCTTGCCATGGAGAAAATTATTGGTTTACTTCTATCTTCTAGATATCCACTGTTTGGGGGGAAAAAACAAATCAAATCAAATCAATATTGAACTACTTCAGCAAATGTGCACAAGAATTTAAATATTTGTTCACTTGCATGTGCTCGTTGTTATCAACTTTACTAAAAAGCAGTTCTTCTATAGCTGGCTGAAATGTCGTAAATCGCTTTTGTTCCTCAGTGGGAGGGAAGTAGACTGTTTGGTCTGCCCCAGGAGAAGCAATATTGAATTTAGGATCGAAAACATTGATCCCTGAAACAACTCTATACAACCCTGGAAGAGTAAATGCAGTATGGCTTTCATACTGCCCTGGCCTATCTTTGCTGCAAACGTGAAACATTTAACACATATTAAGCTTCACTCATCAACCACAAATCTATTTGAATTTCTGGGTTTTTATTGGCTGAGATTTCTAGATTTTATGTTAAAGTAAATTAAGTTGTTCGTCTGACAGTAATGAAAATCCCTTACGTTACTGAGAATAATGTTGAACACATACCTTCCAGCAATTTCTTGGTATGTGCTTGTGATGATGAAATCAGCAGTATTCATCGCAATCAAATCAGCTGTAAACTGGCACGAAAAGTGATACTTGGGGTCAAACTCCTTCAGTTTGATGTCTGAATCTTCATACTTCGTCTTCTCTAAAGCATGTGCAATAGTTCCCTAGTTGAAAATACTGTTTATCAGCAAAAATTCTGCAGTTTAAAAAGTTCATAACTCGAACCATAAAAGATGTGATTAAAATTGGTACCAAGGTCGTGTCAAGTTTACTAGCCATGAGTGCTGCAACCAAATTCCCATCAGTATAATTTCCAATTATTAGATCTGGTTTTCCTTCCATTACTTCAACGATTTTGGCAGTTGCATCCTGTGAAATTAAGAACCGCAATGCTGAGAAAAAACAACTTTCTGTCCAATAACACCAGAATCTTATTTATCATCTAGCACGTACCTGAGTGAACTTCTCAAGGTAAGGATAGATGTCAAATCGAGAAAGCCATTGGCGAAGTATTCCGTCTTCAGTCCTAAATGGCACTCTGAGGATATAGGAGTGTTTTGTGTTGAAAACAGGTTCTAGTTCCTGATCGCACTTGGTCCCCTTAGCATCAGGAATTAGTCGAGTTACCTATGTAATGAAGATCAGCACATCTTTATATTTCACTTCTGATTTTAGATAAATCAAAACATAAATTTGGGAGTGCTACTAACCACAAGAATATGAGGCTTCACATTAAGACCTTGCTGCTTAATTCTCAAAAGTAATTCCTCTTCCAAGGCAACAACTTGATCCAAAACATAAACAACCTGTCAAAATATAGTAAAAGAGACCAGCATTGGGCTAAGCACCAGTTATTTTGCTAAAGTAATTATTTTTCTAGTCACGGACCATAGAATGTTTACCTGCCCACCAGTGTCCGGCAAGCCAAGAACATCTTCCTGGCCAAAATATCCATGTACAGAAAATAATACAACATTGAATATCAGTGGAAGCCTACCAAAGAACTTCTCGATATTTAATGGATCTGGCGCCTGGAGTATTTCTGAAAGTGATCGCATAGTCTCCTGAACTCTTTCAGCAATGTCACCCCATCCCTTTTCGAAGCCCCACTCTTTAAACCTGCAGGTGATGAAACATATGTAAATTCTGTAGTACGGATTATAGACGTAAGAAATATGAAGGAAGGCAAATTGACCTCATCTCGAAGCTCTCATAAGGTGTATCTTTTGGTAGTGAAGACAGGGCTGCTTCAGCCACTATCAGGGCATCCTGAAGCTTTGAGACCGTGCTGAGGGTCTCATTGATCATTAATTTCTGCATATATAGGACCAAACAATGGTTTATCACTTGATTTCTTTCATTTTTATCTGCACCTTTTAAGATATATATATATATATATATATATATATATATATGTATATATATATATAAATCATTTACATACATCTCCTTGGTGGTTTAGTGAGAGTAAGTAATCCACAAGAGATTGCGTGCTCTCCATGACATTATTCATCTTCAAAGAAAGAAACTTTGAGACGTAATTGACTCCATTTCCAACTGAAGAAGATAGAGTCAGGCGAGGCATGGAGAAATCCATTGCCTCAAAATCAATTTCCAGTGCATTTTCATCTTTCGCCCTGCAATTTAACCATATATTAACTTATTTTGCACCATAAGATTTATGCATTACATGCCATTTTTCACACCATCCCAGAAATATTCCCAACCATTATTTTATACAAGAATAATAGAAAACACCCATGAATGTAATTTATATACCAGTTTTCATCCACTGTCATTTCTTTGTACTTTAGGTACTCTGTTGCAGTTATTCCCTCTACAGATAGATCATTTGCGCTTACTTTAACATACTCCCAAAATCCAGGAGCGGGTCTAATGGCAAAGGCAACATATGGAGGTACAACTGCAGCTTCCTGCAATTTTTTGCTTGAAAAACTTAGCGTTGAATTGAAAAAATAACGAAAATTTAAATAAACTGTAAAAACTTCAATTGTAAACCACAATGGAAGACGTGGAACATCCTCTCCTTACAACAAGCCGTTTTAAGATGAGTTCTACCAAACAGGTCGTTACATTTGATATCAGAGCCACCCCCATCTCAATGGACTCTCGTCTTGGACCAGACTCTGTGAGGACGGCTATTTCTAGTAAGAGACTGGTTTTTTACAAAGTCACCATAAATAAAATGACCCCCACGGACGCGGATTCTAGGAGTGGAATCCTATATTGCTCGTGGATTGCCTAAGTTGTAAGTTTATAAGTACATAGAGCAGCCTCGGACGAGTTCCACCAAAAGATCGTTTCATAAATGAACCGAAAAAGATAGAAATTATACCTGAGTTGTGCACAAAATATAGCCCAACAACCCTTCACGTAATTGAGTCTTTTCTGCTTTATCATCTATAACTTGATCCATTTCACCCATTAAATGGTGAAGTTTCATCAACCTTTTTCCTTTTTCTGTATACTTCGCAAAGCACCTCTTCATGTGATACCGGCTTTGCCTTAGTGCCTCCGGCATGGTATCTGCAATGGATTCTGAGCGTTTCAAGGCGGGTGCAGTAGAAGCCATTTTGTATTTTGGGTTTTTAAGATGTGTTGGGGATTTAGAGAGGAAATTGGGAATTTGATGCTCATTTCAACATTTTTTGGGCATTTATAGATGAATGGTGTTAGCATTTTCTAATGCTTAAAGAAGCAGTTTAGGCTGGAAATTGAACCGAACAAGGCAGAGAAGAGGATTCAGTTTCAGAGAAGGTTAAAGCACATTCTTTTTAATATGAAGATACAAAGAAGAAAGGAATTTTAGATTCCTAGACGGTGGTAAATTGAAAAAATTAAGGTATCATTCCTTTCTTCTTTGTATCAATTTGAGACCCTACTTGAGGACAATTGTGTTTGGATACTCGAACTTGCTTCTTAGTTATATAGTATATTTGTGCCATCCAATAAGTGCATTTTTTGTGCACTTATTCGGGTTATAGTACTAAATTTTTGTATCGTTTTAGTATTGAATTTTAATTAATTTTAGTTAATTTTGTTTTATTTTCAGTTTCGGATTCATTTCTAAATAATTGGTAAAGAAAGAAGGATCAATTCGTCAATGGATGGAAGTTTGGGGACTAATATACATTTGAGTAAAAGTCTACACACTAAAGTTGAAGTAATTTAACGTAGATGGCCAATATGAAAGAAAGAATGAAGAAAATGGATGCAAAGAAAATTTGCGAAATTTTTTATAATTGAGCATCCGCTCACACATTGCAACACATTTTAAGAGATTTTGAAAGCATAAAAAGAGGCAAGAAACGCGAAAATCGATTCCAAAACTTTACTTGAGTGATGTCAATTCTTCAATTTTTCTTTTGTTTTCTTTCTCAAAACATGATAGGCTAGGTTTTTTTGTATTAGGGGAATGATGAACCATGTAACGTGAATTTTTAATCTTTAGTTTTGCATACTTGACATTAAAAACACGTTTTTTAATATTGAATGGTTTATATGATTTTCTTTTCTCCATAAATATTGTGCATAGTAGTTGTGGGAATGTGGTGACCTATTTTATACATTCGAAAAAAGGAAAATATGTTCGACATATATAAATTGTCATAGGGTCCAATATGGAATATAAATATACCGCAATATCTTATGTGAATTTTTAAGTGTTTATAAAAATTCATGCATTCTTATATGTTCGCATCCATCATATAAATATAGTTGGGTCATATATAAGAGTATGTTTAACATTACTCGAGAGATATGGTTAAATAAAATAGGAACATTGATTCGTCAAATTCAATCGTGTTGTCAAAGTGTAAAATTTAAGATTAAAAGGAATTATAGCATGGGAATTCGAGATCCTAGTGTTTTTGTCATTTATTAAATACATCAATTAATTTGCATTTGGTTTAGTTAATTTACTCATAATTGCATAAATGTATTCATAATTTTGTCACAAAAAAACACATCATAATATTATTGTTTCGATTAAGGTCACAATAATTAAAATTGAACTAATCGATCTCTGTGGGATGATACTTGAACTCAAGATCCACTTTATTATTTATTAACGAACCATATGCTTGCGGTGGTTTCAATTCGAAATATATTTTTGTGAACACTATCTATTATAGCTTTTAAACAAAGTGACGACAATATCTTACATTTGGTTTGATGTCAGAGTAGAGGTCCTCACTTGGAATCGATGCTGGAGCATTCCCGTTGAGTGGATGGATAATGCATAATCGAGAGTGAGCTCGACAAATTGAGCTTGGTGAATTAATTAAAAAAAATTTAAAAATTGTTGAGCTAGTGGCCCCAACAGAAGCATACTACGTTGGTTGCCGTATTATTCTTTTATGTCTAGCCCACCAAAAACTTATCGATTTAGATCATATACAGAAAGAGATATGTACAATGTGTTTAGATAATTATTCAATAAATCGGAAAATGATTGTTCTATCATTCAAGTGGAGACGGGACCTCTACACCTAGGACGTATACAACAGGCTTTTTCAATATGCACAACACCTTTATGGGCACGGACATGAAGAAATTGATGAGGGTTATAACTTTGTCGATGGAGGTTTTGGACTTGTATATATTATGATAATTTGAAGAGTACATCAAAATGGAGATGAAGAGCCTACGAAGTTTATAAAGAGACATGTGAGACGTATGATTACGAAGAATTAAAATTGCTCGTGAACTATAAAGTTGATATTTTTCAACTCATTAGTTGCCATTCTTCTCGACTGGTTAATTTCTTCAGCTAGAAGTTAGTTTGTACGCATCTCAACGGTATATATTTTTATCTTTGCATTATTATACGCTATTCATCCAACACGAGCACAAGGAAATATGTAGGGGACACTTTTTGAATTATTCATGGAGATTGAAACGAAATTATGGTTTTTCTGAATTTAGGATTCAATTGTAAATTTGCAAAATCTCCTTCTAGTAGCGAGCGAGAAGATGACATGAGCCAAAAAAAAAAAAACACTATACACAGTGTTTGGTGAAGAAGAATATGCTTACAATGAATGAAATGTAGTTTCTTTAACTCTTCCCTTATACTCTTCGTCTTGGATGAGGTAAGTTTATTTTTCCAAATTTCACTAGAGCTTAATAGCACAAAACGTCCATACGTTTGACATTTTTTTTTGTGAAAAACGTCCATACGTTTCATGTACTCTTCAAATTATCAAAGTTTCAAAGTTTGCTGCCTGAAAATCTGAAAAACTTCACTTCCGGCCACCAAACCAGCCGGAGCTCATCACTGACCAACCCCCCACCTTTGGACGACCTCACTCATGCAATAAATTGTAACCAAACACCAAGGTAAGTTGTTGAATTTAACCCAGAACTTCTCCCTGTCACGACGCACGCGACATCGCCTGAAGAGAATTCAGTTTTCGGCGTTGTCTGGACAAATGGAGGTCGCAGACCACATGGGCTAGGTTTGCCTTCACCTGGTGTATCTAGCTCACCCTTATGTCTTCCCCAATTTTTGCTTCAATCGACTGGAATTTGAATATGAAATGCTCGCAGGCGCAAAATCGCTACATCACGACCTTGTTTTCTCCAATTCAGGTGTCGTTCGATCAAATCAAGGTGGCGGACCACCTGGGTTAGTCCCTTCTCAACCTGAACACCTGACCCCAAATGTCCAATTTTGCCCTAAACATGATGAATTGGTGGCTGCAAATAGGGCACTGTGCTAAAAATTGTTATTTTTTATATTTTAATAATTTATTTGGACTCATTTGCACTTTTTAAAAAAGTTCAGGAGTACGATTTTAACTTTTTCTTTATTTTTCTTCACTTTTTTGTTTTATTTAAATAGAAATGTATATTAGTTATTTTTTGTTAAAAATTGATGAAAATGATGTTTTTCGCAATGAAATGTTAAAATAAGGGTGAAAATGCAAAAAAAAAATAAAAATGTATGGACGTTTTTCACAATAAGTGTCAAAGGTAGGGACGTTTTGTGCTATGAAGCTTGTTTTCTGCAAAGAAACATTGAAATAAGGACGAAAATGCGAAAAAAACGTATGGACGTTTTCCATAAGAGGTATCAAACGTATGTTAAACCTTTCACTAGAGGTTAAGTCCCTATTTGATGGCCATTATTTTCAAAAAATAATTTTTTTTTTTTTTTTTTGGGAATATGTAGTTATAAATTAGAGAATAGTTTGAATTTTTGTACAAAATATTTTATTGTATAAATGTGTGATTGAAAATGAGTACGAGAATTAAAATTTTTTGTTTTTAGTCCCTTCCTAAATATTTATTTTTTAATTTTGCCATATTAAAGCATGCACATAGAGTGGTTTAAAAAAAAGGATCAAGCTACACGCACATAATAATTTACCTAATGGATTATCGAATTGACAAATGGCGGCCCCCTATTGGAGGGCGCTTGTGGGGCTAGGTGTCCCCCCCCCCCAATATGGGGTCGTCACTTATCAATTCGATAAAAAATTAGGTAAATTATTATGTACACATAGAATTTTCCTTAAAAAACAATGGGCAGTTTAAATTTCATCACTTCATCATTTTGTCACTTATTGTTCTCGAAACTGATGTACATTTTTTTTTTAACGTAGGAACTCGCAGCAGCTATCTGTGAGTGCTCACTGGGTAAATTTCGTTCCATATGCAGTAGTCCACAAATCACACAAGAGAGATAATCACACTTCGACCGAGGAAATGTTGATAGGGGATTCGAACTCGTGACTTTTTGATTTTCGCGCTCACATGTTCCACCAACTTGGTCATCCCCCGAAGGGATAACTGATATACATTATTTGGTCAACAATCATAGCGTAACTTGCACATATTTGTCATATAGCACCACCAAAATAATAACGGTAAAATGTGGGTTATAGCAATATTTATAAGGCGTATTTTTTTTATTATAACACTTATACGACAAGGTGTAGTTGTAAGCGGTGTTCTAAAAGGGGGTGAAAAAAGTACGGTCAAGTATGAGATATTTTTAAAACCTCTCGTCCCATAAGAGCAAAGTGTAGAAAAATACAGTCAAACTCCTTTTTTGGCTAACTAATGCATGTCTAGTGGACTTAAGCGCCAAGAGGCGTGCACCTTTTATTTTAATTTTAAATTTTTTTTTTTTTTACCTGGACCTGAAAGCTAACATGGGCTATACAATAAATTAGTATAAACAATTCATTGGCCCATTCTTGTGTAACCATAGATCATTTTATGTAATTTTTCTCATATTTCTGTGCCCATAATTTTTACGATAACTAGTGCATTCTTGGTCGAATCGAAAAATAATAATAAGAAGAAATGACAGCTGCCAAGCATGGATGATAATTTGCATTGTAAAAATCACTGTGGAGAATGGGAATTCAGATTTCACGAGAAATTACATTTTGTTTAAAATCATATTCTTTTTTTTTTATATACTTTTCGTAATCAATTGATACACATTTCTGATGTGATCACGGATAGAACAAAATCGACGCAAGATTTTCAATTTTTGGTAGTTTCCTAATTTAATTAGAATTTTATATTTTTAGCATCTTTTACAATATTAGAATTATATTTTTCGTGCAATTAGGATTTTTAAAGGTTTCATATAAATACCTCATTATTTCATTGTATTAAAAACAACAAGTTATGAATTATGATTATGGAAATTGAGAATTTTCTCTCTATTCTTGATCGAACATTTATCGAACTTATCAAATATTTTCAATATTTCTGGCGTTCAAAATTCTAAAACTTATCAAATGATTAAATATCCTTTGTAGCGTTCGCAAATCGAGATTTATTGATTTTGTAATCAAGAAGTCATTCAAACTTTATTTTTGTTTGGTTATTTGGTTTAATAATTTGCGGGTAGAAATTCTATTGTCTACAACCTGAATTTGGGCTTTCCCGACGTTTCTCAATTAATTACACGAGTTCCACGCGTTGCTTGTACTCGAATTTACATTATTTGATATCAAAACTTGGGCTCCAGATTCAAATTCTATTTTTTCTTTCTTTTGGATCTTTTGTTTTGTTATTCGTGTCTGTCATAAATATTGAATCTTTGATCCTAAAAATTCAAAAATAAAAGTCAAAAGATGTTTTTAAGGTAATCTAGTGTCCAAATTAATTCTCGTTTCTTTTGTCAGTTTCGTAGTTGAATTTCGAGTTAAAAAAAACCGTTTTACTGTTCATGTCGTACTGTTCAATTTTTTTTTTTACTTGACTTATTTGGGAAGTTGTCACTATCCTATTATTTATCCTAAATTCAAAATCTATTTGTGTTCATTCCAATTTAAAAATTCAAGAACCGCTTTCTTGAATTAAAAGAATTCACATTCGAAATCTCATCAAATACAATTTTTTTCTTGAGTCTTCTTGATTATACCTACGTAAAAGAATGGATGGTGATTGAGGGCACATTTTTCAAATTCGGTGTTTTGTAAGTAGTAAGGTATGCAGTCTGGATATTGATAAAGAATACATGTCAAACTTGACTGTATCACGATGGTTGGAAAATTGGGTTACATTTACAACACCACCCTAGACCTTATATGATGACTTGATTGAAAAAGTGTGGGAAGGTTGATGTGACCAAGCAGGTTCTAGTGAACTTCACCATTGGGAGATATATTGATGACATTTGGTGTGATGTAGTGCCATTGAAATCTTTTCATCTCTTATTGGGTAGACCTTGAAGGCATGAGAGGAAGATTGTTTATGATCAGGGGAGGAACATGTATAGGTTTCTTCGGGATGTGAACAAATCACTCTGGCTAGTTTGACATTAGGACAGTCCCTTGCAGACCAATGGAAAGTGAGAGGTGAGGCAAAAAAGAAAAGACAAGTGAAGGAGATGACCACACCAAGAGAGAACACCAGGGTTGAATTGCGAGATGAGCCCAGAGATAGAGGAGTTGAGATGGAGGATGGTGAATTGAAAATGTAGTTAAAATTGAGGAGAGTGAACAAATTAAAAAGGACGAACGCGACTGCTGGTATAAAATTGCAAAGATGGTTTAACAAAAGAGTGAGGAAATAATAGAATAGATTATTGAACAAAATGGTTGAAAATATTGTGGTGGAGACGATACATTATGAGTACGATGACCCATATCTCGTTTTGGAAAAGCTAACAAATTCAATTGTGTTTTGCTTAATTCTTTCTTTTGGGTTGATCATTGTGAGTGGAAGTTTATGCAACAACATCTATGGCTGATTGAGTTTGTACTACAATACATCCATACCTACAAAATAGAAATGTACCATGTATTGATCATATACCATGGAAGGAAATTTTTTTCATTTGATCCAGGTAGTGCAATGATGGGATGGATAACAAGTTGGTTATTCCCTACGCGATCACAAGGCACGGAAAGAGAGAGTGGATGATGTAACCACGGATAGAACAAAACCGGTGCGAGATCTTTGATTTCGGCAATTTCCCAGTTTAATTAAAATTCTATATTTTTAGCATATTTTACAATATTAGAATTATATTTTCGTGCAATTAGAGTTTTTAGAGGTTTCAT
The DNA here is from genome assembly GCA_019097785.1 of Fraxinus excelsior. Lineage (NCBI taxonomy): Eukaryota > Viridiplantae > Streptophyta > Magnoliopsida > Lamiales > Oleaceae > Fraxinus > Fraxinus excelsior. The sequence continues at coordinate 36,790,754 of CM032630.1, forward strand.
ATAAATACATCATTATTTCATTGTATTAAAAACAAATTATGAATTATGATTATTGAAATTGAGAATTTATCTCTATTCTTTATTGAACATCTATCGAACTTATCAAATATTTTCAATATTTGTGGCGTTCAGATTCCTAGAACTTATCAAATGATTAGGCACCCTTTGTGGTGTTCACAAATCGACATTTGTTGGTTTTGTAATCAAGATATCATTCAAACTTTGTTTTTGTTTGGTTGCTTGGTTCAATAATTTGCAGGTCGAGATTCTACTATCTACAACTTGAATTTGGTCTTTCCCGACATTTCTCAAGTAATTCCGCGAGTTCCACGCGTTGCCCGTACCCTGGTTCGCATCAATTTCTCTGCTTAGAAAAATAAATAACAGTTCAACATGATAATGATTGCTGTTCAATAGTTTTAGTTCACAAATAAGGTGAAAAAAACTTTTTAAGGCATTCCAATCACATATTCGATGAAATAATTGATCAGCGAACTATATTAAATGTGGTACTAAAATAAAATTTAAATAAGCTATAAGTTTAATATATGATACAACATATAAAAAGTGTAAAACAACCTCTTGAAATAAAGTATAATGCTGAATTGCATATAATCTAATAATCAAAATGATCTCGATATCAATTTGGCCATTTAAGTCAATTCCTATCAATTATTTTTTAATTTTTTAAAAACCAATATCAATATTTATTTATTTTAATTGAGGTGTCTATTTTTTTCCCTTGCTTATTAATTCTTTTAAATAATTCATCCACGTGAACCTTTAAATCTAGTAGTAAACACGTACATTGCACGTCTCATGTATAGAATGAGTAATGTGTATGTGTTATGCCCTAAGTTCAATCAACTTTGGACATAAACATTTTTAATGTATATAATTGTTGCATATTTATGGCAAGATCTATTATTCAATTGAATTAATATTCTAATAAATCAAATAATAGAATTCGTGGATTCAAGTTTTGGTGATTTGTTAATCACAAGGAGTTGTGATTGTGAGATACAAATTACAAATGACTGAATCTTAAATCGTCTGTGGTTGTATGTAATAACAAGATACGAATATCGTCATTACGGATAGACCATCACGTGTGACATTTCTTACTTGTGAAGTAAGTAGTTGATCTCTCAAGTTAAAGTGTGGTGACACTTGAATGAACACGTGAGTGTTTTGTTATAGAACAAAACACTGGAGACCCGCGGGGAGAATCCACATAGATAACTATCTGAGTGTCAGTGGTTAATCTATAACGTTCCGTAGTGGAATTGGTCCTTTGACTTGAGGTCATCATAGTTTCTTATGTAAGGACGGTCATACTTTGGTAATATTGGATGTTGCTCTACCAAGGATCACTAATATGGCATCGTTCGGATATGTCAAGAATCATATGAAGGTTGTGAATGATCAATAAATGATTCATCTCTCTTAGATAGTAAGAGATTATGATCTACATTTCATCTAATTAAGTTGATAATGAAATCATCGGCCAACGTGAACTCATAAGTCGAAAAGGAGTTTTCGACTTACATTGACTTCATAATGAGATAATTGAGATTGACACATATCCATATCTTGTAATTGATCGAATCATATTGATGAAATGATCATCGTTTTAGGTAAACGAACAAGTTTGGTTTTGTCATACTACATGATATTTCCCGTCACACGTATTACCCTAACACATTGCTAGATGTCAATCTAGGACGACAAATTTGAATTGATGATAAATTAAAATGAGTATTTAAATTTATCAATTTTGATTAGATCAAAATAATAATTCACTTCGTTACCTAATGGGCCACACATAAAAGAGAATCAGAAGAATGATATTTACCAATTAATTAATTGATAAGTGTTGGATAATTAATTTAATTGGGTTGTTTATTAATATACCCGAATTAATTAATTAGATTAATTAACTCATGGACCAGATTTAATTAATTTGATTAATTATATTGGTCTATGTTAAGTTTAAAAGATGAGTCAAGTCCGCTTAGACTTATATTAATAGGTTGCTAGGGTTTGAAAACAGTATAAGAAATAATTCTTTATTCTTGCTATCACAAAAAAAGAAAATCTTAGCCATCATTTTCTTGTTCTATGTATGGATCACCATTGGAGGTTGGACAATTGGACAGCTTGAATTACGGATAGTGATCATTCGAGTTCGAGAATCAGCAAAGAAATTTGCAGAATTCATCAAATATATAATTTCTATCTAAACGCAAAGCAAATTCTTATATGAGAATTTAAAATATGATAACAAACTTATACATTTGCAACTAACAAAACGAATTTTTTTTAATAATTGTCAAATTAAACTGCCACCTAACTGATTTTTGTTGACCTATTGATGAATTAGACCTCGTTTATGTCAATATTTTCGACGATGATGTATTCATCGGTGATGTTTCTAGCATACAAAAAAAATTGTTGATATATTAGTATAGTAATTTATTTATCAATACTAGAAAAAATATATAGGAAATATAGGACATATCATACAACAAATGTCTTTATCAAGAATGTGATTATGCTTAGATATCAATATAATGCAGCAATATATGCTAATTATAATTAACACTTCAGAATTTGTTTAATATCGAAAATTGGGTAAATATGAGAAAAAATCTCAAATAATTTTATTTAACATAAAAATAGCCAAAGACCAATACAAAGTGAATGTTGTTCACGTTTCAACAAAATTCTAATTGTCAAAGTTTAATATAATTGCATCTTCGATAATGTCCCATCATCTACCTTAGAAGTAATTATTAAATCATAGTTTAATAAATAAGAAAACAACTAAATAAAAACCATAAAATCAGAAATATTAAAAATATAAATCGTCAAGTCAAAGATAAATTGCAATGGTTGAAAGAGATACAGCATATAAATGTCCAGCCAAAGATGGCTCCACAAATCCATAAATATGAATAAACAAATAATACATATTTGCATAAATATGATAAGACAATATTATATTAGGCTACCATGTGTTTAGGAAGCCTCAAATGGATGTATATATACGATTACAATGATTCGCGGTAATAGATAAATCTAAAATAAAAATTTCATAAAATTAAATCCATGATACTAGAAATTAAATTGAAATGTGAACCAAGCTTAACTAATAAAAAAATATCCATAGCACTCGTCAACTTGTAAGCAAATTATGTTTATCATTTAGATGGATATAACTAAAAGAATTTAAAAATAAAAATAGAGAGAAAAAAGAACTATATTATCATTTTAGCGTAATAAAAATTTTCATCCAAGACCAAAGAACCATTTTTTATAATTTATTTCACGCAAATCGACTTTTCCAAAATTCCAATGCACAACATGAATATATTCACATACATAAGCATCATGTAGGTTGTTTTCGAGTTTTGAAATGCTCCAACTCACAATAAATTGCTTTGATTAACTATAATAATCTTAATTATGTTTATTACATAATGTATGTACTAACAAAAACCAGCACTGCATCTCTCCTCTCATTTATTTATATTAATTATTTTTTATAAAAATGAACATATCTCGATACATTTCCCATGCTCTCGTTGGTAGGAAACTAAAAAAACATAGCATCAACAATCTCTCTCCATTTCCCTTCATCGTACATTCTCTTTGTATATTGAAGATTTTAACATGTTAATGTTGTGTGCGGATGGTTTAGAATTTTGACACATTATAATGTTATAATAACTTATCTAGTTTTTACATAATGATAAGAATATAGTGAAAATTAATTGAGGACTAAAAAGCAAAGATTATAAATATTTATTGCAGTTATAATTTTGTGTACTTAACAAAAATTGCATTAACTTAATTACATTAAATATATTTTTTGGCGTTAGGATATGTGTGAAACAACCAAATGAAATAGCCATTTAAATAAGGAAATGTAGATGTTATTTTTTTAAATTGACTAATTCAATCGAGAGAAGAAATTTAAGTTATCTTTTTATAATAAACGCTGTTAAAAAAATTAACTTAGGGCATTATTGACAAAAGGAAAAATGATTTTTTTTTTTTTTAGTTTCATGTTGAATAAATTCAATTAACATTATTAATTAAATATTAACAACACTAAAAATAAAAAAGGGGTATATTGGGTATATAACTAAATATGTAAGGAATTAATGTTGTTAATTAATTATGGGTAATTATATTACCACTACGAAAAATATTAATTACAACACAATTTTAAACGTTTTTCTTATCTACTTAAATAGTCTAAAGGAAAATTACATAAATGGAGTTTTCATATTTTTATCGCATAAAACAAATTATTGGTCCACCACAATCATAAATTATATCCAAACTCTTTAGGGTGTGATGGAGGTTTATGATTTTAGGGCACAAGTTGGTAGGGTGGTTGCCATTGAGATCTTACCCTAAAACATTGAAGACAAGGATAGGGATTGGATGTTAATGGGAGATGTTCCATGAGGTACGTTTATTACTTAGCACAAGAGGCTTAGAATAATGAAATGATCTGAAGTTAAGGGACTTGGATGCTTGTAAAAGCTATTGCTATAAAACTTGCATACAAAATGTTGCAAAATTCAGAATTCGGAAAAACCAATAAAACCATAATCAATTGGTTCTTCCCCAATTTTTTTTTTTTTTGAACTATTTACTGATGAAATTTCGGGGTTCAATTTTTGCATATTCCGGTAGGACTTCATCTGAAAAAATTAATGGTACCTTATATTCAAAAACTAAATCTCAACTAATAACCCTCAAACGGAAATTCAACCCAGAATTTTCGGGTTTTAGTTTGGGGGTAGGGGTGAGCCGGTGAGGGTGAGTAAGAATATGAAGTTTTGATGGTGGGGTGGTAGTGGAGTGAAGGTGTGATTTCGGAAGAAGATAAATGCATGAAATTGTGGATGATACATATAAAAAAAATTGAGTGTAATGTTAAAAAGAAAAAAAAATGTTTTTATTTTGACATGATGAGTACACCACAATATTGCATTTTTTTTCCTTTTTAGTCACTACAACAAAAAGAGGCATCTGCAACACTAAAAATGCAACATTTGTTGATAAATGTTGTTAAAAGAGTCTTTTGGCAACATTTTAGTAAGTGAATGTTGCCATTGGTTAGTATAAATGACTTTTGGCAATGTTTTTTAAAAAAATGTTGCAATAGACCCCCTTTTGCAACGTTTGTTGAGTGTTGCAAATAGTCTCACTTTTGACAACGTTTATTGAACGTTGCAAAAAAGTCTTACTTTTGGCAACGTTTGACAAACGTTGCGAAAAGGGGTCTATCGCAACGTTTGACAAACGTTGCCAAAAGTAAAACTTTTTGCAACGTTTATTGGGTGTTGCGAACAATCTTACTTTTGGCAACGTTTATCGAACGTTGCGAAAAGTCTCACTTTTGGCAACGTTCGATAAACGTTGCAAAAAGGAGTCTATCGCAACGTTTGACAAACATTGCGAAAAGTAAGACTTTTTGCAACGTTTGTTAAGTGTTACGAAAAGTTTTTTTTTTTTCAAATAAATGGGATCAATAGCCCAAAAACCTCAATCCAAGCCCAGTTATATTATAACCCCGAACCGCCTCCCCAAATCATCTTCTTCCCCTATCCTCCCAACTCGAGGAATTTCCCTGCCTAGAATCAAGACCGTCGCCGCCACGAACAGAGATCGACAGCTCCTCAAACTTCCGGCGCCACAAGCTGTTGAGCTCCTAATCAACTCCCCTGGGTCGCCGCAAATGAAGAATCCCATCCGAAACCTAGTACTGGTAACCCCACAATTCCACAATTCCACCCGTTAAAACCCTCATTATCCTTCTCTTCTTCTTCTATTTTAAGTTTAATTTGTGTCTTTTTTTCGTTTGCTTTTTTCAATTTTTCTATTTCTGAAGAATTTAAAAAATGGAGGGAGGACAGTATAATCCTCGTACTATTGAAGAAGTTTTTAGGGTGTAGCAAATGCTTTGCACATCTAATGTTGGTGATGGTTTGATATTGCTGCTGCTGCTAGGGTTTTTAATGTTCGCTTCGGCTTTTGTTCTATTTTTGTTTTCTCTTTTCTTGATTCCAATTCTACTTTCGAAGGAGTTCAGTAATAGAAACTTGATGTCATGGCAGTTTAACTTTTAAACTCCTTTGACTAGTTGGTTTCGTTCTAATGATGCCTGACGTGCTAAAACTCTTGTATCATTCTTTCTTTTTTCTTGATGAAAATCTCAGTAAAAGTGAACGAAACAGGAGAGATTTTTTTCTAAATAGTTATGATATACTAAATTCATTTTAAGCATTTTCAGTTGGTCTGCATAAATTGAGATGCCTTTCAGATTGTATCTAAAACAATGTTTGTGTCATTTTCTTCCAATATTCATTAGATGCCCCCTAAAATGAAGCCACAAATATCAACTTCTACCCAGTGGTTGTATGGATGTGCTAGTTTCCTGCAATTTAACATGTGCTTTGCTTGTTCAAAATATATTGCTATGTGGTAGTTCAAGTTATAAATAACTGCCTTCATATTTCTCTCTAATTTATTTGAATTGCCTTGTGTTAAGATTTATCATGATAATCGACGGAAATAAATTTATCATGACTCACATTATGTTTTAAATAACAGTGTTTGGATTTTAGATTTTGCTAATAAATCACAGTATCTCCAGATATGGTTAAATGGATCAAATAAGCTGGTTTTGGTGTCCATAGGTAATGTAGTATGATGATCATAAGTGTGTTGTGCAAAATGTTGGCTTCTTAGCAAAGTGAGTTTCGTTATATAGTGCAAAAAAATTACTGCATTACCGAATTTGGTTGTTGCTATGCCAGGTGCCGAATTTGACTATCTGGAAACAGCTATCGAGAAATTCAATGATGGGCCATTCTTCCTAGGTCAGTTCAGTATGGTAAGTGAGTCTTCTTTGCCGAGGTGCACCTCTCCTTTCACCTAAGCTCGGGGGAAAAATGTAGTATATGCACTCTTAAGAATTAAAGCTCTAACTGGGTTGGATGTGATTGAAATTTAGGCCTTGCTTTAAAGAATATACCCAATTTTAATGAGCATGTATTTATATTTCTTATCCAATTGGTTTATGTTGAGTCTTTGTATTCAGGTGGATGCTGCTTATGCTCCATTCGTTGAAAGGTTTCAAATCTTTTTACATGAAGTGTGGAAGTATGATATTACATCAGGCAGGCCCAAACTAGCAGCATGGTTCAAGGTACTTTTGTCGTAATCTTATTGATAATGGGAATAAATTGACTGAGAATCAATTTCATTATTTCTTGAGCATTTGATTATGCACTGCAATCTGCTGCTGTGCTTGCTGGAATTGGTTTAGCTTGTTATTTTTGGGATTGGAGTTGATATGAGTTTGTGTTGAAGTGAACATCTGGATGGACCTTGGCACCTGTAGGACTAGGTGTTTTCCTTTGATGCCTACGTTATGACTAAACAAAGTGGGAATATAAACTGGACTCAAACGAATTTCAACCTGAGATTAAATAAAAATGAAAAGTAATATAACATTTAATAGTAGTTTAACGAGCTTCCCTCTTCCAGGTCCTAATATTGGCGAGATATTGAATGGATGGCAAATGTTACACAATTGTTGACTTCTTCAGATTAATTAATGAGACACACATGTAACAGTGAATGAAGCCACTATTAAGACTTAAGTTTCATGATCTTGTCAATGATAAATGTGATGATGTTTACTTTTTACCATCCCTTACTGTACTTCATTATAAAGTAACATTTTACCCTCTTCGGGTCGGTCGTGAGTTTTTATTTATGCACCTAGAAAATGAAAATGATGGTTCCTAGTTTTCGCTTATTCATCTTTATAATACTCCTATGTGGAGTACTGGATCTTGAGACGCAATTTTCCTCGTGCAGGAGCTGAATAACCTTGATGCTTACAAGCCAACAAAGTGTGATCCGAAGCATCTTGTTCAGTTATATAAAAGCCACTTTTTGGTAGTTTCTCTTGCCCATTGGCTCTGTCTTAGACGCAATTTAATGTTCTTGCTTGAAGAGAAGCTACCGAAGAAATAGAGTAGTTTATGTGTTCCGTTTATGATCGAGTTTTTTCTTTACCTTTTTATTTCATTTTAAAGCTCATTTTTATTTAAGTGGTGTTGTATCACATTCTAATGTTCAAATGTATGGATTCAAAAATTTGTATTGAAATTATCAATTTTTATGCAATTCTAAAATTTGTTCGTAAGTTTCATTTTCAATTTTGTCAATCTATTTGCATAAATTGTTGTTGTTAAGAAAAAAAAACGGCAACGTTTGGCAAACGTTGCCGTAGCTATCTACGGCAACGTTTGCCAAACGTTGCGAAAAACCGTCTTTCACAACGTTTTGCGGTTTTTCGCAACGTTTGGCAAACGTTGCCGTAGATAGCTACGGCAACCTTTGCCAAACGTTGCGAAAAACCGTCTTTCGCAACGTTTGCCAAACGTTGCCGTAGCTATCGACGACAACGTTTGCCAAACGTTGCCGTAGACTTTTGGCAACGCTGAAAAAACGTTGCCGTATCTCTCCACTCTACGACAACACCTTGATTTGCAACACACGTCTAAACGTTGCCGTAGGCAGTTTTTGTTGTAGTGAGTTTTTATTGAATTACAAGTATAATGGTAAATTTGTTGTGGTGTATTTATTGAAAATATATTTTAATTATGATGTGATTATAATGTGGTGTAGTAAGTAAATTTTGTAGTAGTAATATAATTATCCATTTATTATTAACAAAACTAAAATTAAGGGATTGTTTGAGCCCAATTTTTTGAAAGTTCATTTTTCAAAACTCATTTTCAACCACACATTTTTTAATAAAAGAATATTATACATAAATCGAAAACTTTTTCTAAATTTTAATCACACATTCTTAAAAAATCTCTATTCAAAAAATGCATTTTTCTCTAAAAATGGGGCTCAAACAAGAGCTAAATAAGGATATATTAGGTATATAATGAAATATGGTAAATTGGGTATTCAAAAGTTTCTCATCAATCTTCTCTTTTTAATATACTAGTAGATGTACGTTGCACATTTTATGTATCGGATGAATGATATGCGTAATGTTTTAGAAGTACTAATATTGTTTTTAAAGTAATTGAAGTAATTAATATTGTTAAAGGAAAAATTAAAATTGTAACAATTCTTTATACACATTATTTTTTTTGTTAAACATCCCACATCATTTCTTTTTTTTATTTTTTTGCTTTTACCAAGAATATTGTTGTTTGCATAGAAACTATGTGAAAAAGTGTGACATATAGAACTACCCATGAGAGAATACATGTTCAGGAATGTATATTTCAACAGTAGGCACTTTTTGTTCTTGAGCTTGTTAATAGTCATTGCAAAGCATAGACGTATTCGAAATTGTTTCATTTGGAATTTGAATAGACATGTGTCATCATTTGCTATAGTTAATGGGATGTGTGGAAGGAGAACTTGTTTTTCAATATGTCGTCCAACAATTATTTCTACATTGATAATATGTTTCCTAAAATCACGACAAAACATTTTTTATTTCATTGCAAAGACCGTTTGATGGGTTCAAATTCCTTAGGAGCATCACTTGACAACTTTTTTTGAAGATTAACTTATGTGGTGGGACATCATTGACATAAATGTATTTAGGAACTCTTCTTGATAAAAATAATTTGTATCATCTATTGTTTTGTCAAAATTGACAAATTCTTCAATTTATCCAGAAAATAATCTAATTAGTTTGTCATTGAGATGATCAACATACTCATATTTTATTGAAAGAATATCATGTTGCGTCATATGATAATAATAATAAAAAGATGCATTTTTCGTTTTAAACCTGGGAACACTGCATTGATTAAGTGTATCTCCAAAATTTCAGCAACGTCACATGCTATAACTATCACATTTGGCAAGTTGATGAAGTCATCCTCTATATAAGGTTATGTTCAATTACCAATTTTGATCAATTGATCAAGTATTGTACAAATCGATTGTCCAATATTATTTTTAATATGTAATATTAGGTTTGAAAAAACTTAACTGTATTTAAATAAATTATGTATGTAGTATTATTATATTTTTTTGATTGTATGTAATAATGCTTTTATTAATTGTGTACTAAAAATTAGTAATAATTGTGTTTAAAGCAATGGACACAATAACTAATTATGATTAAGGGACACGAAATTGGAAATTATGAATTAAAGATTATTAAAGACAGACACCTAATTAAAAGAAAATAAAAAATGACATAAATTAAGAATGACACTACCCTTTCCCTTCTCGACTTTCTTCATTAGATACCATACTTTCTTAAGTGCAACGTGGCTAAAATATATCCAGTAGGAGTATGTATCCAACTCTTATCTCTATCTCCACGTTCAAACATTTTTAAATAAAAACAGTAAAATAATTCTTTAAAAAAAAAAAAAAAAAAACAGAAGAATACATATATAATTTTATTAGCCATCTACTTCGGAGCTTGATTAAGAAGGGCGACGAACGGACCTGATGTAATCTTCCAAAGCTTGGATTTGTTCCTCTGTGGGTGGTGTTTCGTTGTTCTTTATGGATCTGTGAACATCATACGTTGTTGAAGCCAAGAATAAAACCCTGTCGTGTAATTAGTGTTCAAATCCATGTTAATTCGTGTGTATTGAGTAGAAACCGAGAGAAAAAAAAAAAAATCTGAAAAAACCTACCCCGAAGCAATAAGTATGATCTGCCTTGGATATACGTGTTTCCCAAAAATCTTCATGTCCTGATTGATATCTCAATTGGAAAAGTATCTCTCTCTTTCACTCTAGCTCACTAACGTTTTCTCTCTTTTAATTGGAGTTATCGATTAATATTGGTTGGAGAAATATCTTTTTATGGAGATATAAAAGCCTATTTTTTGGAAATTATTTAAAGGGTAAATTTGTGAGTGATAAAACCAAAAATTGGCCTAAAAATTATTGTATAAATCCAGAAATAAATCTTACACATCTGTCGTCGGACATAAGTGCTGTTTTAAATAAGGGAGATGACAATTACGTAAAATTTACCGTCCCTCTAATTAGGGTAATAAGTGGGGCCCCACTGATTACCTCTAATTCCACTTATTACTCTAATTAGAGGGGGCTATAAATTTTGCAGCCCCCTAATAACTGTACAAACAACTTTCTTAAAATTGTAATCAAATCTTCTTTCACACCGACACGATTGAGAAAAGGAGGAAGGTAGTCTAGCAGAGCAGACTACTGCAGCACAATGTCCCTTTCCGTGCTAAGAAGAAAGGTAACCAGTGAAAGTTGGTATCAGAGCTGCGGCTCAAGATCTCGTTAAGAAAGCTATGAAAACTGATCCAAATTCCTCGAACACCACGGATGTGGTAGATGTTCAAAAGAGGAATACCAGACAATGTTTGGAGGCGCTTGATGTGACAAACACTAGGTTGTGTTTTGCCATGCAGAACCTCGAGGATAAAGCCGAGGCGGCACCGACGGAAAAACGAGAATTACGCATCCAACTGGATGAATGTCAGAGGCATGCGCAGCTATGACTGAAACTGTTGCTATCATACCTGAGTTGCAAGATGAGATAGGAGCGTTGAAAACTCAGTTACTAATTTTTCAATGCGCGATTGGCAACAGACAAGCCATCGCACATGAGTCGGTGCATAGGCTCAGAATTCCAGAATCGTGTACCTACGGAGGTGCATGCAACGCTAAAGAAGTTGAGAACTTCTTGTTCGATATGGAACAATACTTTCTTGCGGCTTCGATCAAGGACGAAGCGAGAAAGGTCACAACAGCTACCATGTATCTAGGTGGAGATGTAAAGCTATGGTGGCAAACGAAGTACATGGATATTCAGGCCAAAGGGTCCGAATTGATTTTTGGGACCTTCTCAAGGAAGCTATCAGATCTCAATTTTTCCCAAAGAATGTGGAATACGAGACACGTCGGGCCTTATGAGAACTGAAACACACAAGCTCCATCAGGGACTATGTGAAAGCCTTCTCGGGGCATATGCTGAATATCAGAGATATGTCAAAGAATGATAAGCTATTCACCTTCATAGAAGGGTTAAAATAGTATATACGCACGAAACTTCAAAACGGAAGGTCACTTATTTGAGCTCAACTATGGGAGCTGCCGAATGTGCAAGTGACTATCAACCGGAATCGATAGAGGATCGACCTTCGGGAAATAGTCAATCGGCTGAAGGTGGAAGGAGACCTTTCAGACCCAGCTCGAACTCAAATGGGGGAGAGCGTTACTCTTAGAATAGAGAATGACCCTATCAAAGCAACCGCCAAAGTAACTCGCAGGGAAACTATCAAAACAGTAGACAAGGAAACTATAACGGCAGTTCTAGTAATAACTGGAATCATAGAAAGGCGAAGGATGGCAGATCTGATGTCGCTCCTAGATTGAAATGCTTTCTATGTGAAGGACCTCATCGGGTGGCGGAGTGTCCTCAGAAACGGATGGTGAATGCATACTGTCAACTGGCAACTGGGGGCTTAAACTCAAAGTAAAATACCCCACAAGCTAGTTGTCGAGGTGACACCGACTCCGAAGGAGATGAGGTTGTAATCGGTGCATTCTCGCATTGGTGCAATACATTATCGCACCGAGCTACTAAAATGGATGCAGTTCTCTCAAGAGAGCCAACGATTGAAGAATCGAGTGCTCGCATTTGTAAGGCTAAAGGCCTAATGTACATTGATGTGAGGATCAATGGAAAGCCAATCAGGGCTATGGTGGACATCGGTGCCACACACAACTACCTCGCAAGTTCCGAAGTAGAGCGGCTCAGACCTGTTCTGGAAAGAGGCAAGGGGAAGGTCAAAGCAATCAACTCTGCTGCTCAATCAATAGCGGGAATAGCAAAATCTGTGCCGATCAAAGTAGGTCTCTTCGAAGGAAGGACAAATTTGTCGATAGTTCATATGGATGATTTCAAGCTTATTCTCGGATTGGAATATCTTCGGGATACAAAGACAGCAGTGTTGCCGCATTTTGACTCATTAATAATGATGGGTAGTAAACCATTCATTATTCCCACACAGGTTGGGAAATTTGGCTAGAAGGGTATCTCGGCCATGCAATACAGTAAGGGTTTCAAGAGGAATGAACTCTCATTCTTATGCTCTCTTCGAATAAAGGATATCGAAGAAACAACTGGCTCTATTCCAACGCCTATCACAAGGCCTGAGGAAGTTGAAGACATCATGCCAGCTGAGTTACAAAGAAAATTTCCAACAAGGAGAGCAATTGATCATGAGATAGGACTTGTTTCGAGTGCCAAATCTCCCAACAAGACGCCATATCATACGGCTTAACCGGAGCATGAAGAGCTTCGGGGAACATAAGGGAGAAGTGTTGGGAAGTAGGACTATCATGGAGTATCCTTCCACACTACTACAACATGCTTACTACTGGCCTCAAAGGCGGGACGACATTGCAAGTTATGAGAAAACTTCTCTTGTTCGTTAGCTATATGTGGCAGATCATCAGAAAAAGGCAGGTTTACTGGGGACCGCCTACTGTCAATGATCGATATTCTCGATTTATTGGCATACTTTGGACCGAGTTGTTCAAACTTCTTGGTAAAACTTTGAGCATGAATTTTAGTATTCACCGAAGATCAAACAGACAGACAGAGTAGTTCAATTCTATGCTGGGAGACTATTTTCAACGCTTTACCTCATGTGGCTCAGATATGTTTCAATGTTCAAAAGAACTCTTCTCCTAATGAGAGTCCTTTTGAAATTACTACTAGTCAGCAACTGTTACTCCTTCATACTGCAGATTTGAAGCAACCAGTGCTTAAAGTGAAACGACCAGAAATGAAGGTTGCTGAAAAGATTTTTGACTACCAAACTACTCGAACTTCTAGAAAATATCTTCAAGAGTACTTGGTCAAATGGAGCGGATGTAACATCGAGAAGAATACACAATGGCTCCGAGAACGTTGCCAAAGCAAATGAGAGAAAATGTCACGGGCTGCAGCTTTGCTTAAGCCACATGTTGTAAATAGTTTATTTAATTCATAAAATAGTTAGAAAATAGAAAAGAAAAAGTTTGATTCTTCGGCCAAAAGACGTCTAATCCCGTCATTTGGGTTTTTGTTCCGAAATCTATTATAGGGGGTATTGGTCTTTCAAACATTTTCAAACTTACTAATGTTCGCCACCTGCACTAGCCATTGTAATTTCATGCTTTTATCTATTGTAATTTTCAACTTTCTAGCAATCAATGAACAAGTTATTTCCATTATGTTCAATTTCATGTTGCAAGCTTTCTTAAAATTGTAATCAAATTTTCTTTCATCCCGACACGATCGAGAAAAGGCGGAAGGTAGTATAGCGAAGCAGACTACTGTCGCATAGTATCCCTTTCTATGCTAAGAAAAAAGGTAACCCGTGAAAGCCTGACAAAAGCCTAGCAGAGCTCATGCTCTCACATGTGGTGGGTCTCGAGGACCCACCTCATTAAACCCCCCTCCCCCCCAAATGTATAAACACCCACCTCCCATGAGACAAAGGCTCTGTCAGGCCTAGCAAAGCAACACAACTCTAATGAATAATATTATTTATAGTGAGGACTAACGATAATTTGCTATGCAGAATACATATGATACTCTGTTATTTGATACATTTGATACATTAATGTGGAAAATAAATTTTTTAATAGTAGTTTTTTTAAAAAAAAATGTATAGTTAAAAAGTAAAAAAAAAAAGTTTGAACTTACGTACAAAATCATTTTATTGAGAAAATTTATAATTGAAAATACGCTTGGAAAAAAATAATTTTTTAAAGAATAAGATTATAATAAGGAAAATTAGCAAAATGATTAATCTATGTGTACATAGAGGTTCACATAATATGAGTGGGGTGGGGTCATGATACTATAGCATGGGCCCACCCCACTCACATAGCATGACTCTTAGCTAAAACAACCTCGATGAAGCTTGTAGAGCTCTACAAGAAATTCTAAATTAGAGAAGTGCAATACAGAGTGTTTAGCTAGAACATGAGCAAAAACATTTATTTCACAGCGAATAAAAGTGTAAACTATTAAAGTCACTTAGTGTGAACTGGCTCACTAAGTGGGCCAAGCTAAGCTCAACAATAAACGAGCCGAGCAACTTGACCCATTTATCACAACAAGTGTTTCACATTTCTCAACCAAGTACAGATATTCTTAGGTCCAAATTATAATGGGCTAGTTCCAATCTAAAATCATAGTTATTGTGTTGTAATTAAAGTTAAAAAAATCGATAGTGGTAATATATGTCTTGAATTAGTCAGAGACGAAACAAAGAGAAAAACACGCTACAAATTCGCTTCGCTAACTGTCCTTCAATTGCTCGAGTGGTTTTAGCATTACATTGACACGTCAGTGCTTGAGCAATCGTGTCATCGGTCGTTGAATGCGAGGCTAGTGCTCAAGCGGTGGTTATATCAGGTCAAACCCTAGTTTGTAGTTCCATACAACCTCAAACACTTCATACTATATATGCCTAAGTCATAATCTGTCCCAAACAACTTTTGCATTATTAGTTGATCAATTATTCATTTAAGAGAATATCAAATTCAATTCCATAATTTTCTTAATTCAACCAAAAGGTTAAAATACAAAAGATTCAAAGATCAAACACTAAAAATCTTACCTTCACCAACAAGCCTTTAAAAATCTGAAGTTGGAAAGAGACAACTGGAGTTCCATTGTTCCAGAACGAATTCGTTCTTGGTTATTCATATAGAGAGAAAAGAAATCCAAAGTTCTGAAAAGTATTAGAGGCACAATCAAAGAGGTTCTTCGGTGATTTACAAGTTGGGTGATCAGAGTCTACTAAGACTTAGTTGTACTAGTAAGTTATTTTTTCTAGTAGATCGTTTTGGCGAGATTTGCCCATGATATTTTTTACCCCTATGAAGAGTTCTTCAAGGGGTTTTTCTTCGTTAATATATTTAGTGTTTATTTTAATTTTATACTTTGATATATATTGCACGATTGTTAATTAGGGTTTAATTGGATTAAATTTAATCATCTCTAGAGAATAATTAGTGACTTGTTGCTTATTATTGTTTGTTGTTTTTAATTCCGCATTATACATCTATTCCCCCCTCTAAGTATTGTAGGTCTAAACTTCGATTATTTATGGATATATTTAGAAGAATGGTGCCCTCCTAAGTGTGAATAGATGGAGAGTTGACATTCATCACCTCATAAATGAAATCAGACTCAAGTTAAGAAATGTTCAAAGAATTTTAGCAAATCCTAGTCCCCCTTCCCCAACTTGCAATCAAAGAATGGTGCCCTCCTAAGTGTGAATATTAATTTGCCTAAAATGATTCCAAAACAAAAAATTATGTATAAAATTTACATCTTTCATAGATCAAAATAAGTTCATAATTCTTAGCTCTCCGTTCGACAACCATTATTTTCAAGCTTTTTTTCTCTACATGTTTTCAAAAATATCTTTCAAATTAAAACCATCGCAAGTGTGCGTTTCGTTAACAAGCAATAAAGCGAATGAGAGTTCCAATATCATCTCACAGATATTGACTTAGTTCAATTTTAATTGTTGCGGCCTTAACCGAAATAATAATAATATGACTTGTCTGTTGGTGACAAAATTATAATCAAAATAATGTACTTATGCAAATTATGACCAAGTGAACTAATAATAATGCAAAAATAACACTAAATGCACGTTATGTGTTCTTATAAATGACAAATGTACTAGGAACCCAAAT
The DNA here is from genome assembly GCA_019097785.1 of Fraxinus excelsior. Taxonomy (NCBI): domain Eukaryota; kingdom Viridiplantae; phylum Streptophyta; class Magnoliopsida; order Lamiales; family Oleaceae; genus Fraxinus; species Fraxinus excelsior. The sequence goes on from CM032630.1 coordinate 36,807,532, forward strand.
TCTCATGTAATAATCATTTTTTAACCTTAGTTCTATACTTTGACAACGTAGTTGAATTTTGAAGAATCAATATTCATATTTTATTTAACAATCTCTCACGAGTAATGTTAAACCTACTATCATATATGATCCGACTATATTTTTATAACGGATGCGAACATACAAGAGTGCATGCATTTTTATGAACACTTAAAAACTTACGTAGAGCATAACAATATATTTATACCCCCTTATTGGACCCTATGACGATTTGCACTATGTCTAGCCTATTTTCCTTATTTTAAATGTATAAAATAAGCCACCAAATTCATACAACTATCTTGCACAATAATTGTACAGAAAAGATAATAGCGATTCTTAGTTACTAGTTAGTCAGGTTAATGACAACTTTATGGCAAAGGGCAAAGGTATGACCGCATACCTTAAACTTGTAATGGGTCTACTCCCATATTTCGAAAAAATTGAGTTAACCTAAATCCCATGCAGTTTTCCTAAAAAAATCAAGTTCTTCTCGATGACAAAGAAGAGGCTTACAAACTTAGAACAATGGCGGCACATTTCATGTTACAGGATGACGTGCTCTACAAAAGGGGTTTCTCTCTACCCCTCATTCGATGTGTCGAGGACAAAAGCTACCTACGTCCTTTGCGAGATCTACGAGGCAATCACACTGGAGGACTCACATATGCACATAAAATGCTTCAATAGGGGTATTACTAGCCCACGTTAAAAAAGACGCGATCTAATTTGTGGTAAAATGCGAAAAATGCCTACGTTTCTCTCTCATCCAGGGTAACCTTCCTAGGAACTAGCAGTAGTGTCTAGTTTATGGCCGTTTGCCTAATAGGAAATCAACCTTATGGGCTCCTACCCAAGGGTAGAGGTAGTGTAAGTTTTGTTATCATTGTTATCGACTACTTCACAAAATGGGTTAAAGCTGAACCTCTAGCCAAAATTATAGAAGCCAACACTTCTAAATTCTTGTGGAAGGTCAAAGACCTGTGTGAGGAGCTGAAAATCAAGAAGAATTTATCCTTAATATCTACTAACTTCACAGAGGTCATGGCAAAAAGGATTTTCACAGCCCCCACTGCTTCGTAGTCAATATGAACCTTACTCATGGCCCACAAACTTCCATCCAACCCACCTGCCAATGCCTGTTCCCCAACCCTTGTAAGGCTTACCCTGCCACTACTAGTACTAGACCCAGAAGCCAATCAAATCGAAATAGATGGAAGAATGAATAGAAGATGGAAAATAAGGAGATTACCTAAAGAAAGGAGAAGCTCTAAGAGCGTGAGTTTTCAAGAGAATGAAAACGAACGGAAGATTTTTGAATGCCAGAGAGATTCGAAGATTTTCGCAAAGGTAAAAAAATAACCAAATAATAGAATCTTGACTTTTATAAGAAGGGAGGACAAAGCACCACCATCGGATCTAGATCAACTTCATCTGAAGCGTCCATTTCTAACCTCATATGAGGTGTCGAATTCTAATAATTTTTATCATCAGCGCTACGAATTGATGCATGCTTCTCATACACGTACCTTAGTGTGTCAACTTCAAAATGCAGTTGTACAACCATCATTACACATTCAATATAACGACTGGTACGTGCATGAGAAGTCGAATCGTTTTAGTTGACTTTTCTTGGTAATGTATGAAAACATCAAATCATTGGCACGATTATCAAAAGTTTACTTTATTTTCAATTTAAATAAGGAGCTTCAGCAGTTGAGCACTTTGCTTCTTTAGCTAATGAAATAAATTTCAGCTATTTCAATTTAAATAAGGAATTTCAGCAGTTTAGCACTTCGTTGCTTTAGCTCATGAAACAAAGTTAAGCTATTTTCAATTTAAATAGGGAGCTTCAGCATTTCAGCACTATATAGGATATGACATACGAAAATCAAGTTCAACTTCGAACTCCAACTATGATATCAATATCTACACTTGTATTTGGGGGACTATTGTGTTGTATCGAAAACCTATCCATGTCTGGAAGACCCGCCCCAAAGAAACTTTAAGCAAGACAGAAGTCCGCACATGACATGAATAATCATATATGGACTTGGGGGGACTATTATTACGCCTCGCCACAGAGGTTCCCATATGAAGCTTACGTTACATCCAACATGGAGTGCAATAAACCTACCGAATCCCTGTTACCGAAATGGTGGTGCTCTTGGAGGCTAAATTCAAAGCTCTACCACAACAAATGACGACCCACATCCTTTAAAGATCTCCTAATGATAAAATCTCGTTCGAATGATTGATGTGACCCATGTAGTGAGCAATATGTCAAAGTCTTGTTAACGTAGATTGTAAGGCGGCTGCCCCCATTTTTAAGAGCATAAATAGGTCAAAGGCTAGTTCAAATTGATACCTATGATAAGATGCTTCGGTTGAGGGGATGAGCCACATGTCCCCTCATTCAGTAAAGACTATTTCACATATAGCACTATAAATATTCCCCCATAATATCATTTGAGGGTAATGCAAATGCATTCATTTTAAGCTATATGTCATCTCCTTTTGAGGTGAATCTTTTATTGGTAGAGTTAGATATTTGATCTTAACTGTTAGTTTGTGTATTGTTCATTGTTCATTTTCATGCGATCATGCTCATAAAAATTGTCGGCGCCTAAACATCTTTGTCTTGCATTATAAAACTTTTCTCCTATCAGAACCCAAAACATCGTCGACTAGTAATCTATTCAAATATACTAGAATTAGCTTGCGTGGATGTGAGTGATCCGGTTATCTATTGTCCACGTCAACGATATAAAAAACGAGGTCAACAAAAACCTTGAAACCTTAGCTTCTTGAATGATTTTCTTTAATTGTTTTTTACTTTTGGACTTTGTTTTCTTTTAATTAATGTGAATTTTGTATCACAAGAGGGGTATCCTCTAATTATTTATGAATGCAAGTATTTACAGATCAAAGAATTAGATCAAACATAGTGACAAATTTGCATTCCATGTAGACTTTTAGTAGAGAAAAAGGGACTATAATTTTCAAGCCCGGTTGCCATATTTTCCCGCGATCGTACAAGCAACAAGCCTACGATTCCTCGTGCTTGTAGAATTGTGAACTTCTTGTGCAATTTAAGGGGTTGTGGTCGCAGCCTTTTAAGGCTTGCGATCACAACCCCAACAATTTTCTCTCCTTTATTTTTGGTCCCTGATTTCTCCTCTTGTTCAGCTTGAGTCCTTTTATATACAATTTTAGTCGTTCATCTTTAATTCTTCACAATTTAGTCATCCACTTTCCAAAATCAATAATAATTGATCCGATGCAGGTTTCAAAAGTTTGTAATTAAGTCCTTAAGCTTTCCAATTGTTGGATTTAACTCTTGAAACTTTTGAAGGCTATATTAATTCTTCTAATTGATAATGTGCACTCAATCTAATCTTCAATTCCCCAAAATCAACTTCAATGAAGCTTCAAAAATACTTTTTTTTTTCATGCCAATTGCATTCAAGTTGAGATCAATTTACATAATTTATATAAAATTAAGTACTCAATTTTACAATAAATAAATAAGAATAAAATTCAGAATAAGAACATAAAATGCACTTATCAGTGGTCAGTGTTAGCATCGATAAGTTTTTATGGATGTAATAAATTCTAGTGGGTAACAGAATTAGCGGGTCATCCATTTGAGGCTTTAAGTTGAGTGATATTACCATATTCCTAAAAAAAGGGTAGCAAAAACATTAAAAAAAATTTGGGTTGGCTGGACTTGATCGGTAACAAATATGGACCATATCGAGCCTTTGGACATGAAGGCATCTGTCATGGTGCATCATCGAACTATTTAACATCACTACGTGAAAGAATAGATGAGTAGTTAAATTTTCTCATAGTCTATACTGGTAAAATGGGCTAAAATGAAGAACATTAATAATAGAAATTAGAAATTCCATTCAAGAAGTTTGAACATTTTAATCCAAGAAATTTTATGTCCATATGTCCGAGGTTCAGTTAAATAACACAAACGCGAGCTAGATTACAGAATTTATTATGACTGTTATTCTTTGTTTTATCATTTATTTTTCATTAATACATCCATGTATGCTAGTAATGGAAGTAGTATTTCTATTCTCTCTCTCTCTCTCTCGTTGTAATTTTGAAGGTTAAGGTCTATGTTCTCCTCTCATTTGTACTTTTGTTTGGTATCAATAAAGATGGTAGGGTAAGGCCAGGGAGGGGAGGGTAGGGGCGGATTCAGGAGAATAGAGTTGTGGGGGTAAATTTCACAAAATTTTAAGTGCAAGTACAAAATTGAAAATGATAAGAAATCTTTTTTGAAAATCTTGCATAAAATTTTGATTTTTTTTTTTTTTTTTGTTTTTTTGGACAATTTTGGATTTCAAAATAAGTGTACTCTATAGATCCGTCAATGAGTAGTCTTAACACCCCCTTCCCGCTATTGAGTTTTGGCTTTAAACGATGTGTTAATTTGGAAAATAGAAAAGGGAAGTTTGAAAATTCCCTTTGCTTTCTTTTCTTGCTTAGAAAGTCCTATTTTTTCCTTTTTTCTCCCATTCATTGGATTAATTATTCTTTCTTTTTCTTCTTCTTCATCTTCACATTGCTTTAGTAGCTATATCTTCTCTTTTTCTCCAAGAATCACTCTTCTTTCTTTTTTTTTTGGGGGGTGGGGGTGGGGAATGTAGGTAGGAATTAAAGATGTTGCACTTTAAAAGGCACAATTTCCTAAGGAAAATAAAGTGAAGGTTGTTAGAAGGAAAGAGTAAACATTTGAAAAAAAGAAAATGATACCTATGGTATAAGAATTTTGAAAATTGACTCATATACCTATAAATATTTCTTACATAGACTAACAGTAATTTAAACCCTATTAATTATTGGACAACAAATTTTAGTTTTGAAAGAAGAAAGACAAATTAAACTGCTTATAAGTTAATATTACTTGTGAGCTAACTTGCACGGATACCTCTAGAATGTAAGTGCTAAAAGTTTCGGAAAGACGAGGAGTTGAATTCCAATTCCGAACGGTCATTTGAATAATTCATATCTTTATTTCTAACTTTGCTAAGCTAAATAATAGTTACTTTAGATTAATTGTGATGTTTTTATTATTAAATCGTGTTCTTAAAGTAAAATATTTAATTTACAAAAATAAATTACAAATTTTTATTTATCGTATTATTGAGTTCAGAAAAATGGAAGAAAAATTCTCATTCAACTTGAATGTATTACACCGAACGTATGTATAAATAGCTTTACAAAGAAGAATATCCAGCTATCATCTTAACAAACTAATTGAAAAAGGAAGAGTCTAGAAGCTATACAAAAACTAACTATATACATTCTAATACACATTAAGTTTCTCTTTTTCATTTTCGTGACACTTAGCTTAAGGGATAATTTTTTAAGGGAAATATATGGAAATAGCCTAAAAAACAAGGCCATTTATTCATTTTGGCCTTTGACCATTTTAAAGATTTAAAATTTCGAAAGTACCCTCAATATGAAAGATTTCAAAAACAAGTCCTTCTATTATAAAATAAATTCTATTTCAGTCCTTAAAAACTTTTAATTTAGGATTCGACAAACTCTTTTGGAATTAAAATTTAAAACTTTCACCATCAACTCTTTCCACCTTAATTAAGTCCAAAACATTTGATATTGATTTTAACTAATTTTGTATTTTTGTTAATAATTGTATTTTTGCATAACCCCCCCTTAAATGGTATCAGCGTCATAAAGATCATGGAAATTGAAAATACTGAGGATATAGAAACTGAAGTTTATGAAGGAATATAAGGATATGCCTTAAAAGGAAAATTTGATTGAGAAAAATTTAGAAAAATAAATAAAGCAGAATTAAATCTTAAGCCTCCAGGAGAAAATAGATTATTTAGTATTTTAGGTTCAGTCTTTAAAAGAAAAAAGCTAGTTATCAATGAATATCACGAAATAGAAAAAGCCATAGATGTAAAACATAAATATGGAAAAATAAAACTAAATTTAATAACAAAAAGAAATATTAATGAATTCCTAGGAAAATTAAAACAAGAAAAAAGAAATAAAATATCTTATGTCTATCTTGTTGGAGTACAAATAATAATAAAATCATGTTTTAAAGAAGGAATTAATAGTCCTATAATACTTAATTTACAAGATGAAAGATGTATAACCGCAGAAAATGAAAATTTGGGAATAATTAAAGGAAACTTAGCCTATAAAAAATTAAAATTTACTTGTTATCCAAGATACTGTGTACATATAAATGATAAAAATTTAGATGATTGTCTTAGTCTACATTTTAAAATGCCTAATAAAATACTAAAAGATGATAATAAAGTCTTTACTATATTATATTAAGGATTATATTGTTATACAAATAGTAATTATGGAAATATATATAAGGAAAAACCGTTTATAGAAATCGATGAAGAATTTAGAGATATAGGAGAAGCGATTCTACCTAGAGAACAAAATATAGAGGAAATAGAAAATTTTGAGATAGGACATGATGATGCTATAAATATTAATCAACCTTTAATACCAAAACAAATGACTTATAAGGAAAATAAAATAATTATTGGAAGTAGTAGTGCACACAAAATATAGTATTTCAAAAATAAAACAAAATAAAAATAGTAGTGTCTATGGAATCAAAGGAAAATTCTTTAATAGAAATAAATGGATAAATGAAAGTAGAATACTTATTGATACTGGAGCAAGTCAAAATCATATTTGTTCTCTAATAGATGAATGAATTAAAAAGAAAAAAGTAGAACCTTATAGTTATAGAGATTTTGAAGGAAAAATAAACTCTTGTGATATAATAGGACAAGTTCACCAGCTCAGCGTGGTGAAAAGATATAATTTATACCAAAATTACTCAAATACTCAATCAGAAGAATTACTCTTGACCAAATAAAAGATCTTTTAGCCAAAAATTATAATGATAATCCACTTGAAAAATAGGAAAAATAAAAAATTACAGCTAAAATAGAATTACTTGAACCTACAATAATTATTATAGTCAAACCTATGATTTATAATCAAGAAGATAAAGAAGAATTTCAAGTACAAATTCAGGAACTTCTTGATAAAAAACTTATATGAAGAAGTAATAGCCATCATAGTAGTCCAACCTTTATGGTTAGAAATCATGCGAAAATAAAGAAGTCTTAATAAACATAGCAAAGAATAAAGAATATTATTCAAAATTTGATTGTAAATCTGGATTTTGGCAAATCAAGCTAGAAGAAAATAGTATACCATTAACAGCATTTAGTACCCTTCAAGGACATTATGAATGGATAATTATGCCATTTGGATTAAAAAAATGCACCACAGATTTATCAAAGAAGAATGGATGAAGTTTTTAAAACTTATAATTTTCTTATCATTTATGTTGATGACATACTTGTTTGTTCAGAAACATATGAAGATCATCTTAAATATCTTAGAAACTTTGCCATACTTTGCTCAAAAGAAAGTATAATACTTAGTCAGAAAAAGGCAGAAATAGCAAAAAATGAAATTGAATTCTTAGGAATGATAATAAATAGTGATGGAATAAAATTACAACCTCATATTTCAGAAAAAATAATTTTGTTTCCTGATAAATTAGAAAATAAGCAGCAAATTCAGAAATTTTTAGGATGTCTTAACTAAAATAAGTTAGGATGGAATGAAGAACATACTCTTTGTGTTAAAAACTTAAAAGAAAATTGTAAAAATTTACCTAAACTTAGACTTCCTGATAAAAATGATAAGTTAATTGTACAGACAGATGCATCAGATTTATATTGAAATGCTTTATTAAAAATCGATTTAAATGAAATTTGTAGATATACTAGTAGAACATTTAATAATGCTGAAGTAAATTATTCAACCAATGAAAAAGAATTATTAGCAGTTATTAAATAAATAAATAAATAAATTTAAAATGTTTTTGTTACCTAAAGAATTTATTGTTCAAACTGATAATACTCAACTTAATGGATTAGTAAATAATAAATTACCAAATTCACCTCAACATAGAAGATTGCATAGATGGCAAGTATTATTATCTTTTTATAATTTTAAATTTGAATATATTAAAGGAAAAGATAACTTATTTGTTGATTTCTTGAGCATGAATCATGAATATGGAAAAGATTGAAGCCTTTACAAAGGAATTACAAAATCTTCTAACAGATTTTAATGCAGATTATCTTGCTGTCCAAGAGGATCATCTTGATATTCGACAAATTTTGTGTGATTTATCAAAACAAGGTTGTTGAGAGTGGAAAAAAGATTGAGAAATTAAACAATAATAAAGAAAAAACAGTTGAAAAATTGACAGAATGTTTAGACTTTTTTGTAACTTACAACCAGGAGTACTATCTTTTTTAAAAAAAAGGTGAATACAGTCGAAAGGCTAGTCACATCCCATTTCGGGAGATCAATACATCCACCTCAAGTGGAGATTCAAAATTTAAGAGAAATGACTCTCTTACCTCGCAAGAGGAAAAAGTTATAAAAAATGATCCACAACAATCATCTGTCAGTATTGACAAATTGTTGAAAAAACTTACGAGTGGAAAAGGAGTCACTCACCTTTTATGTGAAACATCCTTATCAAAAGGCCCATTGGAACAGCCTACTGTTATCAGTGAATTTCAAGAAAATAAAAAATCATCTACCGGTGACCTTAAATCATCAAAGGGAATAATTACAACTCATCATATTAGAACCAATTTACATCCTATGGAGAAGGAGTATTACGAATTCTCGGAATGGATATATAATTTCAGAGAATGAAGTTCTCTTTACTTAACAGCCCTTCCAATGGCGATTTATTCAAGGATTAATGCAGTTCAAGGTGCCGATCCTATTATTGTCCAAAAATTGGCAACATTTGGATTCTTAGATCGACTCTTCTCAGGAGCAGATCTAAAAGAAATTGAACAATTCAACAGAGAATTTGTTAACTGTGTCAAAAAATATAGTGATAAACAACCGTTGAATTGAGATTCTATACTATCAGTCCTGAGTATAAAGAACCAGAATGGTATGAAGAACATCATCTTGTCACTATTCGAAAACATCATAGAAATCCACTCAAGGAGATTCAGATTTTTAAAGAGATGCCCACTATTAATAGAAAATGAATGATTTACAAGTGAGCCATTGGAATTAAACCAGTTTGCTCAACCATGCAATTTTTCTATAGAGAAAAATACATGGTGTATGGAATGAGTAATAATTGGATCCTTATCTGTAGAAGAGACAAAGAATAAAAAAACTTAGAGGATAAGATTTGTGAAATCTTGAACGATCAATTTCTTGGAAGTGAGGAATGCATAAAAGAAACTTGCAGATTGATGGGACACGTCCACAAATAAAGGACAATAAGAAAAATTACATCACAAGACAGCACCATGTGAGCATTAAAGAAAAAGAAGACAGATGTTAAAACTGGAATAAAGTTGCCGACACTAGCAGATAAGTGCTTTGATTATTGCAACTACTTCGAAGAAATTCTTGTACTTTTACTTTTGTGTTGTAAAATTTCTATTGGCTAGAAGCTTCTCGGTAAAGTGCAAGCCTATCTATAAATTAAGACTTTTCTTACTTGAAGAGACATGACCAAAAAAAATCCACGAAAAAGATATATTCTCTCAAAATGATCTTTGTAATCACTTTCTTGAACGAGTAGAAACCACTCTTCGGAGTATCAATCTCTGTAAAAATCTTTGTATAATAGCTTTCTAGCTATCATCAAATCAATAAAGTCTTTAAGTTTGAAATAAATCTTTTATTATGCTTTGAGTGTTGTTCTACACAGTGAGTCTGTTTAAGAGTTTTGAGTGCCTATATGTCCGTTTTGTTGTGATGCTGTTGGACTTTGGCCAACTCTTGTGACGAAGGTGACCAGGAACATATAACATTCATGCTATTTGGCGAAGCGTAGTAAGACCCTTATTTTAAGCTATGAAGATATTTATTGTCTGAACATTTGTTTGAAAATTATTATATAAGAATTTTTATAGGATTGTATACTTTGGAGAACTTTTCATAATGGAAACTTACGAATTACATTATAGAATTGTACATTTTAGATATACTAATAGTATTGATTATAGTCACATAATAGATATCCCAGAAACTTATGATAGTTTTACTAGAGGAATAAATTTCATAAAAAGAGATTTTAGATATTATCAAAAATGTCTTACAATTGCTTATTTTGGGTTAAAAGAAATATTACCTAAAGAAATAATAAAAATGATTATATTTTTTGGTTAGATAGTGAAAATAGTGAAAGAACATTTGAAAATATAGAGTAATATGATAATTATAATAATATTGCTGAATTATATGATTTTGATCTTAGTTTTGATGATAAAGAAAAGAAAAATTAAAATCACATAAAAAACTTATAAATGAGAAAACCTATCTCTAACAAATTACCACAAGAATATAAGAAATTAAAATTTAATCTAACATTAAAATTTTATATATTTATAATTAACAATAAACTAGATCTTGTTAAATTAAAAGAATATTTAGAATACACAACTATTAAATAAGAATAAAATATGCCTGGAATAACTAAAAAAATTTGTGATAATAAAATAAAAATTTTAGAAGAACAAATAATAACTAGAAGTAATAGAAGAGAAATTGAAAGAGAAATTTTTAATTGGAATAAAATTAAAAGAGAATTAATAAGAAATGAAATTACAAGAGAATTAAGAAGAGAAGAACAATTAAGGAGAGAAATAGAACAAATGATAAATAATATAGTAATAAATCATTTAAACCTACCAGATTAATATGAGTTTACCAACAAAAATAAGATTTGATAAACAAGAAATCGAAAATATAAGACTACAAATAGGAAGTTATCAAACTAGAGGATGTAATACAACTATATTTCAACCTTTAAATTCATGGGAAAATACAGATGGATTATTAAATATGACTACCAATTGGACTAATGCATTTTTATGGCAACAATTAGGACAAATAAAAACTAAAGATATAGAAGCTATAGATGGAATTAATAACATAGATCCAAAAAATGAAATAACCAAAGAAAGATTAGAAGTTTTAAGTAAAAATATGTGTAAACAATTTAATAAAATCAAAGAACAAATTAATAATTTAGAAGTGCTTGATGAAGCTAAACTTAAAGAAATACAAAACCAAATATCAAAAATTGCACATAAAAATAGTATTAATAAAATTGCAACTTTAGAAGAAAAACTAGATATTATTAATTATAAAATAGATATTTTATTAGATAAATTAGGATTTGAAAATATTAAACCACCTTGTAAAAAATCTAGAGGATGAGTATGAATAATAAAATAAATTTAATTGAAAAAAGTATAAAAATAATTGAAGAAAAAATTACTAGAGTTGAAATAAGTTATGAAGAGGAAAAATAAAAATTTCAAAATAAATTTCTTAAGAATAGAAAATCTTTTGAATAGAATAATAGAAAATCTAAATAAAGAAAAACCTTTTAGACCAGATTATACTAAAGAACTTAAAGAAGTAAGAAATAAAATTGAAAAGTATGAAGAACTAATAAAATTTGATGAATGATTAAAATATGATATAAAAAGATTATTAATTGATCTTAAAAAAAAATTTTATCAAAAAAGAAGAAAAAATAATTATTAAAGAATAATGAATAAAGATATGGAAAACCTAATATTCGACTTAGAAAATTTAAAAATTTGTGAAGAAATAACTAAAAATCATATGGTTGGAAGAACAGGAGGACCACGGGGAATTAAAGAAGAAGATTTTGGAGAAGCTGGACAAACTAGTACAGTTTGATATGAAGCTGAAATAGATCCTAGAAGATATGTTAATACTAAACTTGATTTTAAAATTAGAAAAGATAAAATGTATAGAGATCAATTTAAACCAGTATTAAGAGAATCAGGACAAACGAAAATCACAGGATCATACTTATATCTAGATTGTGAATTAGATGTTAGAAAAGCTATTAATGAATAGAGTACTAATATGATAGCACACTTTAATTATAATCGAAGTAATATCGATAATAAAAATAGAACTGAATATTTATTAGCAACTTTCAAATGAAATGTAGCTAATTGGTAAGGAGGATTAGAAGATACAACAAAAGAAATTTGGAAAGATAGTATTGAAGCAGGATTTGGAATTACCATAATGAAAGAATAAATAGAGTTGTTACAAAAATTTATAGAGAATTTGCAGGAGAAGATTGAGTAAATGAAAGCACTAAAGCTAAAGCAGAAGAAATAGAAGATGCTAAGAATAGAATAGAACATTTACAAATTTGTAATATGTGTTATCTTAATGAATATTGCTGTGAATATAGTAAATATTATTATATAATGTATGGAAATGGAGTAGATAAAGATTATTATAAGGAAGTTTTGTTTAGAAAATTACCACCACCATGGAATAATTATTTTCAAAATAAGATTAGCGAAAAACAAATTGAAAGAAATGCAGAAACATATACTTTAGGACTTATAATAAGAACTATAAACGATGAAATAAGTTTAATATGTAGCAATCAAATGATTTATAGACAATCAAGATTTATACAAGATAGAATTTGTTGTCAATACACTGAAGTACCAGGAAATTGGGGATATTATGATTATAGAAAAGGAAAAAGAAAGATAAAACATAAAAAATATAAAAAGTTTAAAAGGAAATATTTTAAACCAAAAGGAAGATATTTCAAAAGAAAATATAAATCTTATAATAAAAAATCATTAGATAAAAAACAATGTAAATGTTGGAATTGTAATGAAGAAGGACATATAGCACTGAATGCCCAAAAAAGAAAATTAGAGTACTAATTACATATTTTGAACAAATTAGAGATGAATGTGAAGAAGTCAACTTTGAATAAATAGAAACCGATGAAGAGATTTTTGAAGAAAATTTAGATTCGGATGAAATATATAGCGAAGAAGAATAGAAATAGAAAAAATAAAACTATTCTAAGCTCTGGGACTAATTTTGCAATATAATACCTATTTCATTAAGGGTAAAATTGACTTTTTAACAAAAACCTTAAATTTTAAAAGTTGACTGAATACTCTCCCAATTTTTTAACGGAAAATGTTGAGTGTGAACTCATGAATATAGTAGGAAACATGAATTATGCAACTACCTAGGATGGCCAATCATGCCCTTTCATGTTGCACATGCAAAAAATTGTTTTATTTGTCAAGGAATATTTATTCAGTTGTAATGACCTTTCAATTTGGTGAATTAATATAAAGTTCGAAACATATAGACAGAATAAAGTATTATTTTAACTGATTAGATAACGCATATGCAAAATTTTAAAATTAAGTCATATTTTTTAAAGATTAATTTGTTGATCCAGTAATTTATTGACAATTAACTGTTGTGCATTTTTAAAGAGTGTAATTTTTTATTTGTTGTGCAGAATGGTAACTTTTATCATGCATTTTTTTTTTTTTTATATTTCTTTAATTTTCAACGATGCTGTCTTATGCGATTTTGTGTTAAAGATTAAGGTAATCCTCTGCCTCATGTTTAGTAAATAAAGTTAGAAAAGATTAAAAGAAAGAAAGAAAAAGATATACATGACATAATTTATTTATCTTCATGTTGGGTTTTTTTATAATTGGTGCATCACATTCACGGTCAATCGGCAAGTTGGGTTTGTATTTTAAATATATTTGGTGTATTAAGAATGGACCTTATTAAATATGAAAGATGACCAAGTAAACAACTATTAAGATTTGACCGTTTCTAAATGCACGAGGACTTCGACAAAATATATGAGATAAATTACACGATAATAAATGAATGATTGATAAAAGTGATAAAATGTACTATCGAAAAGTTGATAAAAGTTGTGGGTTTTATAAAATTTATGGTCAAATTAATTATTGACTTTGACTTAACTTTTCATTAAATTTTTTAGCTAAACTAAATGGAAGCTAAAAATGGCACTCTTAATCCCTGCACAGAATAATCATAAAATTGACCGTAACTAAATGACAATTAAAAATAACACAGTAATACTCAGTTGGAAAAGAATATAACGAAGAAGAGTAATGGATTTCAAGAAATGTGTGGTTAAAATTACTATTTAACTTTAACTCCAAATTATAAAAACTTAATTATAATTTTTTCAATACATGCAAGATTCTTAATTAAAAGCTAATTATTTTGAAATTTGAACAAGTTTGTTTTTATATCCTAACCATAACTAAACAATTTAAATATTGGAAACACATTGTATTCAACTTATTATTCATATCCTAATGGTAGAAGTACATCTCAGACTACTCGTTTTCAACCATGAAAACAATATGAAGTATGAATTCTTCATAAAATAATTATGTAACTAATATGTGGCTCTCCTAAAGTGACAGCTTGAGACTTTCATTTAATCACAGGGAAAAAGATTACGTTAGTTGTTCAAACACATATTGGTTCAATGATATTAAAAATTTTGATCTCTAGATATGCTGTTTAGTGAGTGTTTGGTAGGGATTAAAATTAGATTTTTAGTAAATTGTGATAGAAATTCTTGAAACATGTGGTTGAAAAGTCATGGGATCCGTGAAAAATGTATTAATATTGATTGTTTGACTTAACTTAAATTAAAATCTAATTTTAATTCGAAACAAACAGGACCTACAACGACCTTCAATTTTCTTAAGAGATATACAAGTATAAAAAAATAAAAATAAAATATGTTAATGATTAAAGTATTTGTTGGTTTACTTCAAAATATGAATAACTGATTTTGGCTTAACATTTTGTAGAGATAACTGGAAGCCTAAAAAAAGGTATAATAAGGTGACCATGAAGAAGTAAAGTGCAGAAGTCAAGCAGCCCCACATAATGTGAAAACTTTGAATTGATGGTGCAATAATTCAAGTCAAAAGTCCTGGTTCAGACTCTCCAGTACAGTGTGTAGTGCGTGAAATACAGAAGCTTCCCTCCAACATGATGTATCATATTCTTTATTGTCTTTTTCACACCTTATGATGTGTATAAATATATGGTTCTTCTCTTCACTTGTAAACACATAACCTGCTCACGTCTCAATACTCTCCTTATTTTCTTCAAACATTTTGTTGAAACACAAATTTCAGCTATGGATAGACTCTCAAAATGTGAAGCCAATTATGTATCTCTTACTCCACTCACTTTCTTGAAGAGAGCCTCTATGGTTTATTCTACTCGTTCCTCTATAATATATGGCAGCGTCCAGTTCACATGGCGGCAAACATATGAGCGGTGTTGCCGCCTTGCTTCTGCTCTCCGGTCACTCAATGTTGTCAAGAATAACGTCGTAAGTATTTTATATATACATGCAAAGCACTGTTATCGACGTGTTGTGCTGTGTTTCTGTGTCTATTTCGATTATTGATTGGTAAAATAATTGTTAAATTGGTTGTTTTGACATTATAGGTATCTGTGTTGGCACCAAATATACCAGCACTTTACGAAATGCACTTTGCTGTACCAATGGCGGGCGCTGTGCTAAATGCCATCAACACAAGGCTAGATGCTAAAAACATTGCTACAATTCTCAGGCATTCTGAAGCAAAAGTTTTCTTTATTGATTACGATTACGTGCCTCTTGCAAGCGAAGCTTTATGTATTTTGATGTCTGATTTGCAAAATTCTGATATTTCATTGCCTTTGGTTGCTGTCATTGATGACATTGACTCCCCAACTGGTGTTCGTCTAGGCGAACTTGAGTACGAGCAATTAATCTTTCAAGGCAATCCAAGATATGTTCCTGAAGAGATCAATGATGAGTGGGATCCAATTGCATTGAATTATACATCAGGAACCACATCAGAGCCTAAAGGAGTTGTGTACAGCCACAGGGGGGCTTATTTAAGCACTTTGAGCTTAATTTTAGGCTGGGAAATGAAAAGTGAACCTGTGTATTTATGGTCACTTCCTATGTTCCACTGCAATGGCTGGACATTCACTTGGGGTGTTGCGGCCCGGGGAGGGACCAATGTTTGCATACGCAACACAACAGCCTGCGAAGTGTACAAAAATATAGCTTTACACAAAGTGACACACATGTGTTGCGCGCCTATCGTATTCAACATCCTCCTTGAAGCCAAGATGAACGAACTACGACAAATAACCACCCCAGTCGAACTACTCACCGGTGGTGCGCCCCCACCAGCATCCCTTCTTGAGAAAGTTGAAAAACTTGGGTTTCATGTCGTGCATGCCTATGGCCTAACCGAAGCCACGGGACCTGCAATGGTGTGCGAGTGGAAGAGGGAGTGGAATGAGTTGCCGAGGGAGGAACAGGCCAAGCTCAAAGCAAGGCAAGGAATAAGTGTATTAACACTGGCGGACGCAGATGTAAAGGACCTAAAGACAATGCAAAGTGTGCCAAGAGATGGTAAAGCAATAGGTGAAATTGTCCTCCGAGGAAGTAGTATCATGAAGGGATACTTGAAGGATGAAAAAGCAACGTCAAAAGCCTTTCTCAATGGATGGTTCGCCACGGGTGATGTCGGGGTGATCCATCCTGACGGGTATTGTGAAATTAAAGATAGGTCCAAAGACGTTATTATCTCAGGCGGGGAGAATATTAGTAGTATGGAAGTCGAGGCAGTGCTCTACAAACACCCTAGCGTGCTAGAGGCCTCGGTTGTAGCCATGCCTCATCCAAGGTGGGGTGAGAGTCCATGTGCATTTGTAACCATGAAAAAGAACTCCGAGGACTATAACTGCAACGTGAAGGAGACCGACATTATAAAACACTGCCGGAATAACTTACCACATTTTATGGTGCCAAAGAAAGTACATTTCATGGATGAGTTGCCTAGGACTTCAACAGGAAAAATTCAGAAATTTGAATTGAGAGCTTTGGCCAAGACTTTTGTCATATCAGAAAATGGGAATCCTTTTACCAAGAAGTCAACTCAAGTCAATAGTGAACCTAGATATTACCATCAACCTCAAGAGCAGATTCTAGCCTTGGCTCGTCTCTAGATATATAAAATAATTTTGTGAGTCTAATGCTTATGGATGCTGTATTAGTAATAATGTTTATTGTAACTATGCATTTAGAAATATTGCTGGACATCTGTGGTCTTCAAGGTGCAAAATATCTCCTAACCAGATTTTAAAATCTGGTGCGAAAAATTGTCTCCTTCCATGATAAATTGATTCCTTTCCGTTTAGTTGTGACGATGAGTCGTCATTTAATATAATTTAGTTAGTAGGGATCATTGTTGAAGGCTAAGAACAATTTATGTGTATCCTCTTCTTCGTCAAGAAATAAAGAATTTCACAAAGAATTCTGAACGTGTTAAAGATTCTTTCGTGCATTTTTTACTTTTTCTTTGTGCAAACTCACCAAAGGGTTGTCATCCTCTAAAGTTATTTGCTGGAATGAAACCGAAAGAAATCTCCAATCGAGATGGAGCAAATATCGCTAAAATATTTCTGAATTTGAAGGAAATAAGAAATCCAAAATCATAGAACATGTCCAAAACGCTGTCCTATATTTATATTTGCCCCCATGCGTGCTTGAGTTTGATTACAGGTATCTCTCCGAGGATTAAACAAGAATTCTCAGAGATTATATCCCAAGAACAAGTATAAATCTCTTAGAACAGAAAGAACTTCAGGAAAATTTAATTTTGATTTTAAATTTGGAAGGATTTTGATTAACAGAACATTAATGTATACTGGTGTTTCTCGTTTGTTTCTCCATAAAAAAACCATTTATATGTATAGATATACTCTCCCAAACCATGAATTAACATTAATGTTTGAGAAGGTGGTATGAAAATAAAGCCTAATGGCTAGTCTGGCGAGGCCTCATAAATTTGAGGGAGGCCGTGCACGAGGGCAAGGCCGAAAGGGACCTAAATCCTCTGCTGCCCGTGAATGGTCGTGCGCGACCTTGCTGGCATGCATGTGGTCTCGGTTCAGTGCGAGGCCATCCAAGGCAAACATGCTTTGGAACTCCTCTCAGCTTCCATATCTGTTTTCGTTCATTCTAGTGTGACTTTCCCAACTTGAACATCTAAATCTTCACAGCTCAATTGTTAATGTATGTGAACAAGTTTCAACAATGCTACGACGTTTAAATCTCTATGCTGGGGAGAGGCTTATTAGCATTATCAAGGAGTTGTTGGCCTCTTTCCGAGACTTATATTGTTCGATAATGTGACGCGAAGAAAATTATGTGGTACAAGCCTTTGCTAAGCATTTTGAATAATTCTTCCTTGTGAGAAGAATTTTCACATAGGCCCCTCACAAGGGGCCGGGCCCCACATGTACTAAAAAAAATATTGTGCGGATCCCACCATGTGTGTATTGTCTGTACAACTTCTGTAAAAAAAATTTTGTACACCAAGAGGGGTTCAAGCATTTTCTTGTCTTTATGGGTTAGTATTTGGGTTGATAGAACTCATTATTTCCTTATATGCATTCTCATGTCTGATGTTTTCAAATTACAACTAATTTTCCTTTTTTAAAAAAAAAATCTCTTAACTTAAAGAAAATTTTGACCTACTGAAATGCCTGTAAGTAAACAACTAATAGATAATTGTGTATTATGAGTGGTTACTCTTCTTTATGTTTAGTCAAATTCAAGTTGGGTCCGCAGAGAGCATGGTGTCTCAATTTATAAAGTTTACTTTAACATATTTGATAATGCAAATAATAACTTTCTTTAACAAATTAATTATTGCAAGTAATATTATTATCTTAATAAACGGTTAAATAAAGTTGACCTACTCAAATGCTTATATCAGCAACATATTAGCGGTGTGATGCAAACAATATTTAAGTCAAGTTATATGAATATTTCATAAAACAATTATGTACCTAATATAACTATAAAAGGCTCTCCTCAAGTGGCTCCTTGGAACTTTCGTTTAATCACATGCAAAAGATTATGTTATTTTTTGTTCAATATTGGTTCTACTCTTACTTCATATGGGTTTCTAGATTAGTTTAAGAAACTGAATACTCAAAATATATCGATCAGCTACAATGACCACCAATTTTCACAGTAGATACAGAAGTCTTCAGTAATGGAATGAAATGGTTTGCCCTTAAAAAAATGCAGTACCTAACAAAATAAAGAAAATAAATGGTCAAGAAATGTTTAATGGATATGGAAAACATGTCACAAAAGTTTGACTCCAAGAATATATCTCCTAACAACAATATTTTTGGCTTGTACCTTAACAAAAGAACATAATGTGAAGTTAGTATCTGCTAGGAAGTCAAGCAGCCCAACATAATGTGAATACGATAAAGTCAAAGTCTTGGTTTCAGTGTGTTAGTGCGTGAAAAGTTATAGCAAATGCATCATATTTCGTTTTACCTACTCAACGTGAACCACGAATACTATATTACCACATGCAACTATTATTATGTGTATAAATATGTCACTCTCACACAACCCTACACATTTATTTTCTTTTTCTACGAAACACCCACCGAAGTCTAAGCACGAATTTTAGGCCTATGCACCCATGTGTGGATCAGCTGACCCCATAGAAATTTGTGATTTTATTTTTTTTTCGTTTTACACATTTTTGCACGAGTTCCCCCACCCCTTATGCCTCCCAAATTTTTTGAAGCCTCGAGTTTGAATCTTCTCGGTTAGTCACTTTTATTAAACAATTCTTTTTTTTTTTTTCCTACTCAGTTTATCTTTGCCTATATCAACAAGTGATGACATTTTTCTCCACCTCAATGTCAAACACCTCAAAGCTATCAACCCATGGTTTGAACCATGCTATTGGATTGAAAATCAAGGGTTGAATGATAGTCTAATTGTGTTGAGGATAGGGGTAACAACTAAGCCGAGCAAAAACGAGCCACGAGCTTCTCGGGCTCATAAAAAAGACCAGTCTAGGCACGAGCCGAACCTGCTCGGGGATTGCCCACGAGCCTAGTCAAAATCGTCAAAAATATGGTTTATTTATTTATTTATTTATATTTTTAAAAAAATTCTTATTCTTTAAAAAAAAAAGGACGAACTTGCGAGCCGAAGCTCGGCTCGGCTCTGCTCTGCTCGTTTACAAACGAGCACAAGCCGAGCTCGTAGGTATATGGGCCAGCCAGCTCAGCTCGGCCCATTGCCATCACTAGTTGAGGAAGATGCATTTGACAATATTGATAACGATGTAATTATATGACAATTTCAATATATGAAAATATATATGACCCCACAATGAAGAATGTATGGCTCCGTAAGTACTGTTTACACCTAGACTCCATGAAAGGGTTTTGATTTCCTGACCATCTTTTATAGATAAATATGGCATACATATAGGAGGGGGGCTTCGATACCTGATCTTTAAAGGAGCAGATTCACTACTGGATTAAAAATGGGCTGGGAGGGGACTGGCCTAAAGCCTGCTAAATCCGCCACTTACATCAAAAGGCAGGAATAGAGCAATTTAAAGGCAATGAAAATGGAAGTACTACTTCCTTCATAAATGGAGTTTTCACCAAGGATTCTTACTAAAGAAACCAATGAAAAAATAAAGGTAGGATAGATTATTTCAAAGCGAACAAAAAGGTATACTAAAACTAATCCATCACAGTCGTTTTAAGAAGGTAGGCCAGTTTATCAAGTCTAAGAATTCCCATGATTTTACCTTGTACTTGATCGGCTCTACTAAAACTAATCAATCACAGTCGTTGGTCAACTCTTGATTTGCAGGCCAATTCGCAGCTCTATTCACTTCTCTGTATATGTTTGTTATAATGTAGTCCATCTGATCAATAATATTCAATATTTCATAGATGTAGTAGTAATTAATATAGATTATGTTTGGCTAATGCAAGGCTCGTATCTTGGAAATATATTTGTGTGATGCAGAAGATTATTTCCTAAAGTTCTAGCTTGAATCATCCAATTGCCACGCCAAAACGAGATGTGCCCTAGATACGGTACCATAAAATTACTACCTGTTGTCAACCTCTTCCAGATTGCAGATTCGAACCATCTTCTAGGAGCCTGATAGGAAGCAGACCACAAACTGTAGAAAATGTATTTCTGGTTTCTGTAATATAACTTCAACAGATGAATGTGCAATAGTAAATGAACAATAGTAGAAAAAACAAATACGAGTCTCCAATTCCCTCTTCTTTACTCAATTTCTTTCATATCCCCTCCCCTACCTTTACATGTTTATTTATACCCCATCCCCAACTGACTAACAAAATGGTTGTCACTCTTAACAATTAATTGACTCAGCATAATTCTAGAAGCCATTACTACTATGCCCTGCTGTCAAGTAATTGCTTCCCTCCATGTGCTTGCTTGGTCCCTTTTTTACGTCTTGTGTGTGTAAACTTAATGGGGTTTATCAAATACCCCCCCTCCCCCGCAAATGTCGTCACCTTGTCCACAAGGTGCCAAGAAAGAAACTGCTGGTTGATCAAGTCGAACGGCTCCCAGGTTGTTTCCACAGGGGACAACCCTTCCACTGAATCAAGACCTCCATAGCTTCAGTTGTTCCCCGTTTTGGCTGCCTGAACCCCAAGACAACTTCTGGTTCCATGAGAAGTTCCTAGTCCTCACCTAGTTGAAAGGGCAGGGAAGAGGTGACATGAACCTTTCCCATCGCTTTTCTCAACTGCAAAACATGGAAAATAGGGTGGACACTAGTATCAGCAGGTAGTGACAATCGGTAAACCATTTTTCCCACCTTTGCCAAGATCTCAAATGGTCCATAGCACCTCGAAGCTAATTTTTCATTTTAGCGTGCCACTAATGACTTGCACCTATACGGCCTCATTTTCACATACACCCAATCTCCTGCCTGATATTCCACATTCCTTCTATGTTTGTCTGCTGTTGACTTCATTTGTTGTTGGACCTTATGGAGATGTAGTTTTAGTTCATCCAAAACTTTGCCCTTTTTCCTCCATTTGCTGTTCCAAAGCTGTTATGGCCGTGGTTTCTCTCTCGAAACGAATTAATGGGGGCGGGTCGCGTCCATATAAGATGCAAAAAGGGGTGAGCTATGCCGATACGTGATAGGAGGTATTATAAGAATACTCAGCCCAAGGTAGAAACTAAAACCATTTTTTTTGGCTTCCCTGATGCAAAACACCGTAAATATAACTCAACTCCTCTATTTACCACCTCAATTTAGCCGTCGGTCTGTGAATGATAAGCCGATGTCCCATGTAGTTGGAAAGGCTCACTCCAAAATTTACTCACGAACACCTTATCTCGGTCAGAAATTACAGAGCGAGGCATTCCATGTAACTTGACCACCTTCTTAGCAAAAACTGTAGCAACAGATGGGGCTGAAAACAAGTGTTTCTGGCCATTGAAATGTGCGTACTTGCTTAAGTAATCCACGATTACTAGAATTGAGTCGAACCCTTCTAATTTTGGCAGCCCTTCAACAAAATTCATCGAGATGTCCTCCCATACCTTGTCGGGAATGGGCAAGGGTTGGAGCAGTCCTGTCAGGGCTAGGGTGTAATATTTTTGCTGCTGGCATGTTACATAGGTAGCTACATAAGCTCTAGTATCTCTTCTCATCCCCTTCTAAAAAAAAGTCTCTGCCACCCTTGTGTATGTCTTTAGAAAACCCCCATGCCCCCTAATTTGCTGTCATGCTCATGCCCCTTTTGTAAGGTTATCTGTAAAAACTGTGAGTTCCTTGGTAGCACAAGCTGGCTGTTATACATCAGGTTGTCTCACAACAAGGAGTATCTAGGAAGATTTGTTTGCCTACTTCGTAGGGACGTTAGCACCAACTTCGGCTCTGTATCTCCTTCTACTGACCTTTTTGACCTCAGTCAGCTCCATGACGTTAGGCACGCTTAATACCAATAATGTGGTGGTCACATCCACTCGAGAGAGCATATCCGCTACCTTATTTTCTAGTCCAGTCTTATATTCAATTTCGAAATCAAACCCCAACAGCTTAGTCAACCATTTCTAATATTCTTAATTCACCTCTCATTGATCCAACATAAATTTTAGGCTACGTTGATCCGTTCACACTACGAATCTGTGACCCAACAAATAGTACTTCCATTTTTGTATTGCTAAGACGATGGCCATAAGCTCTTTCTCATATATTGATTTACACAACACCTACGGAGGAAGTGTCTGACTAAAGTATGCAATGGTCATCGATTTTGCATGAGGACCACCCCACTCCATATCCTGAAGCATCAGTCTCTACTACAAATGGCTGTGTGAAGTTTGGCAACCCCAAAACTGGCACTATCATCATGGCCTCTTTCAATTTTTCGAACGCCTCATCCACCTCTTCAGTCCGCCCAAAGCTTTCTTTTTTAACTGTTGAGTCAAGGGCCAAGCTATACTCCCATACCCTCTGCCTCTTCAGTCTACCCAAAGCTTTCTTTTTTAATTGTTGTGTCAAGGGCCAAGCTATGCTCCCATACGACTTAACAAATCAACGGTAGTAACCAGTAAGCCCCAAAAATCCCCTTATCTCTTTGATCAACTTTGGTCTCGGTCAATTCCTCATTGTTACAACCTTAGTTTCATCCGCTTTAACCTCAGTGGCTGAAACGATATGCCCTAAGTACTCCAACTCCCGTTGACCAAATCGACACTTCTTTTCATTTGCATATAATTGGTTGTTAGCAAGCACTTGCAATATCATTTTTAGATGGTCCCTATGCTCCTCGATTGTGCGGCGGTAGACAATAATGTCATCGAATAATACTAAAACAAAATTTCGAAGGCATCCTCTAAACACCTCTTTCATGGGCGATTGGAAAGTTGCTGGAGCATTTGTTAGCCCGAAGAGCATGACGAAAAATTCATAATGCCCTTTCATGAGTTCTAAAGGTTGTCTTCGGCACATCCTCCGGCCTCACCCTAATTTGGTGGTACCCCGACTTCAAATCTATATTGGAAAATATGGTGGCTCCTCCAAGCTCATCAATTACTGGTATCGGGGAACTGTAACCTTATTCAACGCTCGGTAGTCCACACAAAACCTCCAACTCCCATCCATCTTCCTCACTAACAAAATGGGCTCGAAAACAGACTAATAGTGGGTTGAATCCGTCTTGTTGCTTACATTTCTTGAACCAGCTTTTCATTCTTACTCTTTTACAAATAGGGATATCGATAGGGTCGCACGCTTACCGGAGTTGTCCTAGGCTATAGAAGAACAACATGGTCGTGTCTTTTTGAGAGGAGAATACGATTTGGCATCTGAAATACATGACTGAATCTTTTTAGTACTTTCGAAATTAGTTATAGGGATTCCAGGCATTTCGACTGAACTTGAACCATGATATTTCCCAACTCTAGCAGCGCCCCCTCGCCTTGTGCCTTAAGTGCTTTTATCATTGACTTCATCGACACCAATATTCTTCTCAAACTGGAATCTCCCTTTAGGACTACTCTCATGCCTGCTACGGTGAATGCCATTATACTTGCATTTTTCCTAGCTTGCACAACCATTGCATTCCTAATATGATGTATGAACTGCCTAACTCCAACGGTAAAAAAATCATCCTCTATCATCACATTATGGAGTTATAACTTTACCTCTTGACAAATTCATTCATCCTTAACCGTCAGCCTAGTGCCCATAATAACTTCATACCCTGACACCCTCGAAACCTCGTTATTCCCTTCCACAGGGTCTTCTTTCTCATTTTCCCGCATGACCATTACCTGTAGCTTCTTGTTCTTGCATCTATGCCCAATAGCAAGCCTCTCATCACATCTATATCACAACCACTTCTCCATCTTGGCCTGTAGTTCATCATTGTTAGCCGCTTGAAGAGGGTGGTGGGTTTCAGTGCGTAGCTTAGCCACATAGGAACAAAATTGATGGGCATTGTTTGCCTCTGGAGATTTGTAGAAGTTTGAGACCTTGGTGGGATAAGACTCACATGGGCTTCTTTTAATTTATTTGGGTTAAACGAGCTTGGGCTGCCTTGGAGGATGGTATCTCTTTCTTCAACACGTTGGGCCACATTCATTATTTGTTCCCAGCCCACTGGGTTTAACAATTGGACATCTGCCTTGATTTATGGACTCAACCCATTAACAAAATTGCATTCCTTCTACAGTGGTGAAGCCAGTTTCTCAAACTGCCGGTGGTATTCCTTTATCGTGGTCGTTTGACAGAGGGCCAAAAATTGTGCTCATAAGGATCCCTCCTATGACGGACGAAATCACTACAATAGCCGAATCTTCAATTCCTCCCAATTCTTCATGGGTCGCTGCCATTCCTCCCATTGATTCCAGGCTAAAGCATCGCCATCTAGATAGACTGTAGTTGCATCCCATTTCTCTCCCTCTGTTATTCGATTCACGATGAAATAGCGCTTCACCCGGAAGATCCATCCATGAGCAGCAAGCATATCATCAGTTTGTGCCTCTAAAACTTGAACCTTAAAGCTGTATGGCCCTTCGTTAATACGTCTGCAATTTGATCTTCTGTGAAAATATAACAACTTGAACATCCTTTTCAAGACTTCTTTTCTCACAAAATGATAATCTACTTTGATATTCTTGGTCCAAGCATGGAATTCAAGATTGAAGCAATAGCACCTATGTTGTCACACCAAATCACAGGATATTTTGGAAGTGCAATTCCCAATTCTTGAAATAGAATATGCATCCAATAGAGTTCAGCCGTTTCTAAAGCCAGTGATCTATACTTAGCTTTTATACTTGAACGTGACACAACGTTCTGCTTTTTAGCACTCCAAGAAAACAATTTTTTGCCTTGAAAAATACCATAAATATTGCTACTCCGTCAGTCATCAGGATTTCCTACCCAGTTGGAGTGGGAGTGTGCATTTAACTCAATGGCTGAAGGTGTGTAATAGAGGCTATAATCAACCGTTCCTTTCTAGCGAAGAACTATTTTAAGAGCAATCAAGTGTCCCTTCCACGGGTTATGCATAAATTGGCAGAGTTGGTTGACAATGTATGGGAAATCAGACTGGAAGATAGTACAATACTAAAGAGCTCCCACAACCATCCTTGAATCAGTAAGAAAATTACCATCCTAATTCGATAATTTTCAGCTAGTCACTGTTGGAGAGGATAAAAGGCTTTGTTCCAGCCATATCTGTTTTATATAAAAGATCAGAGATATACATGCTTTAATGGAAGTGAGGTCCATGAGAGTTTCAACATGCCTGCACTCCTAAGAAGTAGCTCAAGTTGTTGAGATCTTTGAGCTAAAAGCTGGTCAATAAACTGAGTAATGGCTGGTAAATTTGATCGTGTCACAATTATGTCATCCACGTAAACAAGAACAAAAATATGTATGTCACATTTTCCAGGACAAATAATGATGAGTCAATTAAATGCTCAAGAAAACCAAATTAAATTAGTTGTTGAGAGAGCCTATGAAACCATGCTGTTAGACATATTTAAGGCTATAAAGAGATTTATGTAACCTGCAAACAAAATCAAGTTGAGACTGATCAATAAATCCTTTCGACTGCTCCATGAAAACCTCACCATCCAATTTGCAATGTAAAAATGCATTAGAGATGTCCATTGACAAATTGGACAATGAAAATTCACTGCTAAGGCCAGAGTTAATCAAATAGTCCAAGGTTTGATTACTGGTTAAAACGTCTCATGATAATCAATTCCATCACGTTGGTCAAATCATTTTGCAAACAAACGTACAATGTATCTCTCTATGCTTCCATCCTCTTTTGTTTTTAATCTTATAAACCTGTTTGTTTTGAACTACAGGCTTATAAAGTGGTCTCGAACATAAGTACATTGTACCATTGGCCATTAATACATCGAAGTATGTCCTATAGCATCCCACAATTTTAAAACAGACATAGCCTGAGTAAAGCAACTCGGTTCCTACTCGTGATAAATACTAGATAACACACGAAGATGACGTTTAGTAGATAAAAAACTTTTGATGTCATGGAACTGTTTTGGCTTAAGGTTTCCAGTTTTGGATCGGGTTATTATTTGTGTACTAGGCTGTGGTTGAGTCATGTGTGTATGTTTAGAAAGAGACTAAAGAAGTTGTATACAGCCACAGAGGGGCTTATTTAAGAACTTTGAGCTTAATCGATAAAACTTGGTTGCCAGATAAATGAGGGAAAGTCTCGACACGTTGATTATCTGAGGGTGAGTCGTACTTGAATGGTGAGATAAAGGCCAATATGGCTGAACAAAACTATCAGATACCAATTGTAATTGAATAGATAGTGGTAATTTAAATGGAGAAAACTTACCAGAAACAACATAATCATTATTGGTGGAGGAGATCGAAAACTTATCAGCTGCTGGAAAATAGTTCTCGTCAGAAATAACATTGCATGAGATGTAAACAGGTCCAGTTTCTAAGTCTAAACATGTATACCCTTTTTTTTGTCCTGAGTATTCTAGACAAACACATCTTTTACTTTTAAAGCATAGTTTATGCTTTTCATACGGCATGAGTAAAGGATAGCAGCTGCATCCAAAGACACACAGATCACTATAACTAGGGACAGCTTTATGTAGCACATAGAAAGGGAACATATTATTTAAAACCTTGGTTAGCAACCTATTTATGAGATAGGTTGATGTTAGAAAAGAATCAGCCCAATAGCTTGTTGGTAGATATGATTTTGCAAGTGTTAATCCCATTTCTTTGATGTGTTGATGTTTTCTCTCTGCAACTTCATTTTGTGGAGAAGTATAGGGACAAGTTAGGAGATGATAAATGCCATTTGTACTTAAATAATTTTTGAATTCCTTAGAGACAAACTAACCGCCATTTTCCATTCGAAATTGTTTAATTTTGCAAGAGAATAAATTTCAACAAGAGTTTATATTGCTTGAAAAAATTAAATGCATCAGATTTATAAACCATGGGATACAACAATGTGAAATATGAAAAATCATAAATAAAAAGAACATAAAAACGACATCCACTAACTAAAGCTATATGTGATGCCCAAACATCGAAGTGTATGAGAGCTAAGGGACTTTGAGTCTGACGTGTGGAGCTATCATAGGGAACTTGTTTGGCTTTTCCTAGAGGACATGACTCACAAAATGTAGACTTGGTAAACGACTCAATACTGGGGAGATAACCAGACTGGAATAGTTTATTCAAGACAAATTCAGTGGGTGGCCTAAACAGTTATGCCAACTATCCTTGGTTGTCTTGGTTCCTAACTTATCTGGTAGCAATGCATTTTATTTGAGATGCTCTTGTTGCTAGCTAAAGGATAGAGTCCATTCTCATCTCGACCGTGTTAGATTATTTTGTTGGTCTGATTGTGTTTCACAAAAAAAATTACTACCAAGCAGTATAAAGTAGCAATTATTATCTATACATAATTTTTTTTACGGACAGAAGATTTACAGAGGCATTCAGACAGTGTAAAATATCTTTATATGAAAAGAGTGGTTATCGAGTAAAAGAGAAGTGTGTCCAGTATTTTCAATAAATAAATATGTCCCATTGTCAACTATGATTATGATTGTCCCTTTAAACAGCTAAATTTTTATTTGTTTTCTATCAATCCCTAATGATCTTCCTCCCCCAATTTGATATTGTAGACCAAAGTTTCATTATGGTTCAATTCTGATTGGAAATAAATACCAGCGCTTTGCAATATTATTGATCATAATTCTAAATATTCCACTTACTATAGAAAGTCCTAGAGAATTCATTAGAGGAATGTTTCCAATAAAAATAGTTTGTTCTTTCATAACCGTACTAGTTTTCCAAATTAATCCCCCGCATACATATAATTCAGAAGAATATGTGAATAAAATAATTTTTGGGACAATAATATATCATCTTGGATATTGCATTCAGTAACAAACCCAATTTGATTATGAGAGATAATTATGGGGGTTAAGAAATATAGTATTATTTTAATTTATTATTGATTACGGGTAGAATAGTCTTTTTAGTTTCATTTGTTTTAGCTTATATATATTTAGGTTAAATCATCTTTTTGTATTCAATTTTCATTATGCAGAATTAATGAAATCATAACTTCCTTTTTTTCATTTCCTTTCTTTGAATTGTTTAACATAGTATCAGAGCAAAAAAAAATTTATGTGATTTCGAGACAATTTCGACAGGGTTTTCTTTCAGTTTTTACAATCTGGTATATCGTTTTCCTTTATTTTGATATCTATTTTTCCTTATTCTTTGATTATGGCTACTGAAAGAGACGATTCGCTTCAGTCTATGAGTGTGAGGTTGGATGGAAAGAATTATTCGTATTGGAGTTATGTGATGAGAAATTTTCTTAAGGGTAAAAAGATGTGAGGATATGTTAGTGGTACTTTTGTGAAACCTAAGAGTACAGATAAGGATTATGCTGCTTTGGTAGATGCATGTGAAGTAAATAATTCGAAAATCATTA
The DNA here is from genome assembly GCA_019097785.1 of Fraxinus excelsior. Classification (NCBI taxonomy): domain Eukaryota; kingdom Viridiplantae; phylum Streptophyta; class Magnoliopsida; order Lamiales; family Oleaceae; genus Fraxinus; species Fraxinus excelsior. Next base: position 36,836,914 of record CM032630.1, read on the forward strand.
CTTAGATTAATAATTCTGTTGAGCATTTCATAGGCAGAGAGTTGGCGAAGTATGAGACAGCAAAGGAGGTTTGGGATCAGCTGCAAAGGTTATTCACTCAATCATATTTTGCAAAGCAATATCAATTAGAGAATGAATACGAGCTCTTCAGCAGAATAATATGAGTATTCAGAAGTTTTATTCTGTTATGACAATTTTTTGGGATCAATTAGCTCTTACAGAATCGGATGAATTAAAGACATGTGATGCATATATTACTCGTAGAGAGCAGCAACGGTTGGTATAGTTTTTAACTGCACTTCGCAGTGATTTTGAGGGACTTAGAGGTTCAATTTTGCATCGTTCTCCACTTCCTTTTGTTGACTCAGTTGTTAGTGAGTTATTGGCTGAAGAAATACGTCTCAAGTCTTATTCTGAAAAAGGAATCATTTTTGCTTCTAATCCTTCTGTGTTAGCAGTGCCTTCTAAGTCACTTTCTAATAATCAGAATAAGTTTTACAGAAGGGTTGCCCCCGACGAGTGCAGTTTCTGTAAGCATAAAGGTCATTGAAAGGCTCTATGTCCTAAGTTGAGACAATAAAATCAATCGTAGCAACAATTTCAAGCTTGGAAGCCTGGCAACCAGTCATAATCGAATGCTCATAGATCACCTCAGGGCTATAAACCACCACAGTCTAATACTGCAGCAGTAGCTTCATTAGGTCCCTTCACCGATCCTAGTACTCTGGCTGAGCAATTTTAGAAGTTTCTTTCCTTACAACCACAAGCTATGTCGGCTTCTTCTCCTTTCGTACGTCAGTTGCCTCATGGTTCTTTAGGTATGTCACATTCTGTATAGGTTTTGGATTCTGGTGCTTCACATCATATGTCTCTAGATTCTTCATCTTTTGCTTCTATATCTCCTTCGTCTTCTATTCCTGTCATGACTGCTGATGGCAGTCTTATGCCTTTAGCAGGTGTTGGTTCTGTTGTCACACCTCATTTGTTTCTCCCTAATGTTTATCATAGACCGAAACTCACATTAAATCTTGAAGAGCATGATGATTTCAGAGTTATATCCATACGACATACTGAGTGATATGATTCATTTAATAAAACACGAAGTAATTATTTTGGCCCAATGCATTTTTTTTCATAAGCATCTGATTTTAGCACATATTTAGTCAGCATTGGTGATGATCGGCATTTGGTCAGCATCTACCATTAGTGCACGTTATGTTTCAATTCCATTATAATTATCTGGGGTGGATCGTGTCATATACACATTTAAATTTGGATATCACCTAGCCTTTGTTGGGAATTGAGATCAATTCCTCAATTTGTAGGAAGGCATTAAATATAAAGAGATGTAGAAAAACAACATGATGAATGACATATCTTATTCTTTGATGTCCTTAACTAATTGTGCAAAAAAAATTATCACATTTTTTTATGGAAGATGTGGAACGACACTTCTTATATCTTTGAAACAACTAAGTTCCTATTTGTTCAGCTATAGAAGTTGAATAAAATTAAAGTCAAAGTCATAATTAATTTTACTCACACGTTTGGTGAGTCTCATAACTTTTTAACTATATATTCCATTAACTTTTGTCAAAATCTTCTAAAAAATGATTTTTATGTAAACCAAACGGGGGCTAAAAGAAATATGTTGATTGTCACTTAGTAATTATCCTTTTCTTGTTCTGTTGGGCAAATATTAGGATCCATCAACTGCATTACTCTTAAATTCTGTACATCTAATATTTTCATTCAAAGTGGTAGCTTTCAAAGAAGAAAAGGATATCAAGATTATGATGTGTGATAAAATATAATGCATAACTCATGAAGGATATGGTTAAAATTAACAAACAATTGTGCACATGATTTAAATAAGCATGTACATGTAGTTGACTAGAAAGTTCATTACAACTAGGATGAACATATTAATCGCTGACCCACCTAAATTGATTAAGCCAGACGGACTACGATTGGTTTTTGATAGTTTTTCAGTTTGGGTCGGGTAGACTTATGCCCAAAGTTGTTGAGATGGTTTGGATTTCGAGTTCTGCAATCAACTTGATTCAATCCGAGCTAACCTAACACATAATTAAACAACTTTTCTTTTTTAGATTCAATCAGTTAAACTTAAATAAAAACTTAAAAAGGACAGACACAGAAATTAGAAATGACCCTCTCTCTCTCTCTCTCTCTCTCTCTCTCTCGCCCATTGATCTGCCTCATCAGCCCGCTCCCCATCAAACTCATGCATTCCTACCTAATTCCAAGTTAATCAAAGACGGTAGCATTATTTTCTTTAATTTGTTGTTTGAAAATTATATACTTTACGTGTTTCTCATCCGATTCTTTCCAGTGAAATATTGCTTCATCCCTTTTCTGGACTAATCTGTTTCTAATGCAATAGTTAGAATTTCGAGTTTCTAGTTTTGAGTTCAAGTGTCCAACAAAAATAATCTGATCCAAACATCAAATTGCAAACCCAAATCTATTCAATTACCAACATGTAAAAAGACCGTTAATTTCAAATATGGATCAAGATTCCAAACAGTAGTAGGTAAATCTGACTGACATCAATATTTTTTTACTCTTTAACGGCTACATTCATTGTTTGTCTCTCTCTGTCAAGTATTCAAATTTAACTTTATGATATTTTTAATAGGTACAGTTTCACAATTGGTCCTCAATCTATTGACTTAGGAGCAAATTGGTATTAAACTTTTAAAAGTTGAAAATTTTTGGTCTATAATATTTATTATAATTGCACAATGAATCTCCTAAACCGAAAGCTTTAGATATATTCCTAAATTATCAAAATGGATTTCTAAGATATATTCCTCAATATAAATTTCTAGGCATCAACTTAAGTTAATAAGTAACTACTCTACCAAAAATAATTCAGTGGACGGGGAGACTGGACCGGGCTATAGCCGACAGCTCGTCCCGATCCCCCTACATACGTCTTTGGGTTGAATAGAGTCGATTTGCGATTAGTACGCGTACTGGGCTAGGCTCTTTGGTCAACAAGCCAAGGTTAGAGGAGTTTGCATATCAAAATGAGAGATTGGTTGGTATAGGGTCACGCCTTAATATGTTTCATTTTTGTAGCTTACATCATACATTTTCCTGGATGTTGACTTAACATTGAGCCAACTTGCAAAGCAGCCTTAGCTTGAGCATGGTTCGCAAGGCTAATCCTAAGCCCAAGTTGTTGATGGTCTCATGCTTCGCGAGCTACTCGGCTCGATCACCATGACAATTATAAAGTAAAAGTTTAACTTCACAAAATTAAACATATAAATATATGTCAGTATTTAATACACAGTAACAGTTTTCGTCATTTGGGATAGATTGAGAAATTATATCTAAATATTGGAGACCAACAAACTACGATTTAAACGTAGCGATGCAATTCAATACTGGAGCAATAGCCTAGGGACCAGTGGTGAAATTTACTCTATAAAATGTAATGGTTCTCTCGAACACTGAACTCCTTTTTCTCTATAAACCCCTTATCTGTTTCTTTTTCCTTCCGTTACAAATTGAAGAATTTAAATTTTCCTCCTATTTTTCTGTGATTTTGCCATTTTCTTCTATTGAAGCTTTGGAAAATGGGTGGTTGTTTAAGCAAGAAGAGCACTAGTGCTTCTTCTCCTAATGCACTTCTAAAGCCACCTGAAGAAGTTAAATCTGATACCCAACCGGAGAAGAAGGCAAAAGAAGAAACTGTAAAGAAAGAGATTTTTATCATAAAACACAGGAAGAGCCATGAAATCGAAAGGCGGTTTGAAGATGAAGAAAGCAAAGCCAAAAATGGTGAATTGGTGAATAGTTATGGGATTATGGGAGCAGCACCAGTGAGGACTTCAAGTTGCACAAAAGAAGAGTTGGATGCCATTTTAATACAATGTGGTAGGCTTAGCCGGAGTTCATCTACAGGGAAGGCTGCAATTTCGGGTTCCGTTGGATCGTCTGAAAATGGTATTAGTAATCTTCAGAAGGGGAGAAAATGTATTGGTTCGAAGAGGAGTTTTGATTTTGACAATGAGAATGGTAGGGAGGGACAAAGTACTGATGACAAAAATGTTGTTGATGGTGATGATGGTGGAATGGTAGGTGAGAGAGAGAGCCGCCATAGACGCCGGCCCAGCCAGGCTTCGGAGGCTGGGTCCTCATCTCAGGCGGGGAGGAGAAGGAGGACGCCGAGTAGAGAAAGGAACCAGGCGGAGCAGAAGTCACGGTCGGGCAGTAGAGAAAGAGGCGGCAGTGGCAGTGGTGGAAGGAGGGTCAGTAGATCTCCTGGTCGAAGATCTGAATCTCCAATTACTAGTTCTAGTAGTGTTAATTCCTCGTCTGCCAATGCGAATGGTGATAGAGGCAGCCGGCCTGGTAAAATGGTTTCGGTGCCTGCTACTGTTTCGTCTTTGGCAATGGATAAGAGTAACAATGCTGCTGGTGGTGAGCCTAATTCGACTACTGCTGTTAAAAGGATCCAAGTGAAGAGGAATGTGGGTGTTGATGGAGCTGCTGGTTCGAGGACTAGTGCATCTCCTCGTGCGCAATCCCCAGCAAGGGCAAATGCTCGAGTTTGTAATGAGAATCAGAACATTAATTCGGGTCAGAACCAGCAGCAGCTAGTGTCCTTGAGCCGAAGCAATTCAAGGAAGGCAGAGCATTCTCCTTACAGAAGAAATCCCCTCAGTGAAATCAACACCAATGTCCTTGTGGAACACATGCCCTCTTCTCCTGGAATTAAGACAAAGAACAACATTCTGTCACAGGTATGCACATTTTGAGCCCTAACTGGTTTTATAAAGATTTGCTCATTTTGTGTTGGTTCACTTCTTGATTGAATTGACGTATGTATAATTCTGTGTATAGTCAACAAAAATTGTATTGCTTCTGATATAACAATAAAGTTAAGTGTATAGCACCATCAATCAAATGTCGTGCACACTATACGTTCAAGATCAATAAATTTTAGTGAAAACGAGTCCTAAAACTGGTTGTTGATGGAAAAGAAAGAGATGATTGTGCAATGAATGGTTGCTTAATTCGTGAGCTAAATTGTAGGATGTCGATTTTTTGCATTCTCAGTGAGTAATCGTTCTCTCAGTCAAATTTACTAATGAATGCTTAGACAACCTTAAATTATGTTGGGATCTATCAATTTTGCTTCAAGATGATTGCCTAGGCATGACTCTCTACGGAATGGCTAATAAACAGATTAAAATGCTTAGGTTGCACAATTGTTGAGTTGTAACTAGCCGACTGGCAGTGCTTGAACAAGATTTAAACCTCTTTTCCGTTCTTAATAATATTTGATTCTTTATAGTCTATCCTATTAAATATGAATAGAACTTTTTTCAGTTCTTTGTGATTACATAATGCTGGCATAAATTGATTTCATTTTGGAATAATGTAGGCTCCTGTGCAGAAGCCAAATGCTGATAATAACAGAGTTGTGCAAGGGGCAAAGAACAAACCTGATGACAGTTTAACCAATGTGAATTGCAAAGCCAAGGAGAAGCCACAGCTGATGGCTGAAGAAACTACAGGAGCATATGGACTTGCAAGTAGTGTTGCACTGAATGTCGTTACTTCAGGAACCGAACAACTCAAACCCTTTGTGAAAACTAGAAGCAGATCCTCTCGGTTATCTCGAGACCTCGACATCAAACTTGAAGAGCTGTCTAATCCTACTCCATCCTATACTGCACTATTGCTAGAAGACATTCATAACTTCCACCAAACAAATAATACGCCCCCCACCTTTTCTCTCCCACCATGTTTGACTAAAGCCTGTTCTATCCTTGAAGCAGTTGCTGACCTCAACTCCACTACTAGTTTAAATTTGTCCAGCACTTTCTCAGACGAAAGAAGAAGAAACCCAGTATCAGAGAAATTTACTAAGCGTGATGGACAGGACCCCTTTCTGGAATCGGAGGTGGCCATTTATGATGATTTAATGGAGCCAAGCTTTCAAAAATATGTGACAGTGAGGGATAGTGTGGGAGGAGAATCAGATCAGCAGGAGTCCTCTGGCAGCAACAGTTTCATTAGCAGTGAACGACACCAGGATTCTTCTTCGTGGGAACCTAATGCAGCTGATTCAACTGACGGCTGGACTTCTTCCAGGTCTAATAGCAGGCAGACTGATCGAAGTCCACTGGGATTTCAGAGGCATGCCGTATCTGAAACTACCCAAGATGTCGACTTTACTGGAAAAAACCTGAGCACAAAGAAGACGGATTTTGATTATCCACTGAAATTGGAACGAAAGGTCACATAACGCCTGCAACTGCTGCTGTTTGTATTCTCTTATTTCAGCAATGTTTTCATTGACAAGTCTGCGTTTATATGGTTGAGTAACTTACAATCTGTGCTATTATGTAGTTTCATCAACGAGACAATTTCATTACCTTTTAACTCAAAAGTTTCAAAGTTTATTCACTGAATAGTTTGGTTGATAACTAGCTTGTAAATGAGAATGGCTCAATCATTAGTTTTGAGTTACATCTTGAGCAAGCACAGCAGGTATGTTTTGTTTGGTAGCTGAAATATTGTCCATTGCACGGTCTGAAACTGCATGAATATACCTTATAAAAGCCCCGTCAATTCGAAAAATAAACTGATCTCTTTTAGCACAGTAGATAAGCAGTATGGCTCGCAGCGCTACCTAAAAGACGGAGGTAAATAGAAGCGCCAAATGATCACTTTTGAGCTACTCCGATTCTAACTAATAGCAAGATAATCAACTTCTTTGGGATTCAAAAGTGAAAGAGGTATTGGAGTTGTCTAAGATTAATTGTTTATTATGTATTTGGTTATTCGAAAAATGCATGATATTTTTTTGAAAAAGTAGAGGTTGTCACAGGTTCAGTGATATCAGAGCACAAGGTTTGATAAAATCTTATCAAGTTGACTAGTTACTAGCGCATGTCCATCGTGAGGTTGCCTTGTAAGTGCTTTTACGCCTGTATTCCATATTCCTCGTAAAGGCTACCATGGCCACCCTATGTTCTTTGTCCGCGTAATATTAGCCACTGTCCTTTCTAACTTCTTTACTCTATTTTCTGCAATGATCAACTCTTTGATGTGCTATCGTGACATTAGTAGCCTGGATTAAAATATGATTTTAATCAAAGTTAAAGCTTTTTAATCAAAGTCAAAGCAAACAATCAATATTAATTATATCTTTCATGAATCCCACAACTTTTGAAGCACACATTTCAATAACTTTTATTACAACATACTAAAAATTTAATTTCAATCCATACCAAACACCTTCTAGATTTCCAATAAACTCATGATCATCGTGCTTATTCACAAGTCTCGTGTGGTGTCTTTGTATTTTTGCATGTAGAATAGAATTTGAATTTGTTTCCTCTATATTATATGGAAGTTGGTTTGCATTTCCGTGTCAAAAGAGAAATAATTAGCTACCATCTTTGTTCACCTCTATATAGAAAATGCCCTTTATACGAATAAATCCATTCGGGGTAACCTACGGGTTTGGAGATGAATTTTTTGTCAACTAACGGTCATGTGGATGAAAACCGTTCAAAGGTCATTCGTGCACACATTTATTAAAATGTTTCGAATGTAAGTGATAAGTTTATAAGGCATGTCATCTGGCAGCACATTTTTTTGAAAGGTTTAGAACTTGTGTAGTTAATTTTTTAAACTTTTTGATATACTTGAACAAACTCTTTACCTTTTGCTCTTTATTTAACATTTTTTCCACAATTTGTTTTCCCTCATGATTCAATTTATATATTTTTAAAATGTGGCTAAAATTTACAATATGAACAATTTAAATAGTTGAGCATTGAGTCTTATAATTTTTTTTTTAAAATACAATCATAATAAATTATAAATATAGAGAGAGAGTTAAACACATTTCTGTTTCTAAAAAAGTCAAAATAAAGAGTCTATTGAAACTTAGGCCCTGTTTGAGCCCCATTTTTTCCTCCTTAAAATGAAAAATATGACCGTTATCCATCACATCAACATTTAAATTCAAATTTTCTATCTCTTATGTGGGGCCCATAACGGCTATATTTCTCATTCTCATTTTTCTAATAATGTGGCTCAAACGGGCACTTAATTTCAAGGTTTGATTCTTTCAAATAAAAAAATCTCGTTTTTCAATAGTCTTGTGAAAATACTCTAAAGGTAGACTCAAACTTAGAGTTGGACAAAACTCCCAAACAGGACCCAAACCGGTGATTCTTTTTAAATGAAATACTTGAACATGTATCTGAACCGAGAATCGACGGGCTCCGTTCGGTTCTCGATTTTAGATGAAGAATTGAATAAAAATCGAATATCCATAATTTCTTATTTTAAATAAGTCAAAAAAATTCTAAATAAATTTGCTAACTAATTAATTTAGCTCAAATCTAAAATATGATTTTTCTATTTCTAATTTCCGGTCTAAGTCCAACTAATCAAATCGACCTAAGTTTTATCTAAATCTCTTATTTTATCTTAGTTCCACTTGTGTCTAGAGAAATCGAATTGTAAGTCTCTCTTTATTATTGTAAAGCCCCCTATATTTCTTTTCCTGTGATTTTAACTGCTAAATATATGAGAACTCAACAAAGAGATACGCAAAAAGATATCACATGATTGGATTACGTCATTTTGTAAGAGTTAAAATTAAACATGTCATTAGTTGAATTAATGTATCGTTGTTGTAAATATCAAAAAAATTAATTATAGTAGGAACCTCAAAATCAAACCTAAATTGTTTCATAATTAAATTTGAACATGACGATTCCATTTACTAAATACCCGAAAACTTGAGTTCGGTATAGAATCGAACCAAATCGGACTATGTCTAGCCCTACTTAAACTTAGCGATCGAAATGGATGAGAGATCTGCCTCTTAATTAACAATGTAGTTTTCTAATTCATGTGTTTCGTATGTTTCTCAACACTATCTAAATCAATTTTGTTCGTAGTCAAAGTACCTGTAACTTCATGCTCATAAAAGCACTTCGTGTACTAACTCCTCCGAAATTTCAATTCTTGACCTAATTTTTACGTTCTAATTTCTATAATAATGGCAACTAATGCTATTTTCCTTCTTTTTTGTAAAGGACTGGCCCTGGGTTTTTGAAGTGGAACTATTTGTATTTCGTACTGGGGTTTTCAATTGTGTCCCCCATGCTATGTAGTTGCTGTCCAAAGTCAAACTTGGGCCTAAACAAATCATTTTCAGTTCCCCTTCGATCCATCCTTTCAACAATTTCATTTTCATTTGGGTCCACTTCATTATGCTAATGATCTGAAATTTTAACACTAGAATAAGGGAACAATACATAAATATGGTATTAAGTATCACCATTTCAAAAATAAATAAACAAGTTTCCAATTTCAAAAATCAAGTTTTTTTAAACTTTTATTTATGAAATAATAAATTATTAAATCAATTTATTATTAAATATTTAATTCTAATATAATATATCCACTACCCCTATCGCTCCGGGGACTATTCCGGCAACCGGTCCGGTCACTATTCTTCTCCGACGACTATTCCGGTGACCCTTACCTTACGTCTTCACTTTATTCCAGGGACTGTTCCAACTCCGACAATATTCAACCAGTCACAATTAATACAAAATTGGTCAAATAAAACATAATCGATCACAATTAACATAGAATTGGTCACAACCAATCACAATAAACACATTTAATCACAAATGGTCACCACAGACAAATCCTCTTACACCACGAACAAGCACCACAATCCACCACCAATCATTACCACCAATTATATTCAGTTTGACTATCTGTAACCATCTCATTGTGACTGTATTTAACCAAGTCACAGACCATTTCTATCGTGACTAATTGTGTATAAATTTATCTTCTGTGTGATTAACTTTGACCAATTTTATGTTTAGTGCGACTTTTTATGACCAATTCAATTTTAACTGTGCGGGTATCAAGACACAATCGGTCACAACTAACCCAGAATTGGTCACAACTAGTCACAAGAAGCATATACTTGGTCACACATGTTTTCTGTCACCGTCAAGAAATAAATGTGCAACACCTGCACCATCGTCAATAGAACCATCAATGTCTAAGCAGCAGATCCACAACCATCCACATCACAAACCATCCTCGACAAATCCACAACCTACCACTACACACAATACACATCGCATCACAAGCAACACCTCACCATAACCTACCACTATATACACCACTATCAAGAGCAACATCAACCTACCTGCACACAAGACGACTGGGTTTCAATGTTTTTTGAAAAAGATCAGAACAATATCTTCGTGAAACAACATCGATCTAAAGAAAATCGGAAAAAAATCTTCGTGAAACGAAAAACTCAACCTAGCTTGCAGCAACGCCAATGGCGGGGAAGCTTCTCACCATTGTTGTTGCTGCAAAAAGCTTATCGCCACCGTTGGTGCAACAAGTAACGGCTAGCACTGCCGCAACACCGGCCCGACGAAAAGCATCATCGCCGTCAGTGATGTTGGAGATGGGTGAGAGGTGAGGCAGGTGGATAAGTAAAAAGAGAGAAGAAAGAGTGGTGGAGGAATCGCGGTCGGTGATGGGACAGGTGTCTAGGCAATAGAGGGAGAAGGGAGATGTAGAGAGAGAAAGTGATGAGTTAGAGAGAGAAACATGTTAGAAAAATGATAGGGTTTGAAAATGAAATTGTTAGATTTAATTAAAAATTTATTAATTATAGTAATTTTATTTATCACATGATTTTTAAATTGTAAATTTTATCCCTTTATTTTTGAATTGTAATTTTGAAAAGAGAGTTTTAAGTAATTTTCCCCTAAAATAATTGATCATAAATCTACAATATATTTAAAATCAGATACAAACAGTAATTGGAAATAAAGATAATGAAAATGAAAATAAATAATAATAATAATTATTATTATTACTTTTTTTTTTTTGTAATTGGGTTTTTCTTCTCTCATTTTTATTTTTTTATTTCTTTTGCATTTCTTAACAAGTGATACATGGAAGCTACTAGAGATACCTACGATAGAAATAACGGAAGAGATATCGAAGTTGAAATCTCATATATACCATCGACATGCTTAGCTAGGATTATTCGTACGGAGGGTTCACATGACTCTATTTCATTTTCCGCTTATGACTTAACCCATGTTTGATCCCCATTAAAATTTTAATACATTTTTCTCTCTTCTTTTCAACTACACATTCTTCAATAAAATAATACTATATATATATATATATATATATATAAACTTTTCCTTCTTTTCTAATCACACATTCTCCCAAAAATTACTATTTCAAAATATATTATTTTTAAAAACTTATTATAATGGGGCCAAGGGCTTAAATTTTTTTTTTCTTTTTTCAAAATTTCCAAATCTTAGCCCATGTTTGGTACAGATTAAAATTGAGATCTTAATCTAATTCAAAGTCAACAATTAATTTTAACTACATATTTCACAGAAATCACAACTTTTCAACCACATCATGAAGTAATGAATATCCTAAACCCAAACCCTATGTATGAATAAGAAAATTCAAGATGTTACAACACTTTCATCTGCTTTGCAAGGTCTAGAGTCAATTTTGTATTTCGATTGTGTGAAACTTCATTAGGAGTACCTAAAATATGTTCTACTCCTAAGTTCATAATAGTCGAGCAAAGATGAATAACTAAATGGGTGTTTGGTAGATATTAAAATTAGATTTTTAGTATATTTAAAATAGGATAACATGTGTCACATGCGTCGAATATCGACACTCTTCGAATACTCTACCATGATCATTCTCTTTCTTTTTCAGAAATATTATATATTTTTAACTCAAACTTATTATTAAATAGCAAAAGGTATTCATATTTAAAAAAATTCAACAAGAAAAATTAATAACAAATATAAAACTAAATTTATAGTATATTAATGAAGAATTTAATCAATGTGTCATGTTTGTAGATTTTTGAAAAATCGCATGTTGACGTGTTCGCCACACACAAGCATCATGGTTGGCCACTCGAGGTAACTTCGAAATGACAAGAAAACGTAATGTCTACTTATGATAATTTGACAGCCCACCAAGATACAACACTAGTTGTCACTATAAGCCTTAAATTGTGTAGATAATTGATATGAAAAATGGGTAGCAGTTGAGTGTAGGCCCGACGGGTTCGTGCCCAGCTGCTTCGTTCATGACCAAAAAGTTGCCATTAATAAAAGTATGTGGGTTTGTATACTGATTGATAAACAAGTGTTCCCATCTTGAACCAATTATTTACCATAAACATCTTATCCCAAAATTTGTTGGGTTCAAATATTTATTGTAGACCATACTGAGCATGTGAATTTCACTCTGTAAGATGACACATAACCTTCGCGTGTGTTATCTGTAGTCTAAGAATTTACAGCATTCTCGGTCTCGTGAGAATGATCATAGAGAATCCATCTCGCAGAATTATTAATATTATGGGATCCATTTTAAAAGTTAACATCGTTAACCGAAGTGACACAATCTCTCTTAGGATTAATCCGTAAACATATATTGCAAAATGATGACTCGTTTGAAATCAACAATTTGAAATTTGAATACCCATTTGTGCTTTAGACGAACCGAATTATTAGTTTGACCTTAATGAGTTTTCATCTTAAAGTCAACATTATTAATGGGAGTCGTCCAAGCTCGTGTATGTTGTTAATTTATTTTATGTTTAACCGATATGAAGTTTATCCCTTAACATGATCGAACTCCTTGTCACCTTCCTATTGTTTAAAAAGAACGACAAATTGGCATCACTACCAACGATGAGAAGAGTGGAAGTCGATTCAACTTTGACGATCAGGGTGAAAAATGTGGCTAATTAACTAAAAATTTCAACATGTTTTCTCTTCGATTTTTCTAACATAAAAATTTCACAAAATCTTTAACTCAATGTACCGAATCTTTCCTAGTATTCTCGAACTCAAAGGGTGAATTTACTCCCGTGCATAGATATAATTTTTTTTCTTCATTAAAAAATGATCTTTAATGAGGAACAAATCAGTATATTTTCATTGTTAAAAGATGTTTCTAGGATTATCTTTTTCTTTGTTGAAAATCTCAAAAAAAAAAATTGGTACACAAATTTCCGATTTAAAGACCAAATTTTGGCAACTACTGTTGGTTGAACATTTCAGAGAGAGCCTTTATGACGAATTAATGACAGCAGTATTTTGGTCGTTAATACACTCTACAACAAAATTTCAATGATATAATTCTTGATCGCTAAAAACGTATTTTCCTTATAGTGTCGATTATCGATTAAGATATTGTAGCAAAACCGACACCATCATAAGGGACAGACCTCTCTCTCTCTCTCTCTCGTAATACCACAAGGTATTTATATATTTCATAAACTTTTGACTTCTTGGTTTTTTTACATCATTTGGGTTGGTTTTGTGACCCCAAATTCCGTCCAAATTTGGTATAAGGCTTCGCGTTTTAGAGTATTGAGTTTGAAGATGTCAAAATAGGGTCCAAGAAGGAAAAATGACGGATTGACGGCGCTTGACGGTCACTCGACTGCCGTTCGAGCGAGAAGAGTAAAATTAGAACATCGAATTCATCGAGCGACAATCTCTAGCCCGATTTTTGCTCGAGCACCGCTAATCGTTTTCCTTATTTTTTGATTTTACACAATTTTTTGACCTAGTACCATGTTTTAGAGTTTTGGACGGTTCCTCTATAAATAGTGGACTTTTCATTCAATTTTGTAAGCAAAATATTATATAAATTGTATTCTCTATCTAGTGGTTGTTAATAAAGTATTATATTTTTCTGTCAATTCATCTTCTTGCTTGTTTTCTTTTTAATCTTATTTTTCTTTGTGCGATCTATACTTCATATTGCACTATATCACCTCCTCAAATTCCTAACAATTTGAACACGAGTAACTTTATGATTCGTAAGCCCATAACAAATTCTAATTATGGATAGTTCCATGACCGTGTTTTTTAACCTCCATTGATTTGGTTGTTACTCTCACAAGATTCTCATAATCATATTTCTCACATGCTCTTACAATCGTTTTTTGGCCAAGTGGCACCTCTCTTATGTTGCTACATGATTAACAAGATGTTTATTTGTTTTTCCTGAGAAGACATCATTTTACTTTTAGTGCTTTCAGTTGATAGGTCATTGGTAGCTCTAGTGTTTAGGTTTGATTATAAAGCTTCAATCTCAAAGCTTGGATCTTTCCTAGATTGAACTTGGGACAGTTTGATACCAAATCTTTACCCATGCGAAGCAATTTTGATGAATCATATTTTGAGCCTACTCCATAAGAACGTCATTTTGATTTTATCCATGTCCCTTCTTATGTTCTTGTGGGACTATTATGTGCCACGTAGATGCACGAAGTACCATACCACTATAAACAACATACTCTATGTTGGGAAATTTTGATGGTTTCTACCGCTTAACATGATCACATTTTCTAAGTCAAAAAACATACTTTTATGGTCGCTCGAGTTTATTTGATATTGTATCCTTCACTAAATTTTAAGTGGAGTTTTTCCGAAACCTCATTCGTTCATTTGCGATAGGCACAACATCACCCGTGCTTACGAAGCAGCTGTGAAGCATGTGCAAGCAGCAACAAAGCATGTGTCATTATGCACGAAGCAGCGGCAAAGTGTGTGCCGTTGCTCACGAAGTAGTAGCGATGCGGACCATCATCGCTGCTTCATGTGCATCGCACGATCTTTTTTCCTTTATCTCCATCTCCTTTGTTTTCTCTTCATCTGTTTGGTGGTGTTGATAGTTATGTTGCAATAGAGGTGAAGAAAATGGTGATTTTGAGAAGGTAGTGATGGTGATTGTTGAAACAAGTTGTGATAGTGGTGTGGTGGTGGTGGCGGCAATGCAACAATGACAACTAGGGGTTTGGGGATTTTTTTGGTGGGGTGGTGGTTGTGGTGTGGTATATATGGTGAGGTGGTTGAGTGTGGTGCTGACATTAGCGGTGAAGGTGACGATGGTTCTAGTGGTGTTCAATTATAGTTGTGGTGGTGTGATTGTGATTAATAAAATTGTTAATTTTTGACAATGAATAATATGTTACATATAAAATAGATAATTTGTGACCAGTGTGACCTAAAAAAAATGTGAGACTGTGACTTAATTTGTAATTATGACTTACAATTTGTTATGTTGTGAACAATTAATTTGATAATTTGTGATATGAAATAAGTTGTTACCTATGAAATTTGTAATTTATGACTGAGAAATAATACGTGACTTAATAATTTTAGAATTTGCGATCGATAAATAAATTGTAACCTATAAAATTTGTAATTCGTGACCGAAAAAAAAATGTATGGCCAATTAATTTTCGATAAATAAATTATAACATATAAAATTTGTTATTAGTGACTAAGAAATACTACATGACTTATTAATTTGAGAATTTGTGATCGATAAATAAATTATGACCAATAAATTTAGTGATTTTTGATCGAGAAAAATGCGCAACTTATTAAATGAAACTATAAATTGTAATGCTGTGAACTTTATATATTTTAATTAATAAAATATTTTTAATCATCTATTAAATTGATAGATTTTAATTATAGCCCGATTTTTGAAATTTTAAAACATATTTCTTAATTTTGAAGTTGTATATTTTAAACATCTTATATTTGTATTGTTCTCTTTTTGTTTTCTTAGGCAATCTAATTAGTCGAATCAAAATGAAGTTTTTGACATTCCGAGCCTGGCCCGAAGCGGTAATTGGGAATGGTTGATCTCGGCATGACACTTATCCATTTCGACACCTCTATTAATTAGTTTCGGACAAGATCATATTTGCTCGGAAGTGTTTATAAACAATTTTGTTTATAAATAAATAGAAATTAGTGGTGAATACGTATATAGTACTTGTAGATCCCATAAAATTTGTAAATAAAAATTGATTTGACCATTTTTTTTATTCTTTATAAACTATTTATAAACACTTGCCAAATTGAGTAGTTGTGCTTTCAAGACTCTTGTTCTGTACCTTTTGCCATGAATCACAAGTAATCAATTCAATAAAATACACATGAACTGATCAGATTAGAAAATTTGACCTTTGCACATTGATTATGGATTAACAAAGTAAGAAATTTACTTTTAATGTAAGATGGAAATCAAACAAATTGCACGAGTTACAATACAATACAATACAAATGAATCTTGA
Organism: Fraxinus excelsior; assembly: GCA_019097785.1. NCBI lineage: Eukaryota > Viridiplantae > Streptophyta > Magnoliopsida > Lamiales > Oleaceae > Fraxinus > Fraxinus excelsior. Next base: position 36,853,130 of record CM032630.1, read on the forward strand.
ACAATATAATTGGATTTTGATTCCACGATATGGTAATGAAGAACTGAATTATAAGTGAAATGGTAAAGAATGAAATGTATAGAAATATAAATTACTATGGTTTATATTCGACTTATTGCTCGAGGCAAGATACCCATATCTTTAGCAATCTCTCTTAAAGCGAACTTCTGAATCTTTCCCGTCGCATTTTTTGGAAGTTCTTCCATGAACACTACCGTCTTGGGCACCATGTAATGTGACAACCTTTCCCTACAGAATTCTATTATCTCAGTTTCAGTTGGCTTCATAGTCAACCCCTCCTTCAAACTTACAAATGCACATGGAGTTTCTCCCCAGAACTCATCAGGTCGTGCCACCACAGCCGCTTCGTTAACCACAGGGCTCGAGTAAAGCACCGATTCCACCTCCACGCTGCTCACGTTTTCTCCTCCCGTGATGATAATATCCTTCGATCGGTCTTTGATTTCCAAATATCCATCCGGGTGCATCACTGCAACATCCCCCGTGTACAACCATCCATTCTCCCTCAAGCATTTTGAAGTTGCCTCGGGGTTTTTAAGGTACCCCAACATTAAACACCCACCTTTTAGTACAACTTCACCCATTGTTAATCCATCTCTTTTAACACCCACACCTGTTTCAGGGTCCACAACATTTACTTCAGTCAACCCTAGAGTCCTCACTCCTTGCCTAGCCTTCAATTTGGCTCTCTCTGTGGCTGGCAATAAATCCCACTTCAATTTCCAAGCACAAGACACCACCACACCACCTGCCTCAGTCAATCCATACCCATGAGAGACCACAAAACCCAAAGATTCCGTCCGGAGGACCACCGCGGCTGGCGGTGGTGCGCCACCAGTTTGAAAATGAAGTGGGCTTTTAAGTGGCTTAGCGTGTGGATGATTTGCTAGCATGTTGAGTATTACTGGCGCACCACACATATGTGTGACATTATGTCGATTTATTGTGTTGTAAATAAAACTTGCATCGAATTTTCGAAGGCAAATGTTTGTTCCACCAACGGCAGCCATGCCCCAAGTGTACGTCCATCCATTCGAGTGAAACATTGGCAGTGTCCACAAATACACAGGCTGCTTCGGAACGTCCCAATTGATCAAAGAATCAAATGTCATTATAAAAATAGATCTATATGAATGCAACACACCTTTGGGTGATGAGGTTGTGCCTGAAGTATAATTTAGTGTCATTGGCTCCCATTCACTCTCGGGTCGAACCCATTTGAACTCCGGGTTTCCCTTCTTCACCATGTTCTCATAAGTATCAACAAAATCTGGTGATGAATCTTGATCGAGATGATCATCAGTGATGAGAATGAGAACTGGACGGCGCAGATTTGGTGGAAACAAAGAAATGGCTTCAAGAACTACAGATTGAAGACGGCAGTCCACAAACACTAGCTTTGATTCACTATGGCGAAGGAGAATCGAAATACTCCTCGCATCAAGACGTGTATTAATGTCGTTGATTACTGCACCCGCCATTGGCACGGCGAACTGGAGCTCGTACATGGCCGGGATATTCTGCGCCACCACTGAGACTACGTGGCCTCTCTTAATTCCATATGATTTGATTACCGACGCAACTCTCAGGCACCGCTTGTAGGTATCGAGCCATGTATAAGTGGTTGTGTCATAGACAATAGAAGTGCAGTCACAATATACAACTGCAGCTCTTTCAAGAAATGTTAATGTGGTAAGAGGACATGAATTTGCAGGGTTTGGTTTAAGCTGGTCCATGAACACTTGTGCACCCACCTACTCTTTGTATCTATCTATTTCTCCAGAACTGTTGCATTAGAATTTGATAGTTGGGGTTTAAATATGGTTTGTTGTATCCCAGTCCACATTAAATGTAACGGCTGACTGGTAGATCACCATTCTTATTAAATGTAAAGTGATCAACTGAATTCTTTATCGAAGAAAAGTACATTAATGAATACAGGTATGTTACATTTTAGCCACAAAAATAGGTGGCAAAATGTGATATTATTGCTAGTTCTCTTATTACAACTTCATATCTGTTTTATTGATCTAGATGAGGGGTAATAAAAGCTTGTCTTTCTTCATAGCACTTGGGATAGATTTTCACGTGAATGCCATCTTATTCTCTTCGCATAATTTTTTTAATGTTTTAGAAACTGGCATAGATTATATATTCGAAAAACGTAAAGAGGGTCAAAAGATTGAACCAATGATAAAAGAATATGAAAGATTAGAAATAAAAATCACAAGTTAGACTGGTTCCACATTTTCCAGATCGAACCTAGTCTAGTCTAATCTAACTTTAACAACATGGCAAAGGTTTGTTGTGTCTACCTATATAGGTATAAATTTGTACTAGGTAACTATATTTAGTATGTTGAATTGAATATGACATAGTGATAAAATATTTTGTTAGTTTCGTTTCAATATTGTTCAAGTGTACTGAGAAATTGTTGAGTTTGTATTCTTTGTAAACAACTCAAAAAACTTAAAAACTTGCCTATATAAGGTAATATTCTAAGGGTGTAGGTTAACAATTTTTTTTACAAAATGTCAAATGACGGCCCCCTATTGGGGTGGCGGATTTGACATTTTGTAAAGAAAGTTATACAATTATTTTATATATATATACTTTTAAGATAAGATTGATAATTTTAAGAGTACTAAAGTTTTGAGTCACATAGATTGGCGTTCTAACTCTAGTGAGACTACATAATATTACTCTAAGTTTAAATGGGAACTAAAGTAAAAGGTCTCAAGAAGAAATTAATAATCTTATTTAACCACTTGTAAATTACTAATAATAAAAAATGAAATAATCGGGAATTTGAATACATAAATGCCCACCAATCGTGGCCAAATTGTGCGCTTGTTTAAACCAAGTATGTTTGTATACTATTACTTGATTTGTTCATGTAAACATGGAACTAGAAGTGAATGGAATAATGTTACTTATTATCACGATGATGAAATATCGATCACGTGACAACTTTTGTGGAATATTGAGATTAAAAAAATTCAATTTTAATGCGAGAGAGAGGGAGAGAGAGAGAGAGATGTGATGAATAATAAATTGTCACATTACTGATATTCCATCATCATGATGATAAATAATACTCCATCCGTCCCAATTATATAGGCTGAGTTTCCTTTTTCTCTAGTCCCAAATATATAAGTCGGTTTCCTAATGTAGAATATTTTGTTGCGTTCATTTACCAATATACTTTTATTAAATTTTCCCCACTTAATATGTCAACTTCTTGAAATCATCCAAATACACACATTTCCCACTACTTGTAAACATGGAACAACTCCCATTTCTTTTTCTTCTTCAAATTCTTTATTAATTCCAACAATAATTTAGTTTTACATACCGAAAATTAAATAAGGATAAATTAGGAAAGATCTTGGCAAAAATTAATTTTCCAGTGACATTAATAAAGTTTTCTTAATCCGTGTAAAAAACTAAACCAACATATATAATTGGAACGAATGGAGTATCACTCAAGTAAAAATAAATCAAAAATAAATTGTCATCTCTTTGCAACATATACATGCACTAAACATTCTTTTAGTGCATGTTTGATTTCTTTTAATTGGAAAAGAAGATTATATTGTGAATTAAATCATATTTTCCCCTACATATTAATTTGTGGAAAGAATAATTGCGGACTAAAATATACACATTTTTTTTAACAATTAGAAATATATGACAACATGATACAAATTATTTTGTTGATTAAACCACGTTTTTCTCTACAAACAAATTTTCGTGGTTAAAGCATATTTGTAGGCTATTATGAAAGAATTCATAGGGAAAATTTAATTTATTTTCATATATTTTAATTTTTATTTATATTATAGTATTTTTTAAAAAATATTATTCAATATAAAAACGAAAAAAGAAAATAAATTAATTAAAACATATAGTGTTAATCAATATAACATTGAATCCAAAATATTTCACGAAAACGCAAATAAAAATAAATCATTCACTAATACCCTATTTAAGGCACATTAAAATGGAAAGAATGTTTTTTTTTTTTTTTTTTTTTTTTTTTTTTGTGATGTGATGGTGAATATGCGATTGAAAAAGAAAAAAAAAAGATATTGATGTGATGCAAAATATTATTTTATTAAAAAATGTCTGGTTGAAAATGAATACAAGAATGAGAATTAAAATTATAATGTGGCTCAAACAGGAGCTAAGTATGATTACATCTAAATTTAAAAGTAGAGAAAACATGCTCTATATTTATCATTATGCGTCTAAAAAAACATAACTAGAATTAGATATGCAGCTGATCCTCACTAAAGTTGTTATCTTCGTCTACAGTAGAATCTTCCACATTATTCTCCATTAACAATGGTGTATAATAGTACAACGAAGCCGGGAACTTTACCACAAAACTGTTGCTTAGAATGATGCCAAAGGCTGCAATGTAGAATTGAAGTGTTGCTCGACAACCTTCAGATTGTTTTCCTCCTCTACTCCATCTTCACTCTAGCTGCGTATTCTATCTTTCGAGCCGCACATTCTACTTCTTAACTCCTCCATACTGCGTACATTGGAAGGTGTCTCAAAGGCGACCATCTCCCAACCCACGAATTTGTAGTGCATCAAGTTGATGTTCGACATACAAGTATTAGTTCAATAAATCCCTAGCCCTATATACATGTAGAAATGAATGGTATGCACACATCAAAAAATTATAAACCATCGAGTAATAAGAGAAAGATGAGATACAAGAAGACAGGCTAGGTACCTGCCAAAGTCTTCATCACAGAAGATGATTTCCCAAATGAATAATTCTTCATCGAAGAAAGAAATACAAATTAACTTCCCTAGAAAAATTCCAAAGGTAACGATGTGTTCTCAAAAAAACACACACATCTTAGAAGAGGCGCTCGGAGAATTCAATACTTCATGCTGCTCAGCAACATTGGCAATCGACAATAGATTCTTGTAAAGACAGCATAATTATAATAGCTAAATAAGGAAGAAAGTGTATAGCGATATGCTGAGTACGGGTGATCATATTTGCAGATACTTGTCGAGTTGAATACAACGCTGGTGAACGAAAGCATCCTCTGTACTTCATGAGAATATTCTTTTGGGCGGCAAATGTAACATATAATTAGGAATATCCTTAAGATGCGAGTGCAATCTCTCAAAGTTACGATATCAGAACAAAATATACCAAAAAGGAATTAGCTCAACACACATGGTAAGACTGAGTCTGTCGATCTATTAAGAAACAATCTCAGATAGACGAAACCAAAGTTGTCCTCGTACTCAGAATGAAACTCCAACAAAAATGGGATTTCCTTCAACCATCAAAATAGTTTTTGAAGAATAGGAAGCAAAACCTAGACCTTCTTTTTACAGACCAAGTGTTGTTGTCAGCATCAGTCACAGCTATCGAGTAAACTGGAAAAGATGTTGAGCCAAGTTTCTCAAAGTGTGCTCCAATAACCTGCAATATCAAACACTTAAGATCAACCATGCGCACAGTCATCAGAAGATGATGATAATAACCATACAGCCCCCCATCTAAATCAAGTTTCAGCTTTAAAATCTAGCAGAACATGCAAACACAGATAATCAATCAACTTGCATAATAGCAACGAGCGAACAGTAGCAGCCTAAACCTTGAAGACAGAGTTCTAGGAGAACAATAAAAGCACCTTGCTAGGCGAAGCAGCACAGATGCTTGCGTTCTTCATTCTCTGACAATAGGGCTGAAGTATAACTAAATTTCAGAAGATTACTCTTTCACAGAAAAAGTATATGCCTCAATTTAAAAGAAGAGTGACGAAAGTGTGTAAGCAAAGGCCAGAAGGGGCAGTTCTTTATGAATGAGGGATCCAGTTTTCATCAGCCCCAGAACAGCTGGCGAATCTTTTTTTTCCCCAAATTTCTCTCCCTCTAGATCCTTCTGTTATAACACTTGTCTCCACTTTTGACCACAAAACTTCTGAAAAATCCACCCATAAGTTAAGCAGTTCCGCTGCCTACTGTCATAGAGAGTTTTACGGACCTACCAGAATCTTCTCAAGCTCAAGCATCAGAAAAGATTTGGCTTCCATTGTCTAATAAAAAATTTGTGTTAAACATTGTGCAATTTATAACCAAGACTCTCTAGCTTTAGTTATCAGGCTTGACTTTCCGCTACTGGAACAGAGTTAAAATGCTTTAATATGAAAAAGTTTAATAATTGACAGAACATGTGCACTAGATGTGATAACTACGGTAAAATGAAACGAGAGATGAATAGAAAAAATTAAATGATGTGCCATGTGGTAAATACATTGTGTAGGAACAAAAAGGAAACATGGTCCATGAAATTTGAAAAGCTCGTGCGATTACAAAAATAGAAAAGTTGCAGTCCTAGTTATTATCATCAGAAGTTTGTCAGATATTAGTATCAAGCTATTTTAACCTCCAATAACGATAACATGATCACCAAAAACCTTCTGGCACATGAAATATCTTGAACAGGAAGTTATATGATGAAACTAATTTTGATTTAAAAACAAAAAATCACAAAAAAAAAAAAATATATCTCACCCTCCGCTTACTAAATTTATAAGAGGTTGCAGTACCAAACAGGTTATGAGCTCTCGTGCAATGCATCAAACCAAAGGGCAATGGGCTTCCCTTGGTCTTAGCACGATAGTTAGAGTGATAGAGTCCACCCAAAAGCTGCTTAAGAAACTACACATTAACAAGCATTAGAAGACAAGAAAAAAACAAACTTAACAGAAAACAGAATCACTTTCTTTTATCTTAGAACATTTTTACACCTTGTACTCACACTCTGGAGATATCAAAGCAGGATGAAGCTGCTTAGACCCAGCAGATGGTGTTTCAATCTTTCATCTCGTTCTTCAGAAGAAAGTATTCCCATAACATCCACGCCAATAGAAGCCTGGTTTTTTTCTGAAAGGATCAAGGTGATCTCCTATCAGGTCTACAACATTCCTGGATAGATGAAAATAAACCAGGTTTAAACACTTAATTAACATTTACTGATGAATTCACATGGTTTTACAAATTGCAATTTCATAGAATTAGACAGAGATTGATGTGATCAAAGAGGCAACTAAATACCTTGTCAAAAGGTCAACAAGGGTAAATGGATGTCAAATGGTTGATCTATATTTAGCCGCTGTTTTGTACCCATTAAAATTTTCAATCTCATTCTTCTACTCATTTTCAATCACACATTCTTCAATAAAATAATATTTTCCATCACATTCCTTCTTTTCCAACTACACATTCTTCATCAATCTACTATTTCATAATACATTCTTCCAAAATAATTTGGCTCAAACACACCATTAGTGTCAGTTGAGTACTCAAGTGTAGAGGGATCCTGAAAGTCCCATGAATATGGTGTTTGTTACTTAGAGGTGGCAACGAGCCGAGCCGAGCCGAGCTTTTGCTCGGCTCGTTGCTCATGGGCGAGCTCGGCTCGGCCCATGAGCTCGTCTCTCACGAGCCACGAGCCGAGCTTTTGCTCGGCTCGTTGCTCATGGGCGAGCTCGGCTCGTGAGATTTGAATTTTTTTTTTTTTTTTTGTAACTATCCTCTAAAAAAAATAATAAAAAAATAAAAAAAGGGACGAGCCGCTCGGCTCGTGCTCTTTTTTGGTAAGCCAGAACGGCTCGTGGGTCGCTACAGTACGAGCCGACGAGCTACTCGGCTCGATTGCCACCTCTATTGTTACTATAAGATCACGAGCCAAACCAATAAAATTGACACTACAGCATAATTTTTAATTTCAAACCCAAGTCCACCCCTTATTGTGTAAAAGTCTGTTTTCCTACTTGTTAGTTGCAGTCTCATCCAAATTATTTCCTGTAGTACATTTCGTACTAATCCTTGCCATATCCTTCCTAGATTTCTCCAACTCACAATAAGAACTATCATAGAAAAGCAGTGAATTAAAAGGGATAAAAATGTAAATCACAAATATTACACCAAGATTAATTCTTTTTAGGTAGATAAATTATAATTAGGGTCTGTTTGAAACCCATTTTGGGAGAAATAGAAATTTTGGAATAGTGATTGATGTGAGAATGTGTGGTGAAAAAGTGATGAAAAGTTTTTGATTTGTGTGTAATATTATTTTATTTGGAGAATGTGTGGTTGAAATGAAGAATGAGAATGAGAAAGAGAAATTAATGAGGGTCAAACAGGGGCTTAATTTTTAAATAGAATCTACCAGAAACCAAAATTGAATCCATTAATGTTCACCCAATGTTTCAAATTTGCTATTAAACTAAATACACACATAAAACTAAATCAAATCGAAACCGACAAGACTTCAAATCCGTAGCATCTACCAGAAGCTAAGAATAAATCAAATCAATTCACCCCAAGACTTCAAATTCATCTGTTTAAACCAAAAAAATAAATAGGATTGATGGGCATACCTTGAAGACGGCTTGAAGAAGAACTCAAAATCTGTAGTAGAGTACGCCGGAATTCGTTGACCAAAAATCGATACTATGGCAATTGAAGAAACTGGGATTGCAACCATCGGATCTACAAGAATTTTTTTTTTTTTTTGTTGACGTAGGAATCCCGAAGCCGCTACCAGCGAGCGGAGTCTGACCACCCCGAAGGGGCGGAGCCCCAGTGTTATTGCGCACTGGATAAATCCGGCGCAGTAGCCCGCAATCTACAAGCAATTTTGAGGGTACGCAAATTGGATTATTCAGGTTTAGCAGCAATAATCGGTCGATGAAGTTAATCGGCAAAGCAGGGGTTTTTTGGGTGGAGGCTAAAGTTTAGTGCGTGTGGTTAGGTTGAAATAAAATATTTTATTGAGAATTGATTTGTTTAAAAATTACTTTACTGAAAATTATAATTAATTATATTTGATTGGTATAATTTTTCATGCAAAATGTTGAAAGATTGGTGTCAGTTTGGCCTTATTTTTTATGAAAATTGTCTATTACAATAAAATTGAAAAAAAAAAAATTACCATTGTATCTAGAATTTTTTTCAATGGCAAAAAAAAAAACATAGAATATATTTACCCACCAAAAGTCAAGAATTTTTTTCCTCAAAAAGGTGAAAAATTTAAAAAGTTGGAAACATTTTTCAGAGAAAATTTTGCCTATCAAACGTTACAAAAGTTGAAAAATTTCCATTTTTCATGAAAAATCTATTATATCAAACGGAGCCTCAGGTTTTGTTGAGTTACATGTTTCATTGACCACTGGACATTGCAACATGTCATGGTATACTCACCAAACTTTATCAATTGTCTCATTGGCCATCGAACTTCGCTTCATCCAACTCCATCGCTTACTCGATGAAAATCGTTAATAGACGCACTGACGTGGTTGACAGAAAAATGATGTAACAAGTTAAATCCTTCCAAGTGGTAAGTGTTCACCAAATCAGCTTCCACATCAGTAAATGAGCATCCAAACAAGGCTTTACGAATTAGAAGAGAAACACAGCTGAATTGTAAAAATCAAACATTAAGCGTTAAAATTCAATTTCCCCATGACTTGTGTGTGAATCAATTTTCCCCAAATCCATATTTCCAAATTGAACCCTTAATCATGAAACCAATTTCCGCCAAATCAATTCACCCCCAAAGCGAACCCTTAAGTGTGAAATTTGTTTCCCCCAAATGCTTAATGTGAACTTCGAAGAAATCGTTGACGAATTGAGATCCGCAAGGGCACAGCACGACGACGAGCGAACTTTGCCAAATTGAAAGATGCACAGCCACGAAAATAATGTGATAGAAGTTTGGTGTTTTTTTTTTTTTTTTGAGTATTGTTGCTAGAAATTATCAACAACATTCGGTGAAAGATACACAGCAGTTTGGTGTTTTTGTTCTTGGGTAATGTGTATGAATGTGGGTGGATGCAAACTGGGCGTATGTGGATGGATGCTTAATGATATCAATGAATGGTTGGAATTTTTGTGGCTTGTCCATTTGATAGTCCATTTTTTTCCTGTGGATTCTTTTTGTTTTGTTCTGTAGGATGAGATGCAAGATATTAATACCATTTTCTTTATTACCTGTTTCAGTCTTTGATTATCATTTTTCCTTCGAAACATAAATTATATTCTGCTGGGTTAAAATAGATAAGATTGCTAATCTTGAAGTTAGGTTTTCTGGTCATGATTTTACTGATCAATGATGTGGTGTTTACAATTTATTTGTGCATCAGCTAAACCAGTTGGAGGACTACTAGCAGCAAGAAAGCCAACGAGAACCAATGACAGACAGTGGCGGATCCAGCACCTGGCGAGCCCCCGCGGCCGCCCTAGCTGGATCCGCCGAAGCCTTCAAACTGCCGGTTGGAAGTTGCAAAATGGAGCGACTGTGGTGGTAGAAGAAGGGGAAACCGGGCGAAGAAGATGACTGAAGGTTTGGAATTGGGCCTTTTTTTTTTTTACTTTTCCATTATTTGGGCTTTCGTTTTTTAAAAAAATAGGCCCAATGGCCCAAATTAGGCAAGTTTAGTCCATTTAGTCCAATTAGGCAAGTTCAGTCCAATTATATATATGTATTTCCTTTGGTAAGTTTAGTCCAGTTACGAGTGTACCAATTAGGCAATTACCAAACGAAGTGAAGCAGGGTCCGGTCATTCTCCATTTCTTCACCTCTCCTGGCTCGATTTGCGAAGCTGGTCGTGACTATAGACTTGGAAGTCGAACCGAACGGACCTCCCGTGGGCTGTGGTTGCGACTTTGTGAATTGTGGTGAGTGCCCTTTTCCTTCTCGACTGTCGTTCTCGTTCTCTCTCTGTTTTTTTTTTTTTTTTGTTTCTTTTTTTTAGTTTTTGTTCTGTGACAAATAAATGAGAATTGTGAATTTGTGATTTATGATAAATAATTTGTGTTATCTAGGTGAGTCAGTAACTATTAATTTTTTTGTTGGTTTTTGTTGTTTTAAATATTTTATGCTTTAATAATTTATGAGATATGAGTATTGAGTTTTGATTTACGTGTTATTTGAGAATTTGAGAATATGTCAAATATGAATTGTGATATTAAAAATTAATTTGAGTATTGTGAAATGTGATTATGTGAATATGTGATTTATGAAAATTGAAAATGAGAAATTGGGGAATTTTTAATTTGTGATAAATTGGTGTTGGAAATTGGAAATTGAAACTTTAATTGTATTTTAGAATTAATTTTAGTTACGTTTAATCTTTGATTAACATTCAACTCTAATACTAATTATGGAATGATTTTTCTCAACCTAAACAAAAGTCCCAACCCAATTCTTGTAGTGGTGCATATCTCACAACTACTTTTAGTCGAGCAAATGATTTGTTAAACATTGATAACACAAAGAAGTTTCACGTATCATGTATTTTATATTATTTCTAATTTTATTGAACTATAATTTGATATAAATATATAATTTTTCTGTTTTAGTGTATTTACATATATATCGAATTTTTTTAATATTATTTAATTTAATATTAATAAACGACATCACTATACGGTCGTTTACTGTCGACGATCAAAAGTTGACGATCAACGACCGCCCTAGCTTAGTCGAAATCCTGGATTCGCCCCTGATGACAGAGCAACTACAGCAGAAGGATCTAGAAAAGAACTAGTTGGATTAAATCAGTTTTTCATTTATTCTTCATGTAAATTTGTTACGAAGGAAGTTAGAAAATGATTCCAATTTTTGTATTTATAGAACCTTCATTGTACAATTCTTTTACACGGTTGAATGAATATTTTTCTCAACCTCATCTCAATTGTTCAATATCAGGATTTTGTCATTAAAAACCTAATATGGTATCAGAACATGAAATGGAGGAATTGAATACTCCCACAAATGAAAATGTCAACGCAAATCGTACTCAAAATCCACAACAAACTGATGAAAGGAATTCAAGCATTGTTCCTCATGATCTCACTCATACCAGCAGTCTCTGCTACATTGGCAGCAATGATGGAGGAACACTTGCAATCCACAACAAACTTGCATGCATGAGTCTTTGACATTAATATTAAAATATGCTTTTTGATCAACACTTGCAATTATAAAACTCATGCACAGCTCAAAACCGAGTTTGATCTAACGTTTCAAAAACAATAAAACAAGAACGAACTTTCCAAAAACAAGTGCAAGTCTACATTGTTCGAACTTGTTAATAAATACATATAGGGTCATGATCAAACAACACTTCACGATTACAATGAACTTCTTACACCACAAACAATTACTGCCAACATTGTCTCAAGATGTTCTGCCTTCTGGTTTCATGCACCTTATGCTTACATTGGTGAAAAGCTCCTACAAGGCTATGTACACAACCAAATGCCAATATATATTGTAGTGCCCCGAGTTCCGTTAACCCCGATTGTCACGTCATCGTCTTTTGCTCTAATTTAATAATCAAAATTCACGAAAATAACCTAATTTTTTAAATCACATTTGTAATTGAAAACTTCGTCGGTAAGTAAACTCATAGGATGATTGTTTTAAAATTTAAATATCATGTTTTTAGAATAGCGGAAACGACAATACGTTAACAATGTTCAAATACATAAATTTCAAAATTTAATAATTTCGATAATCAAATGTTTGTGCTACCACTGCCCATCAATCACGATTGCCTCCGAAGTCTGCAAATATTGTTAAAATAACAGAGTGAGTATAAGTACTCAGTAGACTCATCGCCGATAATTAATTTACAGAATAATTGAATACACACTTATGCAATATATAACGTGACATCTTCTTTGGCTTATTTTCTTGAAAATCATAGGCTCTTTAAAATCATAAGGTGTGGGTAGTCTTTTTTTCTCGTACGTATAAAGCACATAAGTTATGCATAATATTCTCATCTTATCTCATAAGAGATTCTCGTCTTTCATGCATTAAAGTATATAAGTTATGGCAAACATAACAACATCATAATAATATGACATATTCTCATCTCATGCATTAAAACATATAAATCACGTAATTTCACATAAAGCATGCAATTATAATTTAAACTAATTAATGGTGGCAAGTCTACCTCAATATCTCGTGTTTCGTAAAAAATGAAGCGAGAGGTAACTTCAATCTCCTAATTGTCCATATGTTTCGTCTAGCCAAAATAGAAAATAAGTTTGAATTAGTATTTCGAAACGTTAAAGTTTTAAAGTGTTAAAATAAAGTTTAAGAACTTAATTCAAAATTATTAAAATTGTAATAAATGACTTAAAATGATAAAATAAAGTTTAGGGGCTGAATTGAAAATTTATTAAATCTGCAAATAAAAGTTTAAGGACTGAAATAGTAATTTTTGAAAGTTAGGGACTAAACTGTAAATATAATAAAGCTGAAAATAAAACTAAAAGCTGAAAATAATAACTTTTGAAAGTTAGGGACTAAATTTTAAATATAGTAAAGCTGAAAATGGAACTAAAGGGCTGAAATTGCACATTTTATAGGTTAAGGACTTAATTGGACATTTGTTAAAACTGAAAATAAACTAATAAGGACTGAAATAATATTTTCTAAACTTGGGGACTAAATTGAAGTTAATTTAAAACTGAAAATAAGATGTAAGGGTTAAAATCAAAATATTTAAAACCTAGGGACTGAAATAAATTAATTTAAAACTTGAGGGCTTAAGGTGTAAGGACCGAAAAAATCGAAACCGGAGGGCTCGATTTCTTGGTGAAAAATCAAGGTAAGTACTTGGGTTTTTGGGTATGGTTTTGTGACTGTGGGCTATGGTGTCGACGGTGGTGATTGGAGGTTGTTGGCAGTGAGTTGGGGTTCGATTTTTGGGCATGGTGGTGGCGGTTTTGGGTAGTGAGCTTGGTGGTTCATTTTGGCTTTGGAGATGGGGGTTCCATTAGGTGGCAATGTGGTGGTTTGAATGGAGGTTCGTTTTGGTAGTGGTGTTGGAGTTGATGTTGCAGTGAGTTGGGCTCGGTTTTGGTGTGTTGTGTTGGTGAGGATTGGTGGATGTGGCTCACTGGTTGGATTGCAGTGAGTTGGGCTCGGTTGGGGGTGGTTGTGTAGTGTTTGGTTTTCTTGATTGTTGGTGTGGTGGTGAATGGTGGAATGACAGTGGAGTTCTTTGTAGATGTTGGGTTGGTCTCGTGAGTTGGAGGAAGTGAGGTTGGTGGTGGTGAATGGTGAAATGCATTGTGTTGTAGCTTGGGGAGTTCACTGTTGATACTAGAAATGGATTTTCTAGTATCAATGGTGTCTCACAATGGAATTGAGAGAGTTAGAGAGAGGGAAAATTTCTTACCATATGTGTGAGTGTGAGTGCTAGTGGGGTATGAATAGTGACAATTAGGACACAAAACCCCAAGTGGGTAATTGAGCCAAATAGTTGGGCTTTAGGGGTTTTCTAATTGGGCTAAAATAATTAATTTCAATTTTGGACTCAATTAATTGGACTTAAATAGATTGGGCTAAAAGAATTAAATTTTAAAAATGTTGGACTTATGTAATTGGACTATAAATATTGGGCTTGAAATTATTAAAAATTGGATTTAAATAAAATAAATCGAAATTGATAATAAATTTATTATTCGGAATTGGATTCGATCAAATAGATTTAAATTCGTTTTTATAACGGATAGACGAACGCGCTTTCTCTTTAAAATTAGAGTTAAAGTTTAGCGACACGTTTTTCGAGAAAACTAAATTTATATTAATTAAAAGTTCTCGATCGTTACATATATCAACACATTGAGAGTTTTTGATTGATCAGCAAGCTGAATCATCAAAGTGGACAATCTCCATTTCTACTTCCTTTCCGGGCTTTTCTTCATCCATCTCCATTTCGACTTCCTTTCCAGGTTCAAAAATTTCTTCTTCTTCTTCCACATTCGACATCTTGCTTCTCCTTTTAACTTCCTCACGTGTGATTGGAGAAGGTATCATCATCCTCGTCATCTGCAAAGTCTATAGTCTCAACAACAAAAGACAAATTCATGCCAATCAATCATTGCCATATGCAGCCGCTCCTACTCAATCTCATCTTCAGCTTTCTGCCTCGCCTGCTCTTGTGACCGTCCCCATTTGAGCCTATGCAAGCAGTATTTTAGGATAGTCGTCATATCAACAACACTTTCTCAGCTTGTAAGTATATCCTTTGGGAGGCATCAATACTTTGGAATATGCACTAGCAAGTGATGTGAAGAACATGAACAGACCATGGGTTAGCTTCAGAAAATGGAACCGAGGATTATTGATCTACCTGCTTCTTTGAGCCATCTCTTCATCTTTAGTTCTTGCTTCTCTAAGCCAAGTGAAATCTTTTCTCAAGATATTCTAGTCTTCTTCCACTTGGGGGATTTCTTCTCAGACTTTACCCCAACTTGCAGGGATTCCCAATTCCAATGAGGTGAAATGAAATGGATTTGGGGGTGCCGGGGTTACGGTTTGGGGGTGCTTATGTGTTTGGCTGATTTGGAAATCCACGTGTGCATTTGTTAGACACCTTGACAACTTTAAGTGCGACGTCACTATTTCGTCTTCCAAGTAGATAGATCTATGGACATAATCCATCCAGTGGCTGATGGAGTGCAACAACCCTAAGTTCAGTGGTCATTGGACGCTTTTTTAAGTTCGGTGAGTAAGTCGTGACGAAGTGTAAAGTTTAGTGCCAGTGAAACATTTAACTCGATTTTGTTATATTTTGATTTTGTTAAAAAAAAAAAAAAAAGTAATATATTTCTCTCTTTCTTTACGATCTTTTCACTTTGAGTTAAATTACAATTTGGAGGGACTAAAATTATAAATAGGAAAAAAAATACCGATTACTAGCCTACAAATAGGTCAGATTTATTTTTCGGCAAAAGATATATTTTGCCCATAAATTTTTGTCTGAAAAATATATATAATTTATTGTGGGCACAAGTCCTCTCACTATTAAAAAATTTGAAACAATTCATAGTCATACGAAATGTCATTTTTGTGGGGAAAAGTAAAGTCCACATACAAATCTTAATTTCTCTCCCAAATTTTTGTAACGAAAATATAGATTTCTTGTAGTGTTCCATGAGCTGATGTCTCATGCTTTCAATTTCGATTTTCCTTTAGCTAGATTCATTACATTCATTACGAGGTCTTACAGCTAAACTCGACGATAGTAAGAGACGAAGAATAAGCATTTGGCGAGACAGGGAATAAACATCCCGTGTATAGATCTCGAACTATCGAAGTCTTATAAGCAGCCTGGGAATGACGAGGTCTCACAGCTAGACTCGACGGTAGTGAGAGGCGAGAAATAAGCATCTCGCAAAGTCAGGGATAAGCATCTGGGAAGGCCGTGAATAAACATCCTACGTATAGATCTCGAACTACCGAAGTCTTAGAAGCAGCCTCGGAATGAAGATGCCTTACAGTTTGACTCAACGATAGTGAGAGGCAAGAAACAACACACCAGGCACGCTTGTAAAAATGATGGACAATAGAGGGATCATTATGTTAGATATTTTTTATCATTTTGCTTGTTCATCTTTTGTTTTGCTTATGTTTTGCCGCCCGACTAGTGTTTGCCGCTACGCAACCTGCCCGATCAGGTCACAGGGGTCGAGGGGGCAACGCCCCCGGAAGAAAATTTATTTTCGAAAGTCTTTGAATAGAAGCATCTGTTCGTTACAGATGCGTTCGTTCATTTCAAAGGACATGTCCATTCATACGGTTGCCTCCATCTCTATATATTGTGGGCGGCGGACATGTTCATTCATACGGTTGCCTCCATCTCTATATATTGTGGGCGGATTCTCATTTACAAAACACATTAAAAAAAAGCAATTCGATTTTCTCTATTTCTCTTGGCATCATCAGTTTCTCTATAAAAGTGTCTTCTTGGTTTGATCAAATTGTCACAGTTTGAATCAAACGCCTCCATTGTATCCTGAGAGAGATTTTCTATCACACCCCATACGTGACTTTGTTGGTTAGGGGAGAAATATCTCTTAAAAGATAACGATTTCGTGCCTTGGAGTTCATTAGTTTTTTCCAGATTTTCCTACATATTTCACAACACATTATATAGTTTATTTACTAAAGTCATCTTACCAAAATGGGATGTTCTTTATATTGCAACGACATGTGGTCGCCTGGGTATTTTGCAACTTGTGGCATTCCAACTGCATCAATATTGTTCTTCATTTCTTTGATTGCCATCGTAATAAGCTGAATCTTCTCAATGAACTTTGGGAGCCTGAGGGTGAGATACCATACAAGAGGAAAGGAGTTAATGACATATTCAACTTCGTATGCTATATCTCTGGTTTGTATTACAAGTTGTTCATGTTCTACTTTCTGCTGCACCGCTACATCTGTGATGGAAGATCCCAATAACATTAGCTCTTCATGGAGCATAAAAATTTGATCGTTCACACCAACAATCCTTTCCAACTTGTTATTTATTAGGTCAATGAGATCATAAAGAACAGAATCAACAATGAAGAGGGAAACCACAGCAGTCTTTGGAGCCGTATCACTAGGCATCTTTGACACTGATGCAGTGCTCTTTGATCTTTGTTTTCAAGAGATCAAACTTTTATAACAAGTTGGAAATACAAGATCCAATATTCCACTCTCTGGGACCTGATCATTCTCGATGGAAATGAAGAAATCTAAGAAACTTTCTACCTCATGGACTAGAGATTTGATATCTGTCACTGCTTTCTTTTTTTCTTTCATTCTTTCTTCCACCTCAGTTGTTTGGAATCGTGTATCCTCAATATAGTTGAAAATGTCGGAATGCAAAAAACTTAATACCTCGTTGACCACATCTTTGGGATCCGCCATTGCATTATTGGTTGCTTCCTCCTTGATCAGACTGAATACAACAATGGTGAAAAGGAAGGAATAAAAGAAATTTCCTACCTCATTAACCACAGCTTCGATATCTATCACTCTATTTTTGGTGGGCTGCGAATGCGTCCTTGTATCCCCAAGAAAAGTAATAAGAAATTGAAGCTCTGCCCGGAGATTTTGAATCAAATTATCAAACCCTTTACACAAGCTATGGCATCTGCCTCAAAAACTTAGGATGGCTTCAATCATTAAGAGGAGAAAGTTGATGAAGGCGGCAACAACTAGATTATGATTATGATTAACACTGCGGTTAATATTGGACATGAATTGCTGGTTTGGGACTTTGAAGAATATCTTGAGCTCTTGCCCGAGTGACACTAATTCTTGGAAAAAAAATTCTGATTTTATCAGAAAATTTTAAGTTTCTGATTTTTGGTAAAGACTCAAGCCTCCGTAACAGATAAATTACATATCCACGGGAAGACACAAGTGATATATACTCAATAACAATTTTAATGAGTGCTTTTGGTGCAGTAATCAGTTCATCTTTGTCGGGTAAGTGGTACCCGGACTCTATGGAGAAAGCCGCATCTGCCTCCTCTGATGACATAGGGAATATTGATGCTTAAATTGCATGGAGAAAGAAATATGATGAAAGTGAAGTGCATGAAAAGAGGGCAAAGACTACTTTATGTTCAAAACAAAACAGACGCTACGAATTGTCTTATTTATGAACTGTGGAGAGAGTCCAAAGACTAATTTTTGAAAGTGCTTCTCCAAAAAGAAGTGTTCATAAGCACCTTTACACCTTAGCCAAGCATGATCAATAATTTAGATCCAGAAATGCCGCTACCAAAATACATAGAATACAGGAAAGGTTAGAACAAATCAAAATACTTTTATGTTACAGTTTCAAGTTAAACATATATTTTAAAGCCAAGCTTGCATCAAGTGTCTGTAAGGTATTGCTTTTGTACCAGTTGATCTTCAATTTTTGAAAACTTAACATCTTAGGTCATAATTCCATAATTATAAATATTTTCAATAGGTTGGATAAGTTAAATTATATAAAATTTATATTTAACAATTTTAAAATATATAATTGGTTTGCCGAAAACATGTGATGTTATGTCATGATTCCATACTATGCTTTGAAATAAATACAAGGTTTTCCCTTCTTGCTTCTTTTTTTTTTTTTTTTTTTAAACGTATGACTAAAAAGTAGAGAAAAATTTTAAATTTACATGTGCAGAATTATTATTGTAAAAATGTGTAGTTAAAAAATAAATTTCAAAAAATAAAGGGTAAATAGCACAAAACGTCACTACCTTTTAATGTCATGGTGCAAAACGTTCCTACCTTTTATTTTTTTGCATTTTCACACATACCTTCTACATTTCATTGCGCAAAAGGTCTTTTTCAACAATTTTCCAAATAAAATGAAAATTTTAACCTCATATTCAAATGAAACAAAAAGAAAAAATTAAATAAATAACTAATTACAACTATACTCCCAATATTTTAAAAAAAGTACAAACGAATCCTAAATAAATTAGAAAAAAAAAAAATTCATTTCTCCATCTCCACCCAAACATGTACTAACCTTATAAGAAACTCTCCACCCAATGCTGCCACCGCCTCCTCCACCACCATTTTATCGTATCCAACCGAAAAATTTGTGGATTCATTATTGTTTTGTAAAAATAAAAACCACAGAAGATTGTGAACGAACAAGGATGGCATAGATTAAGTCAATGTTAATGCAATTTGGAAGGTTTATGTCAACTTCCTAGTAAGCTAGATGAAAAATACACTACTTGAAAATTGAAAATTGAAAATTGAAAATTCAAATTAAGTTGCTCCAATTTAAAATCAGAAATCACAGGCATCAATGCTACTTCAAATCAAAATAACCATCCTGCAATACTATTAGGTAGTCTCTAATGAAAACCCATACATCAAAACGAGCTCTGTCCTTCAAATGATTTTCCATTCACTAGCAAGGCTAGTTGCAATAATCAAGTTCTTCCGTCAATATTTAACAATAGCAATACTGAGAATTAAATTTAAAAAAAAAAGTCTCTAATGTATAATAATAGAAATAAAAAGAATTAAAGGAAGCAAGAAAAAGGACATACATTACGACCCTTCCAAACACGGTAGAGCATTGTTTCGGGTCTGGGAGGGGCAAAATCTTGATTCTGAGTCCCACCCATCAAAGACTTGGTTTAATCAAAATCCTTTATCTTTTGCTATTTGACATGCAAAACAATATCCATCAATGGGGGGGAGAAGAAATCAAAAATTCGCCACAGGGGCGGGGCCAGGTTGTAGCATGGATAGGAAGAGACCAATATCCCTCTTACAATTTTGGGGAGGAAGCAAGGGAAAATGGACTTGTTTGGGATGGAAAATGGAAGGAAATTGGAAAGAGAATTGGGAATAGGGGCGGTGGCAGTGCTGGTGGAGGAGGTGTTGGCATTGGGTGGAGAGTTTCTTATAAGGTTAGTATTTGGGTGGAGATGGAGAAATGATTTTTTTTTTTTAATTTATTTAGGATTCGTTTATACTTTTTATAAAATATTGGGAGTATGATTGTAATTAATTTTTTATTTCTTTTCTTTTCTTTTTGTTTCATTTGAATATGAGGGTAAAATCGTCATTTTATTTTTTAAATTGTTGAAAATAACCTTTTGCACAATGAAAGGTAGAAGGTAATGGTGAAAATGCCAAAAAAATGAAATGTATGTACGTTTTGTACAATGACATTAAAAGGGATGGACGTTTTGTGCTATTTACCCAAAAAAATAAGTTGTAAATAATAAGGTTCAAATAGGAACTAAACCGGAGTTAACAACAAGAAGTTATTTAAAATGCTTCAATCATTCAGAACCACAAATTCTGCCACCAAATTTAATTTCAAATAGAATAATATTCTGATTTATTTGGACAAGTTAGAACTGTACTCGAGCCTAATGAAGAATACAAAATTGAAAAATGATGTTCTTGGCAGAGCTGATATCTCACATGAGGTGGGTCTCACTCATTAAAAAAGGTCCCCAAAAAATTCACTCCACCCCTACTTGTGAGAGGGCTTGTAAAAGGCCTAGCGATGCTCCGTCTGGCACCCCAGCATTGCTCTACAAAATTTTATGTTACAATGACATGCTGGAATAATATTTTAAAGTAAAAACTGAAGCAATTGTCTGTAACATATGCCCATTTACCAGTTTGTCTTCAATGTTTAAAATAATTTTTTTAGTCCTCAACTTCTAAAGTTGTGCACAAGTAGTCCTTCATGTTAAAATGACATTTTTTTTAACTACTAGTTGATGTCATGTGCACTAAACAAGTTCTGTATTTATTGTGTTTTTATTAGTGTAGAAATTGTAAACTTTAAAAAAACATGTTGAAGATTCTAAGTGTTTGACCCTTTCTTTTATTGCATTATTGTTGAGTCTATGGAGCATATTATTGCATAGATAAAGAGAACAAGAGCTGGAAAAAATCTGTTAGTTAGTGGAAGCAATACGAGTTGATTATTGTTTTTTTGGAATATGCACACAAGCCGAGCCTTCAAACTTATCCTTTGGAGATATATATATTTTTCAGTCCATTCTTTTTGCACGACGAAGAATCAAATGAGCCCTTTTGGTGGCATTTTTGGCACCTAAGATGACAGGACTCCACTATTCCAAGAAAAAAAAAATACATTAAATAGGTGAGCATAAGCCTCTCCATCTTGAAGAACATAAGCATGTGATGTGGATGTAGAAATAAAAATAGCATTCAATTACAGAGATTAAAAGAACATGAAGATGTTCACGTACATACCTTAGGTGGAGCCAACAGGTATAATAGATATTTTAAGCTCTAATAATTCTTCTCAAGGTGATTAAATAATGAAGTCATCAAAGTTTGGAGAGCTCACCTTTCTAGTGTAACCAGTGACGGAGCCAGCACCAGGTGAAGGGCGCGGCCGCTTGTGCTGGCTCCGCTGGAATTTACAGGTTGGAACTTGCCATTGTTGCAGATTTGCAGTTGCCTAGGAGCCTAAGCCAGATAGATGATTAGGGAAGATAGTTTGTTGGATTTGGTTCATTTTGTATGCCATTGGAGAATGGTTTGTGACCTGCTGTAGATTTGATTTACTTTGGGTATGTTTCATTTTCTAGTTTTCCTATTTTGGGGTTTCTGTCTGATTGACTTTTTTCTATATTAATTTATTGATAGATAGATAGATAGTATTTGTTCATTTTTTACACTACCCACTTCTTTTTCTGTTGATTTGTTCATTTTTTTTTTCCAGTCTTAAATCTTTTATGTTACTTATATAGTTGGAATTTGACTGCTGTGAAAATCAAGAAATCAAATATTTTAAGAATGTCTCAATTTCTTGTGTTGTCTTCTATTGATATAATAATGTTTTAGCTTGTTTTTCATCAGTTTTATGCTGGATATTTCATTTTGTGACAGTAAAAAATGGAGAAGTAAAGCTAATTTTTTTTTTTGTATTTGAAGTTTTATTTTTATTCCCTCTCCATTAATTGCTGAATTTGTTCAGTACACCTTTCTAATGGTGCTTTTCGAGTGGTAAGATTATAATTCCGCGTATTGGTAAATGTCATAATGTTGATCTCAAATAACAATTAACTCTGTTTGATTTGAGGATTGAATTGTTAATACTCACTTTCTTTCTAGTTGGTTATGTTGAATGGAGGAATAGCTTTGCAGAGAGGGAGCCATGCACAATCAAGAAAAGTATAGCATGTTTTTGGATTATACTTTTACTTTTTAGCCCTTGCATCCAAAATTCTGAAAAATCCACTGATATGTTGTAATTGCCGATAAATTTAGGCTTTATTTTTTTCGGTTTAAAATCAGATTTTAATCTAAATCAAAGTCAAACAATTAATATTAGCCACATCTTTCATAGGTCCCATAATTTTTCAATCACACATTTCAAAAACTTTTACATATATGTACATATGTATCTATATAATTAAACTTTGTATGTTTTATATTTGTTTAATGGAACGTGCCCTACTCTGTTTATGTATTAATCTTAATTTCTTTGCCTCATTTTAATTTAATTAAATATTAATAAACGATCTCGTTATTATGGTCGTCAACGGTCAATGGACACGGCCACCCGAGCTTACCAACATTCCTTGATCCGCGACATTATCGGATTCCAGTGCTCCGAGGCCATTTCGAGTTCCTCCCATTGTCAATAAATTTAATTTTTTTAAATTACATAGTGAAAATAAAACAGAAGAGTAATCATGGCAATAAGCAGGTGACATCATTCATAGAAGGAAGCGCGTTTATGCAGACAAGAAGAAAAAATTATGTGCAAGACGAGCAAATTATAGAAAACACTTAGATCAACAAGGCAGTCCTATTTAAGCATATTTTTAGTGTTGAAAATGAACTCTTATGAGGATTCAATTAACCATGCTTGCAGTCCAAATTAGATGAAATTAAGTACAAAAGGCGCATACGTTGGATTACATATTTTTACATAAAAATGTAAATAGATCAATTTTTTCAGAAATCATTTTTCTGAAGACAATAGTTTCCAATGCTAAAGTAAAAAATGGCAAATACTATCAAGATAAGAGAACAAAATAGAAAAGAGAGAAGAAAAAAGATGTGCATGGGTTTGGAAAAATGGAGGAGGAGGTATGGCTGTAGCGTGTCAGATTTCAAGCTACGTGAATTTGAGAAAGCTTTAAAGTAACGAATCCGGAGTCGTTTTGTCATAAATGAAGGCAAAATGACATAGTTTTGCTTCCGGAAGGGAGGCAAGGAAAAAAGATCTATAAACAAATCCGAACAAAGATATTTTCAAAAATAGGTGTAAAAGGATTTAAAATCTATTCCTAAGCACGGTAAATTTCACATTGGCCTTTTTATATAGTAGCGAAGGGGGGCTCCATGTGTCCATTCTTGACACCATTATGTTAAGGATTATGTACCCTTAGCATTTCCCAATAGGGAAATGGTGTTATTTTGTCCCCAAAGGAAAAGGGAAAAACAATTCAAATACGCAGAAATGATAATAATAACATCAAATTTCAATTTGTAAATGTTCTTTACATTTCTCTATTCTCTTTTTATATATAATTAAACTTGTGAGGCTGTGATGCCAGCTCAGCCCACATAAGGCAATGTTGATATAGCCTTCGGCCCATTACTAATACCCTTAATCTGCTGAAGTGAGCCTAGTGAAACCAAAGCCCAATCCTCAATCCAATAAGGAGAAAACGTGTTTGGCTTAATCGTTTTTAGTTGTTCCTTATTTGTTTAAAGTGTTCAGCCGTTGGATGGGCTGCTACCAATCTCGATGCCTTGATATTTTAGAAGGATTCGAATGGTTTTCTAACTATTCATTCTTTCTTTTCTGTTTTCTCGAGAGCTTTTGGAGACTTATGTGTTCTTTCATCCTTTGTCTTCTTCTTCTGTGGGGATCTCTTGAATCTATTTTTTGAGTATGTTTTCTGTGTGAAATTAGGAGGAAAGAAATTCGTTGGTGTTGGTAGCATTTAGCTCTTCTGGCTCATAGAAAAAGCTTCACGTTTTACTGTCAATCATGAGGGATTTGATGGATCTAGGTTTCACTATGTTGAATAATAAAGGTTCCTTGTTCTGAGCCTTCGATCCGTGATATCTTGGTGTTCAATGGTCGTTTGGAGATAAACATTTGTAATAGGGATTTCGAGTTTTAGATCTATAATCTGTTGTTCATAGTTTTGTATAACGGTGGTATCAAAACCTTTTTTTGGCTAATCTTGAGTCTTCGATCAAGTTTTGGAGGCTGGAAAATTAATTTTCATTCTTCAATCTTCGATCGCTTGAAAATTTGGAAACCCTAGTTTTTTTGGTTTTCTTTTCATTTTGGAGTTTGAGTATTGATCTGAAGTCTTGGTTAAGAGAGGTGTTTGGTGTTCGTGATTTCTTGTTTTTGTGATCTCCTTTGTGGTTATTTGGTGGAATACCACTCCTCTGTTGTGATTTTCTTTTATCCATACTGCACTGTAGTTTATATATTGGTTGTTAATCTTGGACTACCCTCGGCTTGCACTTTCTAACACCGATATTCCCACCTCTGAGTTTGCATATTCATTCATGTAGTGCATTTTTTGTGTAATCACCTTGAGTGATCAAATTGTGATTTGACCTGAGAATAAGAGTCTTACGAATCCTGGAGAATTTGATCATCCTTGTGGTGACTGTTGTTTTTTGTTTTTCTTCATTCTGTTTTTTATATATTGCTTCAACATGTTTCAAATTCTTGATTCTGCAGTGTGTTATTTGTTAGAATTCTTTTGTAAAATTAGAATAACTCTGATATTTGACTAGTTCTTATTCTATGTGACCTATTTCCCTTTCATTTGTTTTGTGTAGATCAATCTACTGTTTTCTTAAGTGTATCAGTTGTCATAGTTTTATAGTTTTGAAAAACTTTGTGTTATTTCTGAATAATAAAATATGAGAAATACTTTTGAATTTGATGTTTTTATGGAAAAGTGGATTTTCCCATTTGATAACAAAAAATGAAATGTGTTTTAATTCAACAAAAGATTTCTAAGGAATAACACACAAACGTTTCCTGAAACTATGACACCTGATCACATAAGTGAAGCTAATGAATTAGCATATACTTCTATCATTCTGCATTTGTCTGATCAAGTTTTAAGGAAAGTAGAAAAATAAGAAAATGCCAAGACATTATGGATTAGTTAGAAAAACTTTACCTTGTTAAGTCCTTACCTAATAAGTTGTTCCTGTTAGAGAGGTTTTTTAGGTTTAGGTTAGAAAGGGTGTTTTTGGGAAGGATTTTATTTCTAGGGTTTCCTTTTAGTGAAAACTTCACTTTAGGAAAGCAGCACTGATTACATTTTAACATTGGAAAGCACAAATCTACCTCTGTCCTTGAATATATACATTCTGATTTATAGGGGCTTTCATCCAATATCTTTCGAGGAGGAAATATTTACTTTCTTTCTTTTATTGATGACTATTCTAGAAAGGTTTAGATTTATCTGTTGAAACACAAATCTAAAACTTTTGGGAAGTTTAAAAACTGGAAAGTGTTAACATAAAATCAAACTAGAAAGAAAATAAAGACTCTTAGGACTGACAATGGTCTTGAGTTTTGTAATGCTGAGTTTGATTAGTTTTGTACTGAAATTGGGATTAGGAGACATAAAATAGCTCCTTATACCTTCAGCAAAATAGAGTGGCTAAGAAGATGAATAGAACTTTGTTAGATAAAGTGAGATGCATGTTGGTTGGTTCAGGTGTACCTAAAACCTTATGGGAGAGCCTTAATGATAGCCACTTACATTGTTAATAGAACCTCTTCAAGTGCTCTAGGTGATAAAACATCTGAAGAGCAATGGACTGGAATAGTCCCTGACTATTCACATCTGAGAATTTTTTGATGTGTGGCCTATTCTCATCAAAATGTAGGAAAATTAGAACCTATAGCCCAGAAATGTATTTTCTTGGGTTATCCTGATGGGGTTAAAGGTTCTAGGTTTTGAAGTAGAGAGTCTAGTGGGTTTAAGATCATCATGAGTATGGATGTTAATTTTGATTAGTTAAACAAGCCATGTTTGAAAGATAATGTGTCTAATAAACCACTTGAAGGCAAAGAAAGGGATAAAACTAAGCTGCAGGTGGAGCTTGGTATACCATCTCAATCTGTTGATTCTGAATAGATTGATGCTGAACCTGAAGATACTGATTTGTTAGATATTAGAGAAGAGGATGGCGTTCAAGAGAATTTAAAAGAGCAAGTAAGTGATGTTAGTGATTATCAATTGACTAGAGATGAAGTTAGGAGAGATATTAGAGAGCTTGTTTGGTATAGAGATTACCTATCTTTGGCTTTGCTTTCTTATCAAGACATAGTTTTAAGATAGCCAAAATTTTATGAAGAGGCTATTTCCAACCAGCAATATAAGGAATGGTAGATTGCCATGAATGATAAGATGGACTTCTTGATTAAAAATGGAACTTGGACTTTATTTCCTAAATCTGCGAGTAAATTTCTTGTTGATTGCAAGTGGATTTTTAATATTAAGAAGGGTAACACTGAGAAGATGCCTATAAGATTTTAAGGTTAGACTTGTTACTAAATGTTTTACACAAAAGGAATGCATAGATTATAATGAAATCTTCTCTCCGATGATTAAGTATACTACTATTAGATTTATGTTAGCTTTTGTTGCTCATTATAATCTTGAACTTGAACAAATGGATGTAAAGACTGCATTTTTACATAGTGATTTTGATGAAGTGATTTATATGAAACATCCACATGGTTTTATTGATAAATCTAAAAATGAATATGCGTGTTTGGTAAAAACATTTTTTAATGGTTTGAAGCAATCTCCAAGACAATTGTATAAAAAAATTGATACATATGTTTCTTCTGTTTGTTTTATAAGAAGTGAGTTTGATAATTGTTTGTACTTTAAGAGATTATGCAAATGCTATTACTACTTTTATACTCTTATATGTGAATGATATATTTTTAATTGGACATAATATATATGTCATTAATGAAATTAAAAGATCTTTGAGTGCTGAATTTTAAATGAAAGATCTTGGACATGCTAAGAACAATCTAGGTATGGAAATAACTAGAAAAAGGCAGGACAGACTACTGATTTTGAACCAGACTGCTTATGTTGAAAAAATGGTAATTAGGGGTGTGTTTGAGCCGCATTATTTTGAAAGAATGTAGTCTAGAATAGTGGATTAATGGAGAATGTGTAGTTGAAAAGGAAGAAAATGTTATTGATATGATGGAAAATAATATTTTATTGAAAAATGTGTGGTTGAAAATGAGTAGAAAAATAAGAATGAGAATTTTAATGTGTACCAATCAGGGGCTAGATTTGACATACACAATTCGAAGTCTGTCTCTGTACCTCTGGCCAATCATTTTAAATTGAGTACGAATCAGTCCCCTATAAATGAATCTGACATAAAACAAATGGAAAAGATACATTATGCTAATGTTGTAGGGTCTGTGATGTACCATGGTTTGTACTAGGCCTGATGTGGCTCATTCTATAAGTACCATTAGCATATTTATGGCTAATCCTGGTTTAGAACATTGGACTGCTTTAAAATGGTTGTTGAGATATTTGAAAGGTTCTTCACACTTAAGACTGTGTTTTAGTGCCTGTAATAATGGTGTAGTGCTTAAAGATTTTATGGATTCTGACTTTTCTAGTAACATTGACAATAAAAAGTCTACTACAGCTTGTGTGTTTACTTTGTGTAGAACTTGTATCAGTTGGAAATCCCAACTACAACCTGTTGTAGCTTTATCTACTACTGATGCTGAATATGCTGCTGCAATTGAGGTAATAAAAGAAGCTTTGTGGCTTAAGGGTTTATTGTCTAATTATGTTGCATTATATTCTGACAGTCAAAGTGCTATACATGTGTACAAAAACCCAGATTACTATAAAAGAACTAAACATATTGATATTAAGTTGCATTTTATAAAAAAATATTGTTTCTAAAGATGTTTTACTTCTTGAGAAAATTGCTACTCAATTTAATCCTACTGATATGGATACCAATGTATACCTCTAATCGAGTTTAAGTCTTGTTTACAAATGTTGAAAATGGATACTGGGTAATTTGAATTGTGCAGGTACTAATCCTTAAGTTTGATACTTTGTGGAGTGATCAATGGAAGCTGTGGCCAACAAGTAGTAACTTGTAAAGTGCATTAAGCTGCATGGCTAACCACTGGCATCAAGGTGGAGATTGTGAGGCTGTGATGCCAGCCCAGCCCATATAAGGCAATGATGATATGGCTTTCGGCCCATTACTAATACCTTTAATCTACTGAAGTGGGCCAAGTGAAACCAAAGCCCAATACTCAGTCCAGTAAGGAGAAAACGTGTTTGGCTGAAGCATTTTTAGTTGTTCCTTATTTGTTGAAAGTGTTAGTTTCTCCGAGCCATTGGATGGACTGCTACCAATCTCGATGCCTTGATATTTTAAAAGTGATTCGAATGGTTTTCTAACTATTCATTCTTTCCTTTATGTTTTCTCGAGAGCCTCTGGAGACTTCTGTGTTCTCTCATCCTTCGTCTTCTTTTTTTGTGAGTGATCTTTTGAATATGTTTCTTGAGTGTGTTTTCTGTGTGAAATTAGGAGGAAAGAAAGGTGTTGGTATTGGTAGCGTTTAGCTCTTCTGGCTCATAGAAGAAGCTTCACGTTTTACTGTCGATCGTGAGGGATTTGGGTGAATTTGGGTTTCACTATGTTGAATAATAAGGATACCTTGTTATAAGCCTTCGATCTGTGATATCTTGGTGTTTAGTGGTCTTTTGGAGATAAATATTTGTAATAGGGATCGAGTTTTAGATGTGTAATCTTTTGTTCACAGTTTTGTATAACAAAACCCACCAACAAAAATAATAAAAACAATAAATTCTAAAATTTCCGAACTTAGATAGATTCAATAATTAGAAATCTAAGAACCCGGAATTTTAAAAAATGAAAAAAGAAATAATAACCTCGGATTTGGTGTTAAATATTACGGGAAAGATAAATTCTGGAGGAATTGTGTCATTCTTGTAGACCTCATTGAAGATGGGAAAAGTATGCTGCTAGTTGGGTTTGTGATTGAATGGCTATGAATTGCAGTAATTCACGAAATGTCTAGTATTCTATTAAAATTATTTTCACTTTTGTTGCTGCAATATCTTTCTATTTCTATGTTAAGATTAATGGACTCCATTGGCTCCCTATTATTTAGTGCCAATATATGCAAATCAAAAATTACCAAATGATTTTTTTCAAGCCAAATATACACACAGAGGAATAACCACCAAAAAAATAAATTAATGTTTTTTCTTATGCATCTTATACGTAATTTACTAATTTTGAGAAAAGAAATTGGAAAAGATGCTCTTTGGTAAAAAACATGCACTGTGGATCTATCATTAGGTCCAATCGAGAAAGTAAGATATATTTAATAAGATTTTATGATCTAAAATTAAATTCAAGACTCACTCAAACATATAAAAGTGTCTGAGTGCATTGAAATTTAAGCTTCAATTAATGAATATATACGATTATTCATCTTGACCATGTATAAGCTCAACACAATAGACAACATTTTTAACTTTTAATATCGTCCAGTTAAAAGTACATACCTCATAGTGGCATTTCTGATTTTTAGTTTGTAGAACATCATTTTTTGCTTTCACAGCCTCAAAATGTCTTTTAAAAACTTCATAATCTTTCTCCAATTATTTAATTTTACATCTTGGCCTTCTATTTTGGAACTAATTTCTAATTTGTCTTGATTGTAGTCCTAGAGCTCGAGCCAACTGCATTTTTCTCTCAGGCTCAAGCTTGTTCCCCAACTCAAAGTTCTTCTCAAGTGTCTTCTCCATGTTAAGTCTCCTCTTCTTCTCTCCCATTTGTGATCCGTCATCAGATATATCATCCTCTCCGTTGTAATATTCTTTGCAAAAACTAACCCTTGAAAATGACATGATGATCTCTAGCATAGAAATGGAGTCATATCTTTAGAATAAAAAAAGTTCGAAGATTTAAACACAAGAACATTGAGGGGGTGTGTCAGCAAATGGAACTGGACAGCATAACGAACAAGACTTTTAACTATTGTATGTCGTTTCTTAATGCTATCTAATACTGTCAAGTTGACCTTATATGCGAACATACTATGGGATAAAGAAAAACAAAAGCAATACAGTAGCAAAGAACTAAACTATCATAGAAGTGAGCTCATTAGTCCCTGCTTGAACAACGTTTGCAGCTAACTAAGCAGACGAGGCAGCAACCACCGATAACCTATGAAATCCCTATGCACAGACAACACAACATTAGCAACAAGCCACACTTAAATTCTAACGAATCGATTCTTGAATAATCATTTTATTAAAACGTAAAAGTTTTCAAAAGAAAGAGAAATTTAAGAACATATTTAAACTTAAAATCTTCAAAACAAAAATAATGTGATTGTCAAAACAACAGTAAATCATAACATGACATTTTTAAAATATTTTATTAGCCACCGTTGCGTGCTCGTACAATTTTCATCCTTCTCGAATCACTTATTAATTATTACCTAAAAAGATTCATATTTCATATGAAATGATGATCTCAATAAGAAAAACAACGTAACATGAAAAACAGAAGTTCATGAGATTTGTGAACATACTTGATGAGACACGAAATTATAAGAACCGAACTTATTGGTTCTAATTTCGTGCGCAACGCTATTAAACTCCATGATTTCATGACATGATCATAATATTGACTTTTGTAATTTTAAACAATTAAATATGTATATTTCACTTACCTTGAATATCATGATCATATTAGCACGTAGGAGAAATGCTTTTTTTAAAAAAAAAAAATGTTCGTGTATATTTGTGGGGGAATATATATTACCATTTTCATTTTACTTTTTTTTATGTATAATTAAATAGAAGGAAAGTTTTCTTAATTAATTCTTTTAATTATGTTAATTAACACACACACACACACACCATAAATGTTGATTATTTTGAATTCACATGTATAGTCCCTTAATTATGGATGGGTATGAAACTTAGCCCCTGAACTTTCTCTACATGCAATATGATCCCTAAATTATAGTTGATGTTTAAATTTGTCCCTGAACCTTAGTCTCAATATAAATTAGTCCTTAAACTATGGTTATCAAGCAACTTGGTCCATATACTTAGGTTAATGACAAGTAGAGAATTTTAAGTTATTATAATCTACCTATCTTAAAAAAAATTATACTACTATCTTAATTGTTATTGGTGTTGCTATGGACATTAAGGCAAGGTAGGCTGCGAGACCTTGCTGCTTGTTGTTTTGTTTGAAACATTTCCTCGAATAGGTGTTAATAAGGCCACCCATGAATTAATTTTGAGTTAGAAATATTATCGGGCACCTAGATTGCGTTGCAATGATTTTTGCTTTTCCTCATAGGAAATATTTCTAGTTTGCCCAGAATATATACAACAACCTCAAAATTTTAAGTAAAAGTTCTCTATCATACAAGAAATTGAGAGTTCGAGGCTTGAGCAACACATTGTCTACAGATGCCACTGTCTTGACGACCTCTATCGATATCTGAAATACGTTCATCGACCACCATCGATGGTCATTAACAAGTGCAGTTGACCCCGACTATTTTCACCAAAAGCCACATATACCCGCCTACAAAAAAATTTTGAAGAGGGAAAGAACAATCTAGTCTGCCGATTAACTTCAGTAATGGTC
Organism: Fraxinus excelsior; assembly: GCA_019097785.1. Lineage (NCBI taxonomy): Eukaryota > Viridiplantae > Streptophyta > Magnoliopsida > Lamiales > Oleaceae > Fraxinus > Fraxinus excelsior. The sequence goes on from CM032630.1 coordinate 36,885,240, forward strand.
GGGTACCTTAATAAGAAATCAATTCCATTGGACAACCTCTTATTATTGTGAGTTCATTCTATAGCCGGCTGTCGAATCTGCCACCACCTCGACTTATCTTATTGGAGGCTATGTTGACCTCAACAGAGGTACTGGAGATTCACATCGGCTTGATAGAAGTAAACAATATGAATACGAATTGGTGGTACGATTTGGTCTTGAAATGAAAGTTTTGAGATTTGTAAGTTGGAGAAGTTGTAAAAGATGGTTTAATCATATATTTAGAAATTATCTCTACATTGCCCTCCATCTTTTGTTTTTTCTGTCTCGGAATGCTTTTACAAAGAAAATCTTTTGATGCCGATTGTCGGTACGAAGCATGCCATGGTTACCCTAGATTTCAGCTCAACTACGAATGGTAATCTACAATTAGATTTCCAGGAAAGGATTATATAGTCTAAAACATTTCCTATAATAATCGTTCTTTTCGTGTTCATAATTCTGCCTGACAGTCTTTTGAGGCACAATGTTAATTGTGAGAGTGAGAATAGAGATAATTGGGATCTAGTAATATGGAATAAGGATGGAAAATTACAGAGTAGAGTGGAAAACTGCAAATAAATAAATAAATAAAAATAAAGAAAATAAAGATATGTGGTGGCACTCGTAGATGCTCATTGAAACGAAAAATGGAATGTGAAGCTATGTGGAAATAATTAAAAATGGGGTTTGTGATGAATTGATCAACTAATGACAACAGTAGATGTCAAAAAAGTAGTGGCCATTGTAACTTTAACACCAGTGTTTACCATTCAGGTATTTTTAGATGTGGTGTCCAGTGAAAAATGCAAAGTAAATTTTGGAAGAGACTGTACTGCTTTTTACAAGGCCCTCCTTCTAGCACCAGACTGTTAACGTAAAAAATGACTAGATCAATCGTTGTCATTCTCCCTCCCATTGGGCATTTGGTTATATTTATAGGCTCCCAAACCAGTCAATTGGCCTCCAAAAATAAGTTATCTATAATGATTTCCTTGAATTGTGTGCCATCGTCCATGCCTTTCTTAACTCTTGATTGGTCCTTTTGAGGTCGTTTATGATGATGCTGAGATGCTAGATAATTATTGTATATTTTTTTATTGGTTGAAAGTAAGGCACAATCATCATAAGTGTCATGTGTTGTTATGGAAATCGTCATATGGGAATTAATAATGCCATCGATAAGGCACAAGTGGCAATAAAGCAATGCTTATGTTTTGTTACACCTCATCCACTTATGGTCAAAGTCAAAGTCAAAGTTAAATAAGAATTAAATTGAATAAATATTTCTTATGGGGTCTAATTGGTAATTACTAATATTTGAAGGGCTAGAAATAATATATAAAAAATCTAGGATGGTAGTTTACATTATTAGAAATGAAATGACTAAATAAGGGATGGTAAGGAAAATGGGGACTTAACTTTGCAAATTGCCTATGGTTATCCATTTACTTTTGACTTTATCTACCAAACTCTCATTCCTTTGGAGAGAATAAACCGAGAGCACTATAGACAAAACCGTGTAGAGAAAACAAAAAAAAAAAGGAAAAAGGGAAAAAAGAAGGCTAAAATCTTCAATTTCATTCTCAATTCGTAAAGGTAAGTATGTTAGAACCAAAAGTAATATTTTTCGAAGAGCCTGCAATTGGGCACGTTTTACACGTGCTATTCCTTGATATTTCTGTTTCAAGGAATCCCAGAGGTCCTTCGCTGTGTACTTCTTCAATATTGTCTCCAAGATCGATCGATCCAGAGCTTGGAACAAGTAGTTCTTGCACTTCAGGTCCTTCAACTTCTTATCTTCAATCACTTTCTTCTATGCTTCACTTGGATCAACCTCTTCTGCTGCTGCAGTGATCCCCATCTCTACCAAGTTCCAATACTCTTTGGAACGTAGAGAATTTTCATTAGCATACTCCAGTGATCATAGTGTCCATCAAACCTTAGAATGGCAGGTTGCATGAAGTTGTTTTCAAACACCATACTTTGTTCTTTCATGCTGGTGACTGTGTTGCATGCTTTGAGCAAGCCTCGTGGTGGGGCTCTGATACCAAATGTTAGAACCAAAAGAATGGCAGAAAGCTTTTGTGAGCACACAACCTGATTGCACTAGAAAACTAGGAGAAACGTTATTCAATTCGTTAACTCTTGTGGCTGTTAAATAGCCTTACAATGAAAGTGGAAAGGAAACAACAACCCACGATTTTACAGGACCTAAGATCGTGGTACATAACTAAGTCAGAAACAGAAAATGACATCTTATCCCTCAAGTATCGGAGAGATTATTTGCAAGACTAAACCTGAAACAAGGAACCTTAATGGCTAAAAAGTTCCAACAACTTTATTAAAAGCAAATCCATAAGGACTTAGGTCCAAAGTGGACAATATCATACCATTGTGGAGATATGTGATGTCCATAAACCCAACAAGTGGTATCAGAGCCAAACCCGGACTTAGCCATGTGGATGAATTCATCGGAATGCCGAACGAAGGTGGTGAGCCTCAGTTTGCTCGCAATGGGATTCGTGGATGAGCTCTATTAGACAGGCGGTGTGCTCCGAATGTTTCACAGACGTGTCCTTACCCCAACACAATGAAAATGAGAGTAGAGAATCCTAGTTGGTAGAGAGAGGACGGATGGATGATCTTTTGAGGGGAAGGAAGGTGGTACTTTATTCGAGGGGAGGATTGTTAGGAGTGCGCTCAAAGTCCTACATTGGTTAGAAATGAAAAAGATTATGGGTTTATAAGCATAGACAATATCTCCATTGGTATGAGACATTTTGAGATAAAATCCAAAAGCAAATCCATGAGAACATAGGCCTAAAGTGGATAATAGTATACCATTTGTGGAGATATGTGGTATCTACAAACCCAACAAAGTATAAATTTTATTTATTGAATAATGATATTAGATTTTAGGGTTCTTAGAAATTTTTCCTAAATTCAAAATTTAACAAGTAGGAGTTATTAATGTTTATTTGAGGTTTTAAGTATGAGTATATCAAAGAAATGTTTAATTGAAGATTGTAGTTCAAGAAAGTAAAAATTTGGAGACGGGTTTGTAAAATAAAAACACATTCTTTGATTTTCTTTTGAGTACATGATGTTAAATACTTAAATTAGGGATTTGGGGTTGGAATATTCTATTTTTTGGCAATTTTCGGGCAAAATCATATATAGGTGCTATTTTTGAAATTATTTCTAAAAAGTGCTAATTCTATCAATAGTTTGCTCGTAATTTTTAGTATATAGAAATAGGTGAGTAAGTAATGAATTTAGGCCCCGTTCGGTAGAGATTAAAATCTGATTAAAATTGAAAATATAACCGTTATCGGGTCCCACTCGTCGAATAAAAATAAACAATAACGGCTAATTTTTCAATTTTAATATAATTTTAATCTCTGCTGAATGGACCCTTAATATATGGGGTAATTGATAGGTAAATTGGTAAAGATAAGTGAAATAGTTATCCTATTATTATTAGTATTATTAAAATTTTGAATTGAGTTTTGACTCGAATAAATTTATTATTATATCAGGAGGTAGCGTAGAGATCGAGATAACCTACCACCAAATAAATTGTTCTGTAAATAGTTTGTGAGTGGAAAAACTTAAGTATTTTCCAAGTATTGATAATTAATTATGTTATTATTCATTTTATGCAATTAAGTGAATTATTTGTCCAATTACACGGTTAATTTGGAAATATTCATTCATTATGATTTGTGCAAAATTTTAAAGATTGTGTATGGATTATATGTGAATTGGAATGTGAGATATATGTGATATTGAGATCAACCAAAAAAGTAGTCATAATTATATATTTATTCTAATTCACAGAGTGACATTGGTCGTGTTCTATACTACATTAAGGGGTATTGACCGTGGATGAAGGGGTCTCACCGTGTACCTATAGTTCACTGAGTGGTCTTGACCGTGTTCTAGTACTGATTATGAGAGATCTTTGAGACTCACTTTCGATCATGGAGGGGCCTACAGGCCGTGACGAAAGTATTTAGTCCGAGGGGCAAATTATTGATTTCAATCAGAGGGTACATTTTTTGTTGATGACATGTATTTGAGTTGATGATTATATCATGATTATTAAATAATATTTTTCAGTGTTATGAGATGTCTCACTTTTTGATTATTATTATATGTTATTATACCGTGGATTGATAAATTATGTAAACTTGATGTTGATAAAAATAGGTAAATGGAAATATATAATTATTTCTGAACTTCTCCACTCACTGAGTTATCAACTCATATATTTTCCCACTATTTTCTTATCAGGTAGCAGTTGAGTTTTTGAGCATCTTGTGGAGTTGAGCCTTTGATTTGGAGTCAAAGCCACCGACGAAATTAGCTAGTATAACTCATTTTCTAAAGCATGTAGTCAGTGTTTTGGGATACATGTTCATTTTGAGATGTCATTTCACATCATTTGTAGATAGTAGATGGGCTCACTATGTATTTTGCATCCATATGTATAGTTGATGTATTTTCATAGTAAAACTTTGAGAATTCGGCTTATCTCTATACTGTAATATATAATCATGAGTTAGCATTGATATTATATTATGGATGAGGTTACATAACATTGTTTGCAAGTTGGTTAGTCCGAATTACAGGGGAAATAATGCCGAAACTTTTATTAAAATGATTTATAAGTTTCATCTTGTAGTAGCCTTGATGGTGGGTCCAACTTTTAGTTGGTATCTATCATCGGCACACGTCACACTTTGGGTCCACTAGCTTTACTAGGGATAGGGCGTGTCATGTTTTCTAAATGACGACGATTATGGTTGATTTGACCTATCATAGTCCGAGCTAACATGTTACTGGACAAGCAACCTAACTTGGTAGCTCATATGTTGAATTGACTTAGTAATCTTTTAGCGTGTCCTCTTTGAAGTGATTATTGAATATTTACAAGCCCTCAATCTTAAATTAACGTAAGTCCAAATTGGTTTTGTTAGTTTAGATACCAACGTTGTCCAAAAATAAAATCTTAACTCTTGCGTCTCATAACATATAAATTGTCACAACATCAATCTCAAAGACCAAATTTCATTTTTCTTGTTTCATCTTGAATCCTGCATATGATAATACATATCATGAAAATCAGTTATGGCATAAAGTTTTGACAACAATTGGTCCCTCACCACCCCTACCCCGCCTCCATACCCTAATGGTTTACGTTCTTACTCCCATGTCTACTATTTTTCACCAATTAATTTATTTTAGGCAAAAGGTACAGTTCTAGCATGGCCCAAGAGCCCATATACTATACACATGTCTACTATTTTTCACCATTTTTGATGTTTCGTCTCTCCCCAAGTGTGTGTCTATATATATATATATATATATATATATATATATAATTTTCTAATATATTCCTATTTAATATACATTATTATCAACGAATATAATTAATCATATTTAAACAATTATATAATATATTCATATTTGGAAAAATGTAAGCAAAAATATATTTTCAACTATTTATTAAATATAAATAGAAATAAGACTGCGTTTGATTGTTAATATTTTTCATGAAAAATATGTTTTTGACCTAATTTTCTACTTTTTGGCTATTTGATTTACAATACTTTCCATAGAATATATTTTCCTACTTTTGATCACGTGACTATATTTTCATTGAAAATTAGAAATTTTTTTTTTTAGGAAGACGTGGTTATCTAAGTAATTCACTCTTTTTTCCCCTCTTTTATCTACCTCCAATAAAAAATGGACAACTATAACATATTTTAAATTGAAAATTAAATTAATCAAACATATTTAATTTATACTTTTCATAAAAATAATTTCTAAACAATTGAATTAATTTTCTTTCGTACGAATTCCATACCGGCAATCAGACTCATCCTAAATTTATTTTTATAGAAGGGGTATAGTATTTGAAAGATCCGTACTCTGATAACGACTACTGAAAGATGTGGCACATGCTTCCTGTCAAGTCATTTTCCTATAAATGGTCAAGATTCCTCCATATGATTTGATCAACGGCTGTAATTCACTTTTCCTAGATCAGGAGAGAGAGCCATATGATCAGCAATACACTATCAGATACACGCTCATATATCTGTCTCTGCTGGAGTGACTGTTATCAGGTCGAGCTTGGTCGGGTGGACTATAAAAGAGAAGAAATTCACTCTGTTTCTTATGCAAAAAGTTGATGGATAGTGATTGGTGAAGAAAAAGTTTGAAACTTTCAGCTTCAGCTGACTCTAGCTCAAAAAACCCCAGGGAAAAATATAGAAGGGATTCTTTTGTCAGTATTAATTATGGGTTTGTTGTTGAAGAAAGAGGAGTTGTTTGAGCTGGGTTGATTTTCTTGGTTTTGGGGTTCATTAGATGAAATTGGGTGTTTCTTCTGAGCTTTTGTTTTAGTTTTCTTGGTGGGTTTGTTGTAAAATTAGTGATATTGAAATGCATTTGAAGATTTGAGTTGCGGAAGTAAAAGGTGGGGAAGATGAGAGAAGAACTGGAGCTGAAAATGAGTTGGGATTTAGGGTTTGAGATTTTTGGGATTGCAAGTAAGGGTTAGCGTTTTAGGTATTTATAATTGTGTTGTTAATTGTAGTTTTAGTTGTATTATTATATTATTGATCATATATTCAAGAGAGAAGCTGAATAAAATATGAAGCTTTCACCATCAGGGATGGGTCAGCAAGTTCATGAAGGTACTTGTTATGTCTCATCTGTGTTTACTATTGTTCCTGTTTTCTTTCTTCAAATAGATGCTTAAATTCTCAATCTGAGTTTTTTTTTTTTTGCAAATTTAAGAGAATCCAATTAGTAATTAAGTTAAATTGTGACTGATGGGTAATTGTTTGTTGACTGTGGGTTATGGAAGGGGAGAAAAAGTGCTTAAATTCCGAGCTATGGCATGCCTGTGCGGGTCCTCTGGTGTCCCTGCCGACAATTGGGAGTCGCGTGGTTTACTTTCCTCAGGGTCACAGCGAGCAGGTCTTTTTTACTAATCTCTTCTTTCATCTGTTTGATTAAGATAATATTTTATTTAAGCACTGGTTCTTTGCTTATGCATGTAATGAATTCTATTCGAAAATGTTGGCCAGGTTGCTGCCACTACTAATAAAGAAGTTGACGCCCACATACCAAATTACCCAAGTTTGCCACCCCAGCTGCTATGCCAACTCCACAATGTTACAATGCATGTGAGTTTTCAACTTTATACTTTAGTCATTCTTGTATTCTTGTTGTGAACTATGGAGAATTCTTAGACATAAGAGAGTTGTGTTTATTTGTTAAAATTCAGGCAGATGTTGAGACTGATGAAGTGTATGCTCAGATGACACTGCAGCCCCTGACTCCGGTATTCTCAAATTAGACTAAGATTTTGTGATGCTTTTTGAACCCGCTTCTATTTATCGTTGCAAATTGGTTAGGACTAATGTTTCATGACGTAATTGCAGCAAGAACAAAAAGATACGTATCTTCCCGTGGAGTTGGGAACTCCTAGCAGGCAACCAATGAATTACTTTTGCAAGACACTGACTGCGAGTGATACTAGCACGCATGGAGGCTTCTCTGTTCCCCGTCGTGCTGCAGAAAAAGTGTTTCCTCCTTTGGTAATGATAGTCCCATGATATCACCATTTTGCCTCATGCGGTGGTGATTCTTATCTAATCTTTCCATTTGATGCCTCAGGATTTCACGCAGACACCACCTGCACAAGAACTCATTGCAAGGGATCTTCATGATGTTGAATGGAAGTTTAGGCATATTTTCCGGGGTTAGTTCTAAAAAATTGTCTTGTAGTTTTACATTTGTGCAACCAATTTTATATATATATATATATATTTTCATTATAGTTGAGCTATAGAGACAAACCTAGACCTTTTTGCAATTCGTCTTGAATTAATAATACATATTTACTTAATTGAAATTGTCAAGATAGGCATGTCACAAACATTCACTTCTATATTATGAGCATCTACTACACTACAAAAAGCTTAGCAGCATTGTAGATTATCGTGGGCAGCCGTCAGTAGCTCAACATTAACAAGCTATGCTTGTGTATTTATGAAAGATCAAAAGAAATCAATCAATAAATGTTTATTTAAGGGGAAAACTGAGAAATAGTGTCACGAGGGTCCACAAAGTGTGTGGTTAAAAGATAAGCCAAATAAGCATCATAATCCTTACTTATTTGCTTATTAGGTGTAGGTCCCACTTTTGCTCATCTTTGTCCACACATTTTTGTGGGTCCTAGTGCTTATAAGATAGCACCTCGGTGGCCAAACATGCTCAAAATCTCTTTTCCTAAATTTATGTGAAATCTTGCTAAATCTTCAATAAGGTTTTTATTGAAATCTCCATCAACAGTATTTACAGTTTATGAAAAAGAATTGAGCCATTTCAGCGTTGTTCTGTTTCCATGAAGACAAAGTAATATAGTGTCCTTAAATATCTTAATGCATTGCAAAGGGACACCAGAGGTTAAGAAGAATTGCGATCTGCAAGAAGTTGGGGTTGGGAATGCAGAATAGAGTTCTGCAATGCCTCTTTACTGTAACAGAGCAAGGAAATGGAAACAATCATTTATGAGCACACCCATGCTGATTCTTTCATATCATCTCATCCGAAATACTTAATTGTTTATGATTCTAGGAAACTTCACAGTGTATTGAGGATAAAACAACTTATTAACATTCAAACTTTTCACAAATTTTAGCTACTGTGATTAATGGTACTCATTTGGAACCTAACTCTGTAGTTAATGTTATGTGTGCCCTTCTCTCTCTATATTTTGTTTTTTTATTGCATTTTCTTTATTCTTTTAATCAGGCCAGCCTAAGAGACATTTGCTTACTACTGGCTGGAGTGTGTTTGTCAGTGCCAAAAGACTTGTTGCAGGAGATTCTGTTCTTTTTATCTGGTAACTCTTACTATTTTGCATTTCCAATGCCAAATTCTTTTTCTCACTTAAAGTCTTAATGACAGATGTTTAATTCAAGATGTCATTAATTCCTTTTCAGGAATGAGAAAAATCAGCTCCTTTTGGGAATTCGCCGTGCCACTCGACCACAAACTGTGATGCCATCTTCTGTTCTTTCAAGTGACAGCATGCACATTGGACTGCTTGCTGCTGCTGCTCACGCTGCTTCTACTAATAGCTGCTTCACTATATTTTATAACCCAAGGTGGTTATGGATAAATTATAACATAATACTCTATATAATTCTTTTTTTTTTTCTCCATTGACATGCTCGTTACATCAGGGCTAGTCCATCTGAATTCGTTATACCACTTTCAAAGTATGTCAAAGCTGCTTATCATACACGTGTTTCTATTGGAATGCGTTTTCGGATGCTATTTGAAACTGAAGAATCAAGTGTTCGCAGGTACAATAATACTTGAATCTTCAGTATGCCATACATCATTGTTTTTCTTCTATTATGATGATCAATCATCTTGAATATTCGGTAAGTAACTGCATATCATCTTGGAGGTGAATAATAGAGATTTATTATCATCTTTGGATATGAAGACAACAAACTGACCTGTATTGATAGTTTTGTTGCATTATGTTATGCTTCACCAAAATTAACTTGCCTCATTCATCACTGCTAACAACATTCTAATTTCTAACTAAGATTTTGAAGGGAGAAATGGTTCTCCTGTTGCGTACCAAAATTACTGCAGCGATATACATTGTGTGTGGAGGAACACCGCTAATTAGTTTATGGATTCTGTTGTATGTTGAAATTATTCATAATCTGTTCTGTGGTAGATAGTGAAAAGTCGTAGTTAGATCACTGAAACTGGTATACGGTAGGAATTGGCCTATAAAGTATTTGCATGGCTTTTTCTTTTTCGACCTTTGATCTTCTTATGCTTGGATGATTGCACGTCCAGATATATGGGCACAATTACTGGCATTGGTGACCTAGATCATGTTCGTTGGCCAAACTCTCACTGGCGATCTGTCAAGGTACAAGACATGCCTTCACTGCACAAGATATAATTGTCAAGTATTTTTTTCTTAATTTGCGTTTATGCTATTTTTTATCACTTGAATGCTCTTAATGTTGAATTTAAAAAGCTGAAAGTTTTTTGCTACAATTTTATCTTGTCAATTGCTCATAAAAGTAGAGATAGACAAATCTTTGCGGAAATCTGTCTTTTCATCTCATTTTTCTCACTTAGCTTCTAGAGTAGGTTATGTTAATCTTTCCTTCTGCACAATGCATAGATATCGAATTGCTAGTTTTAGCGAATTTTCAAAATAAACAAAAAAATTTACTTTAGGTAAAACTCATGTCATGAAAGGTGGCTTTTGGTTCTTTTTGTCATTTTCACTACTTTAATATTGCACCAAAGGATATTACCATCACAGAGAACCAAAATCCTACCTAAGTTCCCACCAATACGGACAATCGGATGTTGAACTTTTTATCATTTGTGGAAGCTAACCAATAACCCAAAATGGAATACTTCCTTTCTATTCTTTCTTTAACAAGCAAAAAAGTCAAGTTACTTAGGTTTGGCACAAAAAATAGCATTGGAGACTTAATTGATGATATTTTCCAGTATTTTCTTGGTAGATAGCTATTAAGGTCATCAAGGATTCGGAAGATTCATTTGGCTTGTGTTGTTAGTGATTTGATGTAGAAAATCTTCAAATTTAGCTAGCTAGTTTCATTCCGTCTGATGTTTTTCCTAATTTGGCTATGTTTGGATATGTGTTTTCAAATTCTCTTCGTGCGATTAATGAAGACCTTTTATTTTCAGTTATTCTCACATGGATATAGACTTTCACCATTTGTAGAAGTTGGGAGAGGATTCATGCATTTTGTAGTTTGACATTACAAACAAGTCTCGATGATCTAAGACGTCTGATTTATGAGTGAAATATATTTTGTAGTTTGACATTACAAATATAGTTAGATCTTCTTGCCAAATATCAGCGAAACATATTTTGTATATTAAAAGATAGGAAACCTTTGAGATGGTCCCCCCACCACCCAACCATCAAACCCAACCCACCACCAAACCCAACCAGCGACAACCTGACCCCACCTAGATAACCCAACCCCACCGGCCTCACGGCACATATCCTCAGCCAATAAGCCGTAAACCTCGCTGTCGCAACTTATTGGCCTACAACCGGAGACCCACATCACGATGCAGACGGCGGCGAGCATCCGGAGGCCAACTGCAACGTCGCTATCGAAGGGAATAGTGAAATCGCAGTCCCTGAGCAAGAGAAAATGAGGATGGCTCACGCGTCCAAGATCCCGATCCAGCCATCTCCGGCCTTCCCCTTGCCACACGCGCCTGCCAGTCGGACTGTGCAGGCAATTTCGTCGTCGGTGGGGCGGGCGCGTGGTGCACGCGCCGATCTGCCGGCGCGTGGGCTGCCGGAAAGAGCTCAGATTCACCGCAATATCTCGAGGACATTCAGACCGTTGGATTCTTCATCGGTTGACTTGTTTACACAAAATCTAGGGAGACAGACCTATGCAACGGGTCTTAAGACATTCAGTTCACGCTTTACAATTGAGACAAAGGAGTTTGTAGTGTTTATTATTGATTCAGGTATTGTTAAGTTTTCAGAATGGGGACTGAAAGTATCAGAAACTATTTGCATGAGCCGATTTGGTGCCGTTTGGATGGTGAATATGATGGATAAGCTACGGATGGCTAGTAACACGGTGGATTACGTCGCCAAGTTCGATGAGTCCTCTCTAACATTTTTGGCGCAACGTTGTGCCAACAGTCGTGGTAGGTTTGTGATGATAGTACAATATGGGGAGAGGCATAGAAGAGGAGTCGTGATGGTGCCGGAAGGAGCGAATGGAGAGGGATGGATAGCAGTTTCACGCGTGTTTCAGACAGTTGTCGATTCATTTGTGGTCGGAGATAAGGCTAAGGGTCGATTAGCCGAAGAAAGGAGCTGAGTTGGGATGACGTATGCCGATGTTACGGCAAACGTAAGGGAGTCGCAAAAGGCTAATCAGCGAGTGCTATTGAATAAAAGAAGTGCGGAAATCGAGAGATGTGATGCTAATGCAGTCTAAAGGGCCCGTATCTAGGCGTTGAAAGGGGAATTGGATGAGTTGATCAATGTTGTAGAAAGTGGGACTATAGTGGGGCCCATGAACATTTTTTGCCATAAGTGTGGGATGGGTTTCGATGTGTCTTTAGACAAGGGTAAATATGTAGCGGAGTTGGACCATAAGGAGCTATCTTTAGTAAGGGCACAGTTTAAAGATAAACAGGAGGAGGATAAGGTGGAGATGGAGGGTACAGAAAGGATGACATGAATTCTAGGATAGAGGCACATCGAGAGGCGTGGCCTTAGGCTATAGTAGAGGAGTGGGGTATTACGAATCTGGATACAGAGAGACTTCGGAGGAGACCCGAGTGAGGGCATATTGGGTGAAAGATCAAACTCGGTGATTGAGAATCAGCAAAGCAAGGTAGGTTCAACGTCTATGGTAAAGAATACCTATGGTAGGAGATCCTCTAAGTCTTCGAAGGAAGGAGATTTAAGGAGTGAGAATGCGTTGGTGGTGTGGGTTGGGGGAGACGAGAAAGAGGACACAGACAGTGATGTACGGGTGGAGAAAGGGGAGGGACATTTTATTACTTCTTATGTTGGGGATATAGTGACAGTTAGTGCTCTTAGTGTCAAATCTCGACCATCAAACTGGGTTCTTCACAAAATCCTAGAGTTTAGTAAGATGGTAGGGGTGTCTGTGATGGGTATGAAAACAAACTTCTGCAATTATTCGAGGAATTGGAGGCTAGTAGGGGACATGAGATGGGTACATCGGGAGGTAAGACAAGAAGAAGGGGTGATCGTGAGCTTAAGCATCTAGAATGCTCGGTTAATTACGATGTTAAGGGTGGCGAGTTAAGGAAAGGTATGATGGGGAGGGATGACGAAATGTTTAGATGACTCCGAAAACTGTTAGTTGGAATGTGAGGGGCTTAACGAAGCCGGGAAAAGATTGGGTGTTCGGAATCTTTTAAGGGGATGGAGGGCTGACCTTGTATGTCTTCAAGAAACTAAGTTGGAGGTCGTTTCGAGGACTATTGTGAGTAGCCTATGGGGTGGACAACATGTGGGGTATCAGTATATTGGATCATCAGAGACGTCAAGGGGAGTGTAAGTGATGTGGGATACTAGAGTTTTTGTTATGGAGGGGATTAGTGAATGGATACTCCCTATTGCTTTCGTTTAGAAATATTGATGATAATTTCCGTTGGATATTCATAGGAGTTTATGGGCCTCATGTAGATGATGGTAGAGGTAGATTGTGGGATGAAATGATGAGTTGGTGGAATCTCCAATGTGTATTGGAGGAGATTTTAATGTGGTCCGATTTCCTACTGAGAGGTCCACTAGGGGGAGAGTTACATGGGTGATGGAGGATTTTCTGATTTTATCAGGGATAACATGTTGGTAGACCTGCCCTTGATTGGAGGAGATTTTACTTGGTCTTCAAACCGAGACCAACCTGTCCTATCACGAATTGATCGGTTTTTGGTTTGTAGAGAGCGGGAGGCAAAGTACCCAGAGGTCACGTAGAGGAGATTGGGGAGGTTGTATTCAGGTCATTTTCCTATTTCGTTGTCGGGAATGCAAGGCAAGGTGGAAGAATACCTTTTAGGTTCGAGAAAATGTGGTTAAAAGTTGAAGGTTTTGGGGAACATGTATGGAATTGGTGGGCACCCTATGATTTCAGGGGGTTTCCTAGTTACGTTTTGGATCGAAAATTGAAGTCTTTGAAAGAGGACCTTAAGAGGTGGAATGAGGAGGTGGGGGGGGGGGGGGGAGACGTTAGCTATCGCAAAAATCAATGCCTTTTAGACTTAGAAGAAGTAGATAGGAGGGAGGAAAGTGGAGATTTGGCAGGGGATGATAGGGCAAGACGTGAAGAATTAAGGGACGAGTTGGAGAGGTTGGTGGAAATGGAAAAGATTGCTTAGCGTCAGAAATTTAGGGTCAAGTGGTTGAAAGAGGGGGACAGATGCACTCAATTTTTTCATAAGGTTGCTAACTCCAACATACGTAACAATTATATTGCTATGCTATAGGTGGATGGGGTTACTTATGAGGAGCCACATGAGATCGGGACCCATATGGTAAGCTTTTATCAGAATCTTTATCGGGAGTGTTTGGACTAGAGGCCAGAATTGGATGGATTGGACTTTTCTACTATTAATGAGGAGAGGATGCAATTTGGTTGGGAGACCGTTTGAGGAGGATGACGTCGAGAGGTGGTGTTCAGCATGAATGACGATAAAGTCCCAAGACCCGATGGATTCTCTCTTTCCATAAGGGTTGGGAAGTGGTGCCATCTGACATCATGGATGTCCTCACCTATTTCTTTCAGCGCAGAAGATTCTTAAGAAGCGTTAATGCTACCTTTATTGTGCTTATTCGGAAGAACCCAGGAGCGACAGATATTAAGGATTTCTGTCCTATTAGTTTAGTGAGTGGGGTGTACAAGATTATTGCGAAGATTTTGATGAATAGATTAAGGAAGGTGTTGGGTAAGGTGGTGAATAGATTACGACAAAGGGTTACAGGTATGTTATGCAAGCTCGACATCCAAAAGGCTTATGATCACGTTAACTAGGGTTTCATGTTGTATATGCTCAGGCGTTGTGGCTTTTTGGGAGAAGTGGTGCCATCGGATTCAGTTTTGTATCTTTACGATTTCTTTCTCAGTCATGGTGAATGGTGCTCCAGAGGGTTATTTTCGTAGCAGTAGATGACTGAGGCAAGGAGATCCTCTGCCCCCTTTGTTGTTTGTCATTGTTATGGAAACTTTCAGCAAGATGTTTGAGAAGGCCGTGGGCCATAGCTTGTTAAGGGACTTTGTTGTTGAGCAGTTGCAAGTTTCTCATTTACTATTCGCAGATGACACGTTAATTTTTTGTGAAGCAGATGCAGAACAGTTGAGAAACTTGCGTCGCCTACTCTTGTGTTTTGAAGTTGTTTCTGGATTGAGAATTAATTTGGGCAAATTTGAGGCTATCATTGTGGGAGAGGTTGATAATGTGGAAGAGTTGGATGTGATTTTGGGCTGTAGGGTGGCTCAATTGCATATGATATGTCTCGGGCTCCCTCTAGGAGCATGGTTTAAAAGCATACAGATTTGGAACAGTATTGTGAAAAGGGCAAAGAGAATGCTTGCGGGTTGAAAGCGTATGTACCTCTCAAAGGGAGATCGTCTTACTCTCATAAAATCCACTTTGTCGAACCTCCCTACTTATTTCATGTCACTGTTTCCCATTCCTGGCGCAGTGGCAAAAAAACTAGAGAGGATCCAAAGGGAATTTCTTTGGGGAGGTTTAGGGGAGGAGAGGAAACTACATTTGGTTCATTGGCGTGTGTTGTTTGTTCTCCTATTAGTTCTGGTCTCGGATTGAAAAGTCTTGTTCTGTTTAATAAGGCATTGTTAGGTAAGTGGCTATGACGATTCGGAGTTGAGAGGGAGAGGTTTTGGATAGAAATTATAAGGGCTAAATATGGCGTCATGGAGGGGGCTGGTGCTCTGGTGAGAGGCGTGGCTCTTACGGGGTGAGTTTGTGCCGGTATATTCGGCGAGGGTGGAGTGACCTTCGAGACCGTTTGACTTTTATAGTGGGGAATAGTAATTCCATCAATTTTTGGGATGATTGTTGGTGTGGATATCAACCGCTTAAATTGGGATTCCCTTCTTTGTACCGAATTGCGTTGAAACCGTCTGCCATGGTGTATGATGTTTTAGACTTCCATAATGGGAGCTCTAGTTGGAACATTATTTTTGGTCGGGGTTTGCAGGACTAAGAATTTGATTACTATGCATTCTTGACATCTTTATAAGAAGTTTATATCAGGGTTGGAGAGGGTGACTGTAGCAGGTGGAAATCGTCACGTGATGGTATCTTCTCAGTTCACACCTATTTTAGAACCTTATTGGGAATTGAAGAGAGTTCATTTCTCTGAAAGATGGTTTGGAAATGCAAACTGCCCCCCCGAGTGGCATTTTTACTTTGGACGACGGTCAGAGGATAGATGTTTACAGTGGACTTCGTACTAGGGGTTTCTATGTTACAGAGTGGTGCTATATGTGTAAGAGGGACGGAGAGACGATTGACCACTTGTTTCTTCACTGTGATGCTGTTCGCTTATTGTAGAACGATATTTTGGCGTCACAACACATGGATTGGGTATTGCCTAGGCGCATGGAGGATATGTTAAAGGTATGGAGGAGAAAGTTTCGAGATAAAGATAGTAAACTCGTCTGGGATTTTATTCCGAGGTGCTTCATTTGGTGCGTGTGGAGAGAGAAACAATTGCTACTTTGAAGACCAATCACGGACAAAAGTGCAGATTAGGGAATTGTTTTATCGACATTGTATACTTGGTTTAATAGTGCGGCTATTAGACATATAGATGGATTGTCTAATTTCATGTCGTTCTTTTCTGACTTAAAATGATTACACACTCCCCGTGTATTATACATTGATTAATAAAATTTTGTTTACCTTTAAAAAAAAAAAAAGATCTTCTGGCCAAATGATCTAATGGTTGAGATTTAAACGTGAGTAGATGTGTCTATTATGAAAAGACATCATAAATTCTACATATTTCCAAAATTTCCCCAGATTTTTTGAATCATTCTTATCTCTCCCTCTATTTTTTCACAAAAAACTAGTAACTGCAGAATTTGTCTTTGCTATCAAGAAGCCTTATTTGTTCATTCTTGAAGTAGACTTCTGATAGGACTCAAATCTTAAAAAAAGGAAATGAATTTTTAATAGATCTTTTGATTGAAACTTCAAAGAAATACAGATAAGAACGTGCTGTAGGACTCCTTTTTCCACTTAAAATTTGCCTAGCTTCTACCCAATCTTGTACCTTTATTTATCGCTATTTTTCTAATTGATTCCCCCTCCCCCCCTTCTTCTGGACTCTTCTAGAATATGTAAAACGTATAGGGGGCTTATCAATACTCCCTAGGCTTCAAAGACACCTTGTCCTCAAGATGGATACTTGGGAAGTGTTTAAGGATAACTTCCGTTGATTCCCAAGACGTATCGGCAGGGCAGTAGGTAAATCGTTCCATTTTATCATTACCTCACATGTCAAGGAGCTTGAATAAGATTACGAAGATCGTCAAAGACTGAATAAGATTCTAAAGATCATCGAAGATTACGATTATGTTATTATAATTGTATTATATATAGATATATTGTTTTTACCATTAATTAATATTGTAATTGATTGCTTCCATATTTAGTTGTTATTTTAGTGCTATTTAATGAGAACCTCTCACAAAAAGGGGTATCGAGTCTTTTATTGAGTATATTTGACATGGTATCAGAGACAGTTTCTTAGAATTTTCTCTTATTTTCTTGGTTAGGTTTTCTCAAGGCGAGATGAGCTTTTTTTTTGCTCCTTCCGTCTGATCTTCGTTAAATCAATTGTTTTTTTTTCTGTTCATGTTCCTTTTAATGTATTGAGAAAGTAATTCAAAATCAATCTTTTTTTTTATTCTGAAAATTTACCAAAAATAAAATAAAATCTGCCTTTGAGTTTTTTGGTGTATGTTGTTTTGTGGGATTTCTTCCACCTGCAGTATATGGAGTTTTGATCAGTGTTTTGGCATTAGAGCTTTTGTTAGAACATGAATTATATGTTCGATTAAGTTCTCCCGACAGATAGAGCTCACTGTGTATGGGGGCACACTTCGTGAATTTCTTTTGGAAATTCTTCTTGGGGAGAGTTCTCATAATTTCTCGTAATATCTTTGGAGTGTTCTTGGAGTGGCTTTGGAGTAGTTCTTTGTTGTTTTTGTATTATTTGTTGTTCTTGGTCTTTCGTCGTCATTAATTTTCGTAGTTGGCTGCTCTGATTTGGATTTCTTCTTAGCGAGCACAAATATTGACATCGTCGTCAGTTCATAATTGAAAATTGATGCTTTTATTAGCATCAATTTGAGGGGATGTCAAGGAGCTTGAATAAGATTCTGAAGATCGTAAAAGATTGAATAAGATTCTGAAGATCGTCGAAGATTATGATTATATTATTATAATTATTAGATATAGATAGATTGGGTCCCACCCCCATGTGAGGAGGGTGTTCACCTCTATGTACATTTTTTGATGTACAAGTAGAATTATTCTAATTAATATTGTAATTGATTGCTTCCATATTTAGTTGTTATTTTAGTTCTATTTAATGAGAGAACATCTCACAAAGAGGGACATCGAGTTTTTTATTGAGTATATTTGACATCACCCACTGACTTCTTCAGTTACAACACATGGAAGATAGGGTGTATTGTAGCAGCAGGAGGCAATTTCAAACTATACGCAACAGGCCTTATAAGCTTCTCCACCTCAAACGGACCAAAATACTTGGGCCCTAGCTTTTCATTCTCCTTCTTTGCCAATGAACGGAGTCGATATGGACGCAACTTTACATAAACTAAGTCACCAACCACAAACTGGACATCTCGCCTGTGTTTGTCTACCTCTATTTTCATCTTCTCTTGAGTGCGGAGGAGATGAGATTTTAACTCTTCTAACACAAGGTCCCGGTCTTTCAAATGTTGCCCCACCGATTGTACATTTGTGACCTGACAGCCATAGCAGATTAAGGGAGGGGGATCTCGTCCATAGACTGCTCGAAAGGAGGTTTTATTTGTTGAAGAAGGAATGTCGTATTATACCAATATTCTGCGCATGGAAGCCATGAATACCCATTTTTGGGCCGATCGTAAGTGAAGCAACAAAGATAGGTTTCCACATACCTATTTACCACTTCTGTCTGCACATCTGATTGAGGGTGATAGGCCGTGCTTCGGGGGAGAAAGGTCCTTTGCATCCGAAACAGTTCAGTCCATAAATGGATTAAGAATATCTTATTCCTTTCTAATAGAGCTAGGGATGCCATGGAGGCGCACTATTTCTTTAACAAAAACTGATGCGACCCCATATGCTGTAAAAAGGTGTTTTAAGTGGCACAAAATGTGCGTAATTAAACAATCCACCACGACTAGGATTGAATTGTACCCTTCCGATTTAGGTGGTCTTTCCACGAAATCCATTGAGATGTCCTCCCAATTGAGATGGGGAATTGGTAGAGGCTGTAGTAACCGGCCGGAGAAAGAGCGATAATCTTATTTTGCTAACATACTGGACATTCTGCTACAGACATTTTGATATCCACCTTCATCCGTGTCCAATATAAGTCGCCAGCCATCCATTTATCTGTGCGAAGTAACCCAGAATGGCCACCTAATGCGCTGCTATGGAATTCATGTAGTAGTGAAGGAATCAATGACGAAGTGCGGGAGATTACCAGTCCTTTGTATAGCAGCCTTCCCTGTATGATCGAGTATCGCGGGTGTGCATCCGGATCTTCTTGTAGGCCTCTCTTGATTTTGGACAGCATTTTATCATTTTCCACTTCGGTCTCAATCAACTTTGCATCCAGTAACTTTGTGAAAGTGTTGCTAGTTCAATAGGGGTGGGGGTGCTGATAATGCATCAGCTGCTTTATTTTCTAGTCCCGGTTGGTATTGAATTTCAAAATCAAACCCCATCAACTTGGTCACCCAACACTGGAAATCCCTAGGAATCACTCTTTGTTCTAGGAGGTATTTGAGATTGCGCTGGTCCGTGCGAACGACGAACTTCCTTCCCAACACATAATGTCTCCATTTCTTAATTGCTAACACGATGGCCATCAACTCTCTCTTGTAGATGGACTTTTGTTGAGATTTTACTGATAATACTTGGCTGAGATTGCAATGGGCCGCTGGTTTTGCACGAGGACTGCCCCTAAACCATAACCTGAAGCATCTGTCTCAATAATGAAAGGTTTTGAGAAATTAGGAAGGGCTAATACTGGAACCGTAGTCATGGCCAGTTTTAAGAGCTCAAATGCTGCCTCCGCTTCCTCATTCCAGCCAAATGAATCTTCAACTGTTGTGTAGCCGGCCAAGAAATGGTGCCATAGCCCTCTACAAGCCTTCTGTAATATCCTGTTAGTCCCAATAAACCCCGAAGTACCCGCAGATTACGAGTTGGCCATTTTCTGTGTAAGGTGTTTTACAAATTTTTCCAATTTGGGAAGGCATTGCAGATTTCTATAAGAATCAAAAGAACAACAATATATTTATTGAATTAAAAGAAATTACAGCAAGAAAGAAAATAACAAATAGCCATTCGGGAGGGCTAAAACTCTCCTAAAGGTCTCCCTACTACTCACTCAATAAAAGCCTCCCATCTTCTCCCTCTCTGTCAACCTATTTACCTCAAAATACCACTCCGCCCAGAAGAGCCACCCATTTGGATTGTCCCCACTGAAAATAGGCATTTCTAATTTTCTCACACGCCCCCAATTATCCCCTTCTCTGTTCTGATCGTTATTCATGGTCACCCCCTGTAGCTAGCTTCCCTTGACCCATCCGGCCATTTTCCCATGTCCAGTGTTTGCTGATTGTTTATGGTTCCATGATAATTGTTGGCAGGAATTTGCCCTTCAGTGATGCTTCCCGACCCATCCCCTTCGCCGTTCATGTTCGGCTCCATCCTAGTATTAGAAAGTGCTGCCACGGTTTTCCTAGTCTCTTCCATTGATTGCATCATTTTGGCCATGTTTTGAGTCTACTGTTCTATTAACCTCTCCAATCCCGCTAGGCATTGCAGTTCTGTCTTTATTTCTTCCGCCTCTTTTTCTATGAATTCCACCCTTACTTTGGATTTTGTTTTTATGTTTTTAGCCATCAGATCGAACGAGCTCTGATACCAATTTGATAGGACTCAAATCTAAAAAAAAAAAGAATAGAATTTTGAATATATCTTTTGATTGAAACTTCAAAGAAATGCAGATCGGAACGAGCTACAGGACTCCTTTTTCCACTCAATATTTGCCTAGCTTCTTCCCACACTTGTACCTTTATTTATAGCTATTTTTCGAACTGATTTCCCTCCAGCACATTGCTCCCCAACAGATCCCCCCCCCCCCCCCCCCCCCTCTTCTTTGACTATTCTAGAATACGTAAAATGTATGGGTCCTTATCAACTTCCTAATTGCAAAACAAATTCAATTAATAAAAACTCGTTTACACACCATAATCAGGATTGGTGGGAGCGAATTATGCTTTAAGGGAAGCAACATCATAATGCGCATTGAAGTTTCATATTTGCTGCTGGCCTATTTCTTTTGAGGAATTCAAATCCAAGACCATTTACTGACTGAAATTCAGGATTAGAGCCTCTACAGTGCTTTGTCCAATTATGAATCACACGATAAGTGTCGATTAAAGATGATACGACTAGTGGAATTAATGCCCATGTGCCTATGCCCTATACCATCATTAGAAACACTTAAAAGATAAACTTCCAGTGTCTACAATTAATATTCTAATTTTCATTTTTTGGACATCCCAAATAAGATTTGACTTTAAAAGTTGAAAACAATGATTTTTATGAAATTCACGTTCTATTCTTTTATCTTATGTTTACTAAAGATATATTTTTTTGTTTGCATCTTGCAACCTTAGGTACCAATTAGTACAACAATCCTGTACTGAGATTAGAGAGGCCCCTGTTTTGCTTGGAAAAGCACATGTAGTATTTTACATTGCTTGAGATATCATTTGTTGTTTGTTCACTGGCTCCATTTGATTTCTTGTCTTGCTCGTGTGATTGTTGATATTCAAAATTAGACTATATTCTTACATTTTCAATTGAGAAACATAAGTGAAGGGGAACGGATAATGAAGAGAAAAAAAATGGAAAAGAAAATGTTCGACTTGGAAAATACAATCTATGTTTGACTTATAGACACGAGTACAGGTCTGAAAATATTTAATATTTCTGATTGATGAAATACCAAGGAATTACACTCCTGTGTATAGGTACACGCCTAACATAGATATCAATCTACTACTAAAATTAAGTTATCAAATCTGTTCCTATAATTATCGAAGAACTGATCCTCTAGCTGTACATAATAAAATATTGTCTCTAGCTGTACAAAAGAAAAAACATTCTTTCTCATTTTATATATAAATCATGTTCAGAATTTCTACAGTATATAATTCTCCCTACCAACACTGGTACTCATGTTTGCAGAAACAGCAAAAGAACACTGGTATTGATGAGGATTTAGGTTGCTGCTAGAACAGTTCCTTATCTTTCCCCCTGCTGAATACCAATTATCAAAGGGAATAATATGAGTTAAACTGCTACATATAAATTATTTATAGATTATTAAATTCTTAGGATGTGATACTCAACTTACCAAGCCTTGTAAACATTATCAAAGCAAAGGCAATCTTTAAACAGTTTAATAGATAAAATGAATAACAATTGACAAATTTGTGACTTCTGAATCCTCAATTTTTTTTTTTAGCCGTGTCTCACCTAATCTAGGGGCAAAAAACAAATGTTAGCTGAAACCTAATGAGGTCAATATATATGTGTAAGTTTCAAATAATAGTGATATATCTATCAATGATGCCTATCAAATAATTAACTCGACTTCAGCTTGATTCATGTGAACAATGTAAATGCCTTCTAAGCAGGATAAGTATGTAAACAATTATAGTTTAACTTGCTGAAATTTCAACACATTAAAGGATGTGGCTCAACTGTTTCATGTTGGTTCGTTAAATGCCCCTTGATCATAATTATACTGCACATACCCCTTATGCATCCCAGTCATGCCATTCACATCAATGTGGCTGGCCACATTTGCATATTTCAGTAAAGCCAATTAGAAAGCAGTCCTATTGCTCTCATCAAGACTTGCACAGAGCGAATAGAACCATGGGAAACTATGAACACTTCTGCAATCCCATTTCCATCCTTCCAACCCAACCTATTCATGTCTTGAGATTTAACTTAGCTCAAGGACATGCACTTTAAAAGGAGGTACTCTACAATATCATTCAGATATTGGTACTCATGCCCTACCTGTATCTGTAGATGAACCATATAGCTGACTAACAGTACCTTCTGTTGAAACCCATTACTTATTGTCTATTGTTTGCTTATTTCTTTGAATATAGGTTGGCTGGGATGAATCCACTGCAGGAGAGAGGCAGCCACGGGTATCATTATGGGAAATTGAACCCTTGACTACATTTCCTATGTATCCCTCTTTATTTCCCCTCAGACTGAAACGACCATGGTATTCAGGGGGGTCATCTTTTCAAGGTATACTTCCTGCCCCCAAATTTACATTACAGGTTGTGTATTGATATCAAAAGGCTTTCAATTGTGGAGGCATTATACAAAGTCTTTATATATTTTACTTCCATATATGTTTCTTTTTTGCTTCTTATTGGAGAAGGAAGAGTTTGTTAAAAAGTAAATAAGCGGCACCTGGGTTGACCTGTTCTTGTCATAATATGACTGTTTTGCACACATTTGAACGTAAAATATTTGGGTTCAAGTTTCACTGACACCAATTTATTAAAATTGAGGTAGACAAAATTTAAATGAATACAAGTGGCCCCTTTCTATTGGCTTGAACTTTTAGATGAAATGGTCCATAATGTCCCAACTCTCAAATTCCACAACTTTACTTCTTTCGTACTTGTAACAAAAGCCTCACAAACCTGAGGCACATTCTCACAATCTTTAAATTGACTTTCAATAAATTTCTTATAGAACACAAAGGCTATAATCAACTTAGCACTACCAATCTTCCTCCCAATACATGGGTCCTGAAATCCAAAGTCAAGAAAATTTAGCTTCACAATTTAGGTCTTGAGAAAGGTTGGTACCAGAGATCAAATTGCAAGACAAATTAGGGATATGAAAAGCAGAATTTAGAATGGAATTCTCTGATATTTAATAAAACATTTTTCATCAATGGAATACAAAGAACACATCTGCAGTTGTCACTTTCTGATGACCATGGCATGGAGTAAATGAAACAAACAAGCTTGACAAACGAGACATGTTATGAAGAACAATTACAAATTTAACTGTTGAGCAAGATGAGATAAAGGATTTCAGGTGATTGGGGTTGACTAGTAATGCTGTACAGGAATTCCAATTGCTCTTTAGGGAAGGAATAATGCTATCTAGCCCAAGTGGTGCTAACAACCATTCCAACTTCATTGGATAGTGCAGCAATGTCCAGACTGCCACATAGATTAATGCTTATGCATTTCTGGGGTTAAATAGCATTACTCTTGGTAAAACAAGGATGAATTCTGTAGGTTTTGAAGCTGATAACTTCAGTTTTTTGGATTTGGTCCTCTGGTTCTTCTCAGTTTGAGATTCAACTTCTCAAGTTCCAGCACACCTCAGATCTCTTTCACTAATAACATCAAAGCTATATTTCACGAAATGTTCTTACCTTCATTCCTCAATCCACGACCCAAATGGGCACCATCATTCCTGTTCGCTGCCAATTCCAAGTTTTCAAAAATACCACTGCCAGCTGTTGTCCCTTCCATGTACATCCCATCATCATATGAAGTCTGCTATCTTCTTTTTTTATTGCAGCAAATAATACTCTTACCAATGGTATCAGTTCTTCACCAGGAACTCTACTTCGAATAGGTCTTCACTAAGTGGCCATTTATTTTATGGGTGATAATTTGTAGAGAGTGATTCTCACGGTAAAGTGAATATGGATTAACAGAAGAAATGGTTGTTTCTGATTTTTCTGAGGTGACTTCTGACGTCTTTTCTGAATTGAGAAGAGATATTTTTCTAGTTTCATCAGAAACTTGGTAGTTTAAAACTCTACACAAGCTCTGATACCATGATACAAAATTGATTTGGCCGGGATGATTTACTAGCTGTTAATACACATTTTGCAGGCTTTTACATCAATTCCATCATTGACTCCTTCCAAGTACTTGCAATAATTGTCACCATCTTGGAAAAAAATCTCAATAATTATCTCAAGCATAAACGCAAGAGATGAAACCTGAGCGGCCAATAATTGTTTCAGAATTGAAGAAGATAACAATCTGACATAAAATTTGATGTCACCACATAAAATCTAAACCCAATATGATGGAGAATGGTTCAAAAACTATAACAAGAAGCATTCTCATGATTTTCCAAATCAAGTTCAAGAACAACAAAAGCTAAGACAACAGTCATAAGATTATCACAAGCCTAAAAACTTCCAGTAGAAGAATGCTCAAGCCAATGTGACTGAATTAAACTGAGAATCTAAAGAATGTCATCTATGAATCTGTTTTTTCTTTGAGTGCAATACAATCAGTCACTCCGAAGAACTGCAGATGGAAACTGAGACTACTCACTACATTTGTGCCAACAAGTCGATGTTCTCTTCGTACACACAAGTTAATGGAGAATAACTGTTTATGGGAAATCCTCTAGCTCTGAGGTTGAAGGACAAGGGGAAGTGATAATCAATATGACTTCTGACAAGAAACTCATCCTTAATAATGTGCTAGACATGTCTGACGTCGCAGAAGTCCAGTGGTCCGATCTTTCCTTCAAGATTGAGATGCTGCTGCTATCCTCAAGACCTTCTGCATTAGAGGGAGCAAATTTGTCAAGTACACAACATGAAGGTGTTGGGCTTAGATAATTTTGAGTTCGATTTTATTTTAGTTTGTGCATTTCTTTTGCAGCATACATGTTCTAGTGTTGTAGAAACATTAGATACAATTAATTATTCTTCTAAAGGGGCTGACTATGTCTAATTCAATATCTTCCCCAGTGGGAACATGAAATTAAAACTTATACACGAGTAAATACCAAAATGATAGGGTTGCCAAAGCCCATATAACACTTCCTATTTTCTTAATATGTTCAGTAATTAATCATGCTGCTTGTTTAATGTTTTTGAACCATACATAGTTTTCCAGTCCTTTTATATGGTCAAGTTGTTTTCCTGTGCTCCTGTCACAGATGGCTGTAATGAAGCCATGAATGGCGTGGCGTGGATGAGAGGTGAAACTGGTGAGCAAGGACTCAATTCTATGAATTTCCAGTCTGTTGGTATGTTTCCCTGGATGCAGCAAAGAGTTGATCCGACAGTCTTACGCAATGATCTTAATCACCAATACCAGGCTATGCTGGCAGCCGGTTTGCAACATTGTGGAAGCGGAGATTTGCTCAAAGACCAACTCATGCAGCAGTTCCAGCAGAATCCTGTTCAATATCTTCAACATTCAGGTAGCCATAACCCCCTGTTACAGCAGCAGCAGGTAATCCAGCCAAAAATATCTTCACATATGCTCCCTACACAAACCCAAATGCTGTCAGATAATTTGCAGAGGCCGACTCAACAGCAAGTTAACAATGTGTCCAAAGAACATCAGCAACGACACAATTATCAGGAATCATTTTTAATGCAACGTGATCAACTTCAACAGAAGCAACCATCTGATGTTCCTTCCCCTTCATTTAAGAAATCTGACTACACAAATTCGAACAGTAAATTTGCAGCATCTGTTGCTCCTGGAATGCAAAATATGCTGGGTTCACTTTGTTCTGAAGTGAGTGGTAATCTTTTAAGTTTCTCTAGACCTGATGAGTCAATACTCTCTGAGCAGTCACCCCAACAATCCTGGGTGTCTAAATTCTCTCAGTCGCCAAACAGTAATTGTTCCAATTCAACATCACTTCCACAGTATTCAGGAAAAGATTCTTCTGCTGAGCAGGGAACTTGTAGCTTGGATGCCCAGAATCATTCTATTTTTGGTGCTAATATTGACACTGCAGGGCTCTTGCTTCCAACCGTTGTGTCTAGTATTGCTACCTCTTTGGTTCATGCTGATATGTCCTCTATGCAGCTGGGGTCTTCTGGGTTTCAGAGTCCTCTATACGGCTATGTGCAAGATTCTTCTGAGTTGTTGCATAATACAGGACAAGTTGACCAACCAGCCGTGACCTGTACCTTCATCAAGGTGTTAGTTTGAGGGTGTATTTGTACTTCTAGACATGTCTACATTTTTGTTGGGTAAGGTACGATATTAATTTCTTTTCTGGTGCAGGTTTATAAATCAGGATCGGTTGGTAGGTCACTGGACATTGGCCGGTTCAACAGCTATCAGGAGCTGCGTGAGGAACTAGGTCAAATGTTCGGTATTGAAGGGTTGCTTGAAGACCCTAAAAGATCAGGCTGGCAGCTTGTATTCGTTGACAGGGAGAATGATGTGCTTCTCCTTGGAGACGATCCATGGGAGTAAGTATCTTGATAATCCAAGTTTTTTTCCCTCTCAGTGAGTCAGTTCTTAGGCACTCGGTAGCCTTGATTTTCCAGTTTTGTGCTATCGGAAAATGCTTAACGTGGCTTGATCTTTTCCTCCGTTCACTATTGTACGTAAATGAAATTTATTTTATGGATCCTGGATCCTTTTCTGATTCATCCCTCAGCCACATAAATGGTCACTTGAGATCTTGAAACATTACTTTGAAACTGACCGTCGTACATGAAATTTACAGGGCATTTGTGAATAATGTCTGGTATATCAAGATCCTTTCTCCCGATGATGTGCAGAAACTGGGAGAAGAAGAAGCTCGATCCTTGGGTCGAAGTGCATCTGAAAGGATAAATAATACTGAATGCCAAGACCTTGTTGGACTCTCGTCTATAGGGTCGCTTGAATACTGAGAAATGGATGCTTCCCTGGAGACACTGGATGCCGACTGTTTCTTCTGCAGTGCCTAGAAGTTGTTCATTTATACATTCTGTATGGCTTCATAGGATTTGGCCTTTTCTTCATGTTGTCCTGCAGCACTATTATATGCATTTCATGGCAATGACCATGTTTCTTTAGTGAACATGAATTTATTACGAGTATAAGCACGTGATTTCGATTCAGAATTCTGAACCTCCCTTGGTCGATGTAATTCGTAAACTAAGAGTTAATGGACATTGCTTACTAACGTTTTGTTTCTACATTCAGTTCGTTAATGAGGTTTCTGTCATTTCGGTAGTATAAACATTAAACATAGTCAAGAAAGAATTAGAGACCTGGAATTAAGCTTGATATACCGATTGAGGTATGGTAAGTGTATTTTGTACAATTATCTAAGCCATTAAATTAGGTTATTTTGTATTACTTTTGATATATTATAGTCTAATTTCATGTATTTATCTTTTGTTAGGTAAAACTCAGTGATTGAAGTGATCTTAGATGAAAGGAACGAAAATGGGTTAAAATGGAAGAAATTCAAAGTTTGGGGATCGAAATGCAAATATTTAATAGTTCATTTGGACACACAAAATGACAAATGGAGAATGTTATGAGTCCATTGGGTGCAATTAGTAGTTAAATGAGTGATATACTGAAATATAGTCAAATTATTTTCACAAATTAATTCTCAACCACACAAATTATGCTTCATATTTTCAATATCAAATTGAGATCCATTTATTGCATAGTAAACATTCGAATTGGAAAAATGTTATTTCTAAAAGAATTGTATCAATTTAATTTATCTTTTTAATGCACGTTGACTAGCATCAATTGGATATCGAGAAAGAAAAATATATCAAAAATACTAAATGTTGTACAGAGACATAACCATGCGCAACGCAAATGTAATTTTCCTTATTTGATTGAAATTCTTTTGGAACCCAATTTGAATGTGTTTCTTGATCTAATTTCACCTTTTATAAGCATAAAACATGGACAATCATTGAAAGGATCTCTCTATCACTTTTATATTATAAATCATTCAAGTATAATAGGTTCATCATAAGTTGGAGAGGAAAATAGATATAGCGCGTGAATTGAATTAAGAAACAT
The DNA here is from genome assembly GCA_019097785.1 of Fraxinus excelsior. Classification (NCBI taxonomy): domain Eukaryota; kingdom Viridiplantae; phylum Streptophyta; class Magnoliopsida; order Lamiales; family Oleaceae; genus Fraxinus; species Fraxinus excelsior. Next base: position 36,914,033 of record CM032630.1, read on the forward strand.
CAAGAACTTGAAAAATCAAAGTTCAAAGTTGATAATTAAGAATAAGAATTAGGCCGTGACATTTCTTTCTTGTATTTGTAAATTTTGGGTGATGCTTTTCAATTCTTGTTATTTTATCTTTAAAAAAAATGTGAAACTAGATTTTTTTATTTTTTTGTTGGATGAAGATTGAATTAGACTTTACGAAGATGAAGCATTTATTTATTTATTTTTAATTGAAAGATAAGTAGTTTAGGAATTCTTTGTTTTTTTTTATTATCGATTATGCATGTTCATTGCAAAAAAATTTTTGCTTGCGAATATTTAAGTAATTAATTGCTTGTTGTAATACTGAAAAGTTCACAATCAGTAGAATATCACATGCTTAACATACGGGCAATAAATGTTATAAATAACAATATCATGTATGTAATCACCTTGGTAATCGTGTTATTGAATGCGTAATTACCTAGATAATCTCGTAATTAAATGTATTTTATTCATTTGAATTTGGATTATGAATATAATTGGATCGTTTCTAGAATAGTGATCATTTGATTTCCCGCAAGTGAATGAAATCGTGAACAAGTAACATAGTAGTAATGTGTAGAGTGTTAAACTCACGAAGACTAAGTATTTAATCGAATTCAAATTAATGATAACCTTAATCGAATAGCAAATAAGTTTTGAGTTTTCTATACTAATATCTAAATTATCGATTAAACTAAAAATCAATTTAACTAGTTTGATTTCAAATAGGTGAAAGTATCACTAAGATATTGAATCCACCTTTGTAATCCATTTTTAGCACAACGAATTAAAGTGACAAATATATTCCTCTAATGTGATCCTCCTATCTTTCGATGAAATATGCAAACATAATAACTGCATTAAATGATCTAAAACACCTATGAAACTCATGTAATGTATAGAGGTATATCTCTATCTTCTATCGAGTTTTACAATGTTTATTATTTTTAATTAAAAACATATTATCTTTCTCGATAATAATAGATTCCAATAAATCATCTCAATTAGTAGCTATAATAAATATCCAATAAAACTAGTCGTCAAAATTATTAACACCAAAAATATCATAACAAGAGTTAATTTCATCCCAATAATGTATAAAACTGGCCTTGAATATCGAAATTACAAGAAATCATATTTAAGTGAAAAGAAATAATCCGAATTTTTGATAAATTTAGAAGATGAAGATGAAGATGAATTTTGAAATCTTGAATCTCTTCAATTGTTTCTTGATGAATCTTCACTTGCGTCTTCTCTTCTTTGCCCAAAAAAATCAAGTTTGAATCTCCACTTGATTGAATTCTTACAAGTCCATTCAATTCTCTCACAAAAACTATGAATTTTCCTCATTTGATGATAATAATTGATGAATATTGGAATATAAGATGCATATGAAAGGTTTCTAATATGTATTATGATGTTAGGTATTTGTAGGAGTAGAAAAGTGGTTTAAAATCATGTCCAAATTAGTTTCCAAAAGAGTTCTAATCGAATAAGTTGACTTTGTGCGCGGATTTTTTTTTCTCTTTCCAATAGTTAGTACTTTGGCTATAACTTTCTTTCTTGATATTCGATTGAGACAATTCAAAATGCATTGGAAATCTAACTCAAAGGGAAACAACTTTTAAATAGAATTTTTTTTCCAATTTGGACGTTTACTATGCCAAAATTGGATCTTAATCTTCAACTAAAAATCTGAAATATAACTTGTGCCATTGAAAATTGATTTTGATAATATTTTGATCATATTCCATTTCTTTTTTAGTTCTAGTTCCATCTAATTGTCTCATAACAATCTTCGAAGTGTCATCTTGTGGTCCGAATTAACTATTGAATATTTACAATTTGGTCCTCAAACTTTGGATTTTAACTTTTTTCGTTGATTTTCTTTTATTTATTCACTTCCTCATTCAACCATTGAGTTTTACCCATACAATAGAAAATACAATAATTTAGGATATATTTTGTAAAAAGAATTACCAAATATCGATATTTTAGATCTCGAATAAGTGTATAAACTACAATTATCAAATATAATTAACTTATCTTGAAGAATAAAGTTGAATACATTAGGATTATCAATTACCAAAAATGCATGAATGAAACTGAATTATATAATAGAGAATTGAAAATGGAGGAATAATAAGTATATTCAAAATTACAACACATACATTCCATCTTTTATTTTTAAGTCATCTTAGGTGATAAGTAGATAATTTAGAATAATTAAAATCATCTCTTTTGTTTTACGACATTCGAAGCTAATTGCAAATTAATACAATTCAATTTAAGATTTATTTTTTGTAGGACGATACACTTAACTCGTCAAATATATTACTTTTCAACCATCTATGTACGTTTGTGGGAATTGTTAAGGTAAGCACTAGGTAATGCTATGGCCTTGTAGGGTTTTTAAAAAGTTAAAAGTTATTTTTGCAACCAAGAATTTGCTTTTGTATTTATTTGGCTAATTTTGTGGAATTATTTTGTTTGGTTAGAAGAACTTTTTAAAAAAAGTTGATCTAATATAACTTTCTCAAGAAGCTCTTTTACATAAAAAAAAAAAAAAAGCAAAAGTCCTGTTAAACACGCTCTACGTCTATCATCTTTTGTTTGCATATGCATGTGTAAACCTGGCAATGATATTCACTAAGTAGCACTTGGTTGTCGTTGAAAAGTTTTGCGCATGTTAAAATTGTTCAAATATGTAAAACAAGACTTGAGTGTGTAATAAGAAATATTTTATGTGATGGCTAATTTGTTCTTGGCATTGCTCACCTTGCTTTTTAAATCCTTCCCAAATTTCACTGTGTGTGTCGTTGGAGTTGACGAAGGAAAAGGAAAACGAGTGAATAAATTTGTATAATTTCCTACTTCAAGAGGTGCTTTGCTAATGGGAGTCAATAGTTTGATGTCTGTTTCTTTTCCAAATTTGTACAACTATAGTTATTTTTTTGGTTAATCAGTTGCAAGAAGATGTCCATAAAAGGCAAAAACAAGAAATTAAGATGAAGAAAAACTAGTGAGTTTGAAAAGCGAATTGAGATCTCAAAAGCAATAGTTAAAAGAAATCATCAATGAACATGATAAAGAACTGGAGAGTTTAAAATAGAAGTCGAGTTCTCAAAAGCAAATTTACAAAAAATCATCAACGAACTTGATGAAAATGATACAGCATTTCAGGTAATCACCATGAAACATAAATATATACGGTTCTCATTTGGCTTTGTAGCTTATCATGATATTGTTTATCTGTAGGCTACAATCTTGAAGAACAATATCATGAAGGAGTTGGCAAAAGCAAGTGAAGACTAGAACCTCGTCTTTCTTATAGTTAATTGGTGGAGAAGTTAAATATTAAGTTGTTTGACTGTGTTTATGGTTATTTCTCTCTGATAAACCTATTTTATCTGAATCTGCTCCTATCTATCCCATGAAAAAAGTTGTCTTCTATCGTTTTTTAAATGTTGTGTACGTGTTCATATTGTTTATTTTTTCTTGTTTTTGATGAACTGAAAGTGTGTAGTGGAGAGTTGCATGCAGCAAAAGAATTAAAAGGCGAACTTATAAGTGAGAAAGCATCTATGGAATAATGACTTACAATGCTCAAAAGGAAGAATGTTGATGAGGTACGATTGCCAAGTTTAGTGCTTGCTTTTTGAAGACTGTGTTTTGTCTAGGTCACATGAAACATGGTCTTGTTCCGATTCTTCAAATGTAGATTTCATTAATCAGGAGAATCTTCAGCGAGGAACGCAAGGCCTTGAAGATTGCATTTCTGAACTTGAAAAGAAGTTGGTTGAACTCACAAAAGATTTGGTTGTTGCGTGGAGCTAAAGACTCGAGAGTAGTCTTCGTTACAAAATAATGTGTTATACCGCCTAGATGTTCTGACTATTCAAGTGAGCAGGTTAATGCATAGAATGAGGAGCAGTAACAATGTATTTGCAGCTTTTAGTGATGACTTGCAACAGGTGAAAGTGGCTGCAGCGAAGAAGGACAACACTACTGCACGACATGATGTCACCGCTGAAGCTTTCTAACAAAGCAAAACGCCAAAAGGCCCAAAACCAACTGATGTTCGTCCCAAAGGCATAAACACTAGCGAGCCATAGTGCATGCAGTATATCCCCAAGCATCATCAAGAAGCGCAAACTATAAAGCAAGGCTGATAATTTTATTCAGTCCGCTCTGTGAGTTCAATAGGTGCTTCTATTAATTATTGAGAGGCATTTCACCATAATGAAATAGACGGTAAGCTATCCAAATATTTAATCTCGTGGTAGCCACTTTAATAGGATGGTTATTGAATTCATTGTTGATTGCTGACCTTCGCCTTGCAGTGGCGAGCAAATTTCCCAGCTATGGGAACACAAAGATCACTAATGAACTAAACTGAAAACATGAAATGAAAACAAAGTTTGGATGGTTGTGCTACTTTAATCTAACTCTCGGACTATGCGAGAATGGAACAAAGACGTTTGACACGAGGAAGAGAAAATTAGAAATTCTGGTGGCCAATGGAAAACTAAAATAGTTCCCTTAGGCATGTTTGTTGAGGGAATTAAACAAGATTGGATATGATTAGCCCCTATTTGGTACAAATTAAAATCCAAGTTTTAATTAAAGTCAAAGTCAACAACTAACATTTTTGGGGACTTGAGGTCCCTAAACGCCATGATGGGGACGTTGCGGGGCCGTCTCTCAAGAAAAATTCAATACTAGACATTTTTTAGTATTTTTTATCATAATTTTATCATTCAATATTCAATTGAGGCAATTCAAATTGGGTCGTAAGGATAACTCAAAGGACTACAAATTTACTAGAAATAACTTTTTTTTCCAATTCAAACGTCTCTACATAAAAATCTGGAACGTAATTGTGTGGTTGAAAATTGATTTGTGAAAATATTTTGATCATATTTCACTCTTTTTTTTTTTACTTCTAATTGCATCCAATTTACCCATAGCATTCTCGAGTCTTCATCGTAAGGTCCGGCACAACTTTTTAGTAATTACACTTAAATCCCCAAATTTTGGATCTTGCCCTTTTTTTCGCCAATTTTCACTTTTTTCTTTCAATTCCACCTTCATTATTCGAGTTTCACATAATAACACATTATATTCAATAAATTAAGCTATAATTATTCAAAATAACTATTAATATCCATATTTTATGCATCATAAGTCCGAACAGGACTTTCTTAGCCCATATCTAGGGCGCGAATATTTGGCCCATTTAAATACAAGAAGAGAGAAACTTGAGAAGGGTTCCACATATTGAAATACACAAAATACAACTTGAGATGTAGGAGAGCAAATCAAAAGAGAAAAAACATTGAGAAATTACAAGTTTGAGGCATTGATTGGAAGAAGAAGAAGATTTTGGTGCAAGATTCATCTTTATTCAAAACCCAATGATGTACTTCATTATCATCCATTGTTTCTCTTCTAGATTTTTCAGTAGGGCGAACAATGTAATCTATTTGAAACTCTTTACTTATTTTATTCAAGATTCTAGTTCTTTCATTAAATATGTGTTGATTTTATTCATGAAATTAATGCTTTGAATTACTTGATCAACAATTCAATGATTTTGTGAAAATTTTACAAATCAAGATGTGAGTTCTAGATTTAGACCATATAGTAAAACTCGATAATTTAGAATAAAATGTAGAGATACTTATACTAATTATTGTGGTTGTTATATGAGTTCTTAGAACTAATATTGCGTTTAACTAAGATTGATTCACATAAAGATATATAAATGAATTAGTTAAATAAGATTAATGAAAACTCAGAGAGGTAAATTGAAAACTATAGAAAAATTCGATTGAATGCTACATTAAATTTGTGAATCTTGAATTAAGATTTAAAGGTAACCAATAGATGAATTTGTTATGTTCTAATATCTCAATCCATACTTGAAACATTAATTCGATATTTGTGCGCAATATTGACATTTTCAATTAGTTAGAAGTAGTTAGAAAAACAATCGCAATAATCACAATTCTCTGTCTTTCGTCAAATAAGAGTTAGAAATATTAAATTAAGTATTAAATTGTAGTCCTCGTGGGAATGATCATCCGGATTCAAAGGTTCATTGTATTACTTATTATGATATCGTATATTTGCAATAGAAAAAAACAAAAAAAGCAACAACTTATCTAGTTTAGCATTCCACACTTGTCCATAATATTTATAAAATTGGTTCGTCATAAGTTATTCACTAATTGCTATTGTTGTGAAACGAAAATGATACCAGATTAATCTAATACCAAATTATTGGAGAAAATAAGAAATTATAGCCACAAAATGAAGTAAGGATCTCTAAGACACAAGAACGATGTAATTTGCACAGTAAATGTGATTTTATTATAATAAGGAGAAAGGCTACAAAAGTTTGCATTTATAATGTTTTAACTTCTTCTAAATCATAATGAAGAACCAACTATATATATGGAACAAATAAGGAGTGTCTGAAACCTAATAGTAAAGCTATAGTTGAAGTAGAATGTAAGAAAACTCATCAAAACCCGAAAATCGAGCATAGGCCAGAAACATCGCTGCTTGAGAGGGTGGCTAGCGGCGCCCCTAGCGCTCGAACGGTAGGCTAGAGCTAGGAAGGTGCCGCCTCTCTACTTTTGGCGCTTGAGCACCTAGCTAGCCATAGACTAGCAAAAATGCAATAAGGAAAACCTTTCGTTCCATAATTTCAACATATTGAAATCCAACACAAATTTCAAGTCCCAATAGGTTTCCAAATAGAATTTCAACTAGAGTTTGTCAAGTAGACTTGAATAGGATTTCAAATAGCATTTCAAATAGAATTCCTTTTAACTTGCACTTTAACTAGATGCAGGACTTTCATTTGAGTTGGAACTAGGAATATGATAGTCTGTTATTCATAGGTTAGTGTATTTTGGGAAATAACATTTAACATATTAGCTTTATCGATTATCAAAAATACATGAATTGAATAGATTAATTATTAAGAATTCAAATAAATGGAAATAGGGGGAAACATGAATCCAATACAAGCATTCATATAGATAAAACATTATATTTACTTGATTTCTTAGAGTTGAAATTAATATAAATAACAAAACTCAATTCTCTTTTGATGTTACTACACTTTGAATTTGATAAAAATTATTAAACTACAAAGTAGACCTTATTCCTCATGAGAACGATATTATTTACTCACAAATCTTATTACTTGTACAATGATCCCGTGTTCTTATTAGTTTTGCCCGAACAATTTTCAACAAAGAATTCGGGTTACACCCTAATTCTAACAACTTATAAGGTGTCTTACTGAAGTTCCAAATTTGCACAGAAATGTATTTCTATAATAAGAATCAATTAGGAGCACATGAATGAGGCTCTTGATTGCTTGACTGATGGAGCTTGGCTACTCTTTCTACTGCCATGCTCAAAACAATATTCTCCTCTTGATACTGCAAAAAAATTACTCGTATTACTGCTTGCAAAGTTCAATTATGTGCTAGTTTAGCTTCCAATAGATTTTTGTCGGTCAATTGATTGCTAATATGTGACCACAATTCATTTCTTCTAATCTTCTATCTTGGATAATCTGTTTTTAAGTATTTGACTTGCTCATACAAGCATTTACCATTGGATTATGGCATCTGATCTGTGTCAATCAATATGCATTGGCTAATTATAAAAATAGTACTTTTAAATCTTCTTTTAACAACATAATAAAAGCATTAGTCCGTTTAAAAATATAATGCATTTTTTGCATAAGAAACATCTTATCTTAAATAAAATCAAACATTGCTATATATATAAATGTTTCCATGTTCCCTTCTACTCATTTCGACTTTAATTAGTCTAACATTTGAGTGCATGCTGTCACCTGAGTCTGTTGTCTTAATAATTCATAAAAGATGACAAACTTGTTGGGACATAAGTATATGTAAATGGTTGTTAAGGCTAAGAAAAATATTTATGTTTAATTCACAAGAACGTAATTAAACTCTAGAAAATGGAAAGAAAGAAAGAAGATAAGAAGAAGAAAAACTGATGGATATTGAACTAACAAGAGGAGAAGAAATCCAACATTTTTCATTTCTTAAACATAATTTTTTACAAGACTCTATTTATATATATCCAAAGCATAATACAAGGAGACACATCTAATCACACTTTTGTACCTACTACAACAATGTCATACTAGACAATACACAACTTGTAGTAGCTCACAACTAGCTTAACTTTACATCATATCATAGTGTAAGCTTTGACCAAAATATGTAACCAAATGACAACCAAAATACAATTGTTTAAAGACAACAAAAGTGTCACATTACTCCATTATTTCAACAAAAACAAAGTGAAAACGAAAAACAAAGTGAAAACACTTTCTCTTTAAGACAATATTGCCCTACAACGGTGCTAACGGACTACGACGCTTGTCTCCTAAGATGCACCGGATACACTTTGTGGTAAAATCATTTCAAACCACAAGTAATAGCAAACTTAGGATAAAATTTTCTCTCTACACGAAAATAGTTTTAGAACGAGTTTTCAAGAGTATTTTGTAAGAGTGTTTGATGTAATGATCAATGCAAATGATATGAGATGCTTAATGGACATCCAAGGGATCCTTTATATAGTAGAGAAAATGTTGTGAGTGAAATTGCACCCCAAACTCTACTCAGTAACCTTTGCCAAAGGTCACATTTACTCTTGTTGGGCTAACGCTCGAGCGACAGTGATACATTTTCAGCAGAACTTGTCTCGCTCACTTGTCGCTTGAGCAATAGTCTTCATTGCTCATGAGAGGCGAGCAATAGAGTTAATCATTTTTCATCTTGTATACTTCTTTTCTATCCAACTTATGACCTCAATTTCTCATTCACCTAGAATTAGTTTTAAGATTCCAAATATACCACGATGATCTACTTCGGCTAGTTACGGGTGAGTAGGTATCAAAGAAGTCAAATTTTTCTTTTTTTTTAGATCTCTATCAACCAATCTATCCTTATATTTGTCAATGAAAGTCTCATTTTGAAAATCCATTTACACTCTAAAGGATTGTTCCCATGAGATACATCAACTAACTCTCAAGTATGGTTTTGCGTTATAGAATCTACCTCAATAATGATAGCTTCTTTCCAATGCGGTGCTTCCAGTGTAGACTGATCTTTTCCAAGGGTAAGGGAAAGTGATCTTTTCAAATTGCATTATTTAATTTCATGTAGTCTATGCACACACTCCATCCCGTGACTGACCTTGTCGGTATCAGTTCATTATTCTCATTCTTTACCACTGTAATCCATCATTTCTTTGGCACACCATGAATCAAGCTACCCCACTTGCTATCAAAGATTGGATATATGATGCATGCATCAAAGAGAATTAATACTTCTATTTGCATGACATCCTTCATGGTGGGATTCAATCTGCCCTGATTTTTCATTGTTGGCTTATACTCTTCTTTCAATAAGATTTTGTGCATGCATATCGATGGACTAATCCTTCTGATGTCTGCTATAGACCACCCAATAGCTATTTTATGTTCCCGTAATATGCTTAGTAGCCTATGCTCTTCCAATTCTCCAAGTAGACTTGAGGGTGCTCAAGAATGAAAGTCTTCTCCACAGCCAAATCTACTATATCAATGCGCGACAACTATCTGATTCAGTATGGTACTTGATTGCGCTGAAGATGTTGAGTGTCACCTGCTCATCATTCAATCACAACATCAATTGTTCCTTCTGAACATCTATTAAGGCCTGACTATTACAAGGAATGGTCTCCCTAGTATTAATGGCACGTCATTGTCCTCCTCAATCATGTCCAAAATGATGAATTTTGTCGAGTAAATAAATTTATCTACCTTTACCAATATATCTTCAATAATTCCTCTAGAAAATTTTAGGGATTTGTCTGCCAGCTGTAAAGAGATCGATGTTGTCCTTGCTTATCCTAAATTTAGTTTCCTAAAACTAGAGTAAGGCATAAGGTTAATACTAGCACCTAAATCATAAAGAACTTTATCAAATGTCATGTCACCAATGGTACAAGGGATAGTAAAACTCCCAGGGTCATTTAGTTTAGGTGGTAGCTTATTTTGTAAGATGCCACTACATTCTTAGTTCAGCATAACCGTCCCTAACTTCTCTAGCTTCTTCTTGTTTGTAAGTATTTCCTTTGTGAATTTTGCGTAGCTGAGTATTTGTGTAAGGGCATCCATAAATGGTATATTGATATGCAGCTTTTTGAATATCTCAAGGAATTTTGAAAACTACTTGTCCAACTTATGCTTCTTTAGCCTATATGGAAATGGGGATGGTTGAATGATTTCTTTAGCGGGAGCGATTACCTTTACCTTTAGATCTTCTAATACTTTCTCTTGTTCTTTGTACTGCTCAGATTCCTTCAAGTGCTTCTCAATCGGGATAGATACCTTTTCTTCTATAGCAATTGGTCTCTTCACATTTATTTCAGATAAATGTGCCCCACTGCAAATAGTGATAGCCTTGTAGTGCTCATTTGGATTCGTTTTAGTGTTACTAGGCAATGCTCCTGGTAGTCTATCTAAAAGTGCTTTTGCTATTTATCCCATCTATTTTTCTATATTTTTTGCAAGATCTTATCGGTATATTGCATGTGTTAAGTAGATATTTTTGCCAACTTAGTCACAATATCTTCTAATGAAGACTTCTTCTCATTCTGCAGAAAACGTGGCAGTGTAGTTTTCTATGCTGCGGTTTGAGCACCCTGGTTATTGCTCCACTAAAAACTTGGGTGGTTTCTCCAGCATGGGTAATAGGTGTTAGGGTTTGGATTGTGTTGTTGCCTTTGAAAATTTTGAGTGTAGTTCACATTACCCACTGTTTGAAGAAAAGGAAATCATACATTACAATCGACACTCTTGTGGTTCCTTCGGCAATGTTTGCATTTCGGTCTGATTGTCTGGGCTACATTCATCTTATCCACCTTCTCTGCCAATGATGCTAACTGTGCTGAAATTGGTGTCAAAAATCAACTTCGAATACCCTAGAACCTTTGCATGCGGAGTCTACGTTAGCTCTACTTATCGAATTCAGACCAATGTAAAAGTACTGTACCCGAAGCCATTTCTCCAATCCATGTTGTGGGCATTGGTGAAGTAAACCCTTGTATTGTTTCTATGCATCCGAATAACATTCCAAGTCAAGTTGTTGGAATGTTGTAATCTCATCTCCCAGCTTTGTAATCCTTTTGGGTAGAAAATATTTGCTAATGATTTTTTTATTCAATTGATTCCATGTAGTGATGCTCTGAGGTGGACAAGTGTCTAACCACTCTCTAGCTTAGTCTCTCAAGGTGTATGGGAAAAGCCTCAACCTGATTGCTTCACTAGACACCCATGGATATTTGATAGTTGTGCACACGTCAACAAATTTTGATACATAAACATTGGGATTCTCCGAAACTATCCTACAAAATTATAGAGTGTTTTGGAACATGTTGATCGCGTTTGTCCGTATGTAGAAGTTTGCCTAACCAAACGCTGAATTTACTATGCTAGATTGGCTTTCCATGACCGGTGGAACCATGTACTCCCCCATTAGCCTTGTATTTTCATTAACTACAGCCACATTCGATTGTGTTGTTTCCAGATTAGCACTTATGACTATTTGATTTAGATTTTCCTTTGTCATATCTTTCTCTTTCTATTTTTGGTGTGTTTCCAACTGTTGTCTTTCTCGAAGGTTGAATGTTCGTTCGATCTCCTGATCAAATTGAGCAAGATCATCGGTTCTCGAACTTCACATATACGTTCTCGAAAAAATAATCAAGAAACACTATAATTTAGTTTTTTTATTATTATTATTTTAATTTTTCTTTTATAAAATTAAACTAAAAAACAGTAAAATTTAGATTCAAATTAAAATTAACAAAACGTATCAAAATTAGTAGTCCCCAACAACAGCGTAAAAAATTTGACCGTTTGAAACTCGCAAGTAAACGAGATCGTGATCAAGTAATATAGTAGTGTGTAAAGTGTCGAACCCACGAGAACTACGTGTTTCATCGAGTTAACGTTAATAATACCCTTAATCGAATAGTAATAATAATTTGTAATAAATTTTAGGTCTAACTTATCACGTAATAGAAATCAAAGTAAAAATTTATCAAATTTCTAAAATGCATTACTAAGATGTAGAATCCCCCTTGTTAATCCATTTTTAGTACAACAATTAAAATGACTCTTTGTTATCATACGAGTTGGTCGAAGTTTCAAATTTATTTAAAAGCTTCTCTCGATAACAATTAAATCTAATCATATTTGTGACATTTTTATATCTCTATAAAAGATACAAACATATAAGAAAGTATTGAACGAGCTAGAACGTCTAAAAAGCCATGTGAAGCATAGAGAAATATCTATATTCTCTATCGAACCTCACAATATTTATTATTACGTGCTAACGATCCTACTATATCTCTCGATGATAATAAAATTTACAAACAATTCAACTAATAGCCAATTAATTAAAAAGCATAATAAATCATAATAAATATCCAAACATTCAAATAAATTAATGTCAAAATAATTAATTAACACTAAAATTTCAAAACAAGAGTTCATCTATATCTTAACAATGTAAAAATCTAGTCTAGCATAATATTGAAACTAAACACGAAAAAGTGGAATGACATCACCGAAAATTGGCGAAACGTGAACAAATATAGAATTAATTATATTTTCTACCTCTGTTTCTGGATTAGATTTCAATAATGGAGTTCTTACCAGAAGCAAACATGGAGCTAAGACTAATGGTTTTGAGCAACTAGGGCAGTCAAGGTATGTATGATGGTTAATTTATTTTATTTTATTATTATTATTTTTTTCTGAAACTCAATGTATTCAAACTGTAGTCGCTAAATATTTTATTTGCCATTCTTGAATTTTAAATTATGGAAATATTTTTGTGCATATAGGTATATTGAAACATAGCTATTAGTAAGACTTTACAACTTGTTTTATTTATTTATTTATTTATTATTATTATTATTATTATTATTATTATTTTTTTAATCAATTGAACTTTTTTTTGTAGGCATATTGAAAGTGTTTCTCAATTATATATCAACTATTTCTTCATTCAGCAAATCATATGTGCTTACCTTCAAGTTTTTCAATGTTGTGTGATTCCCAACTGCTCTGACCATTAATATTATTCAACAGGTGATGAATTTCCTTTAGCACAAAGAATAGGTAACTAGCATTAGCATGTGAGAAATTGTAGTTAACTATTGTTGCTTTGGATTTGTTTGCATTATCGTTATGTGTTTGAATTCAAGAAATTTAAATGCATGTTTGGCTAAGCTTGCCTTTTTCCTAGCTTAGTTCGAATGTAGCTTTGAATTCAAGATAACTGAAATTTGTTTAATTTTTATTCTTTGTTTGACTTCTTAAGCGTTACTAGGGTTGATGAGAAAGTATCAATATAATTTTTATTCTTAAGATTACTAGTTGTCTACAATAAAAAATCAACTGAGAGTAGTATATGGATTGTTGAATATTAAATATATGGTTAATATTAGTCTTTTTGGGTCCTCTGGTTGCATAGCATTGCTGTTTTTTTAGGTAATTTTAATATGATATTGGCAGTTTAATTTTGTAGGCACTGTGCATCTTGTTGAAAATGGATATTTTTGGGTGAATGTGAACCCCATATATTTCTTCATATACTTTTGATTTACATGCTAATTATATCCTTATTTTTATGATATGCAAGGAGTTAGATTATTTTTAGAATAGCTAAATTGTTGGTCATAGGAGCAAATTTTGATATGGATCGAATATTTTGTAATATTTTAATTAATTTTTTAAATAGTATTCTTTATTTTTGACATATTGCTATGTAACTTTTTGAGTAGGTTAAGGATATTAGCATTATTTAGACAAACTCTACCTTTGGAATATTGTATTGAATCATATTCACTATTTTTGTTTATCAGAACTATGTAAAATCTGATTATATATGATTAATGTGTACTATTTTGTTTTGAAATTATTATGAGTTTTTTGCCAATCAAATAAATAAATATTTTTAAAAACTAAATTAATTATGATAAAAAAATTAAAATGTAAAATAACCTGCGGCAACAGTCAAAAAATGTTGCAAAAAATAAGGATATAAATATAGATAACGTGGAAAAAAAGTTGCAAAAAGGTTATTCGCAACACTCAAAAAACTTTGCGAAAATGTTATTAGTAACGTTAAAAAAACGTTGCAAAAAAGTTATTTGCAACACTAAAAAAATATTGCAAAATGTTATTAGCAACGTTAAAAAAACGTAGCAAAAAGCCTTTTGTAACATTCAATAAACGTTGCCGTATCCTTCCACTCTACGGCAATATCAAGCTTTGCAACATACGTCTGAACATTGCAAAAGGGCCTTCGGCAACGTTTTTTGAACGTTGCAAAAGATCATTTTTGGTGTAGTATCGCCACATCATTTTTTTTTTCAAAAGCTGCCTATTTCTTCTGTGAATGCGTGTATCTATCCTATCTTTTCTGTAGCCAAAATCTGTGAATATATGTATATATATTTCACAATCACTACCCTTTGTATTTCTCTCTTCTTCCATACTGTTTTTTTCCTTCCGTTTCCGTTCTTTTCTTTTTCCCCTCTGCCATGTGTATATATATTATATATATAAAACCTAATTTTTTTTAATCCAACAAAAGTCCATCCAAATTGAGGCTTAATTAATTAATGTTTGCTTTCCAAATCCTCAACTCTTTCACGGAATATAAGTTAGTCCTTGTACTTTGAATTTTGCCATTTTTCGTCACATTGTGCTTCCTTCCTTCAATTTGTTTTTCATCCATAGAGTTTTACCTATCAAATATAAAATATAATAATTTAGAATATATTTTGTCAAAATAATTATCAAATATCATTATTTTAGGTCCCGAATAAGTGTAAGAATTTACACTTATCATAACCATTACTTCATCAAAAGTGTTTGGTTCATTTTCTACCATATACGTTAGAAAATACGGGCCAAGCAAAGTGGATATTCTAGTCCTTTTACTACGCATTGGTTCTTCCTCATTTGAAGTGTAATTTATAATATCATAAGTTTTTTTATTTGAACTTGTATTTTTCTTATTTTTATATGGAAAAATATTCTCCAAAAATGATGCATTTCTCAATTCAATAATTGTTACTTCATCTACATCTTGAGTTTCAGATTTATGTATAAGGAAATGATATGAACTACTGTTATTGGAGTATCCAATAAATACGCAATCAGTCGTCTTAGGACCGATTTTCACTTATTTAGGCTCAGGTACTTCAACCTTGGCTAAACACCTCCACATTTTCAAGTATTGATAAGAAGGAAAATGAAGTTTCCATAGTTCATGTGGAGTTTCTTCCATTTTTCTTAAGGGATATTTTGTTATAAATCATCGGTCTTGTACTTCTTTTCTAACGAATCATGTAGATCATAGGTCGAGTCCATTGAACTATACAATCCATAAAGTGTATTGTCCGATTCGTTTAGGATATAATTTTTGCAAAGGAAATTCGAATGCTTCCGTGTATCTAATGCAATAATCGAGTCATGATTATTTTCTCCTTCTTGAATAGCAAGAGCCATTTCTTTTAGGAACTTAGTCTAATTCAAAGTAATAAGATAAATAACATCTTTTGTTGCCATTTTTTAAAATTCACACCTCCAAACTTTTTCGATTTCCCCGAAAGTTTGATATATGTATGGCCAAAGATGGAACCACATGGTTCATTCCATTTGTTGTTTGACTTGAAGTAGTTTCAACACGATTCATTTATGTTATAAATAAAAGTTCAACGTACAAAATAATGAAAGAAATGAATAGCACCTACAAGCTTAATCCAAAGATGAGCAAAGGATGTAACAACCACAAACAAATAGGATATTATCTTAAGTTTGTTGGGATGTAAGTATATGTAAATGGTTGTTAAGGCAAAGAAAATTATTTAAGTTTAATTTGCATGAGCGTAATTAAACTCTAGAAAATGGAAAGAAAGAAGATAAGAAGAACAAAAGTAAAGTGAAAACGAAATCCGAGGCAAGTGAAAATACTTTCTCCCTAATACAAAATTGTCCAACAACAGTGCTAACGGACTACGACACTTGTCTTTTAAGATACAACGGATTCAACTTGTGGTAAAAGCACTAATACTACATTTAGTCGAGGTTCTAAATGATGATATTTTACTGTTCTTTGGATAAAGTACTACATAACTTATGTTATATTTTATTTTGTATGCAGAACTCAATGTTTGATGGAGAATTGAAACAAATAATGCAAAGATAGTGAAAAATAGGTCAATTGTATCAAATATAAAGTTTAGTGACTGAAATGTAAATATTCAAAAGTTCCGTCAAACTCAAGATGAAGATTTGAGAGTGTTAGGTATCAATTGGATGATGAAAGAAATCAAAGGGACGAAATATAACCCAAGTATTATCACATATCAACTTTTAATTAAAAATGTTATGCTTCGAATTTTTAGGCTCACAATGATACCCAATTTTGGCAAAACAAGCTTTTGAATTCGGGAAAATGATATTCCTACAAGAATTGTAGCCCTCTGAGTTATCTTTCCAATGTAGTTTGAATCACCTCAATTGGATATCGAGAGAGAAGTTATGACAAAAATAATGAGAAATGTTCAGCTGCCGGAAATTAGGCGAGTCCGCGTGCCCCAGACCAAGGTAGCCTAGCCTAAGAGTGTCCAAACCCCCAAGGCGCGCGCCTCAACGTTTAACAGGAACAAATCTCACTTTTCTTATTTTTATTTTTGGTAACAATTCAATGTAATCTTTTTAGGTATCATTTAAATATCAAGCTCGACCAGAACGTAAGGAGACCTCATTTCGACCAAAATTTCATCATGTTTTACATTTTGTGGAGGTGAAGAACGATTCTATACATCAATTCAAGGAAAATCATATAAGGATTTTGAAGATTCATAGTTCGATTTCAAGATTTGAGTCAAGAACGTGGATTTCTCCTACTTCCAACTTTCTTATTTTTGGGTGATTTTTTTCCAATTATTTTTGTGTAATTTAATTATAAGAATGTTATGATAAGTTTTTAATTGTATTAGATGAATGATAAACCTTATTGTTTATTTATTTTAATTCAAGACAATTAGTTTAGTATTTCTTAATTTTTCTTGATTGGTTTTGAATTCTCATTGAACTATTTGATTGTTTGATCATCAATTATATAGTAAGTTGCTTGTTGTAGTTTAGAAATACTCACATTAAATCTAGAACGTGGTAAAATCAACACATGAGCAATATGTACTATGAATAATATCTATGGCATGTGCAATCATGTGTAAAAAATCCTGTGAATCATTGCATGTTTTTCATATGAATTCAGACTGCAATATGATCCAGTCGTGTTAAACATAAGTTTAATATATCTTGGAAAAGAATATTGAATAAAAGTGGATTATCGATTGTCTTGAATGTATGAATTTATTAGATTACAAATTAAGAATTGAATTAAATGGAAATATGGGGATTCACAATTCCAATACAAATATTTACATATTAAATAAATACTTCGTTTGTTTTGTTAGTTTAGGATTAATATAGACTACATATAAATCATCTCTTTTGATATCACCACACTTCAAATTTAATAGTAGCTATTGAACTACAAATTAGACATTATTCTTCGTGGGAACGACTCTTAACTCATAAATCTTATTATTTGTACAACAATTCCGTTGGTTTGCGAGTTTCACGCGAACAAGCACTTCAAACCACAAGTAATAGCGAACTTAAAACGAAATTTTCCCTCTACACGAAAGTTGTTTTTAGAATGACTTTTGAAGAGTATTTTATAAGAGTCTTTGGTGTAATGCTCAACGCAAATGATATGGAATGTTTAATGGATGTTCAAAGGGTCATTTATATAGAAGAGAAAATGTTGTGAGTGAAATGTCATGTCATAAACTCAGCAACCTTGACAAAGCTCACATCATTTGTTGTCTCCAGCATGTCAATGGGCTCTCACTCGAGTGACAATAACACCTTTTCTTCATAACTTCTCTCGCTTACCTGTCGTTAGCATGTCGCTTGAGTGACAATTTTCATCGCTCGAGCGAGGCGAGAAATAGAGTTAGCCATTTTTTCAGTCCATCTATTATCTTTTGTATCCAATTTTGGATCACAATTTCTCGTTCACCGGAGTTGGTTTTGAGATTTCAAATATACCACGTCGATCTATTTGACAAGTAGAACGAGTTAATTTATTTATATTCATAATTCGACTATCGGATCAAGTTCAAATATTTGGTCGAAGTTGACACGAAAGTCAATTTTCCATCTAAACCAAATTCCAACAAAACCAGGGCATGATGTGTATAAAATTTGACATTAACTAATTTATAGTTCCGTTAAGTGGTTTATTGATATCGTATTATTCCAATTGTCCTATTTCCTATTGTTGTATACAATAGTCAATGAGTTGAAGTGTAGTATCTATTAAGGACAAATTAAGGAAAGGATGCTTGGATAGTTGAGATCTATCTTGCATAGACATAAATAAATTTTCAAAAGCAACGTGATTCTAGGGGAGATGGCAAAGCTAACATGACTTCACATGGTTACAAAGTGTTTGGTTTTTATGGGCCTCTCATTTCAAGTAGCATTAGATCGAACGAACAGTAGAAAACGGATTTTAGCTGACTCCATATTTATCAAGAACAATGAATAGCTTCTTCTTTCTGGTCTTCTTGTTGGAGATATATCTATATATATATAATCACTCAAATACTTTGCCAGTATAGAAGCTTGATGATTTGATTAGTAATGAAGAGTAGTATAGTTATTTATTTCTTTATCTCACGCGAACAGTTGCTACATTTCGAGAGGGGAAGGTTGACGCACCAATCAGACGATTGAAATGGGGAACCGCCGTCTCATTGCTCGTGCCCCTATAACACTAATAGCATGGGCGCACCCAGCTAAGGCTTTGGCTTTGGGCCGCCCCAATTTTCAGAAACCCAATATTAAAAAAAAAAAAAGTTAGGCCAATTAATTAGCCCTAAATGTATGATAAAAGCATGCAAATTGCAACCCATAGGCCATTATAATACGCCCGCATCCGCATCGCATCAACAGAGAATTGAGAGTCTAGGACCGTGACCATGAGAGAAGCCCTTGCAGCCACGCCGCATGCCCCTGTAAGTGAGTTTTCTATAATTTATATTGGTATTCATCTACTAGACTAATACAAGTGTTTATTTGCTTGTTTCAATGTATTGTTTCCTGTTTCATGTTTGACGAGAATTTTGAAACCAAGTCACCGGTGAGCAGTGGCTGATGGTTGGGACTTGGAGGAATTAGGAAATAGGAAGAAAATAAGTAAATAACGACAAGTTTGGGGACAACAAATAGGCACTTGTTGCTTGTTTCAAGTTTGGGGACGGTAAAGCTGCAAATCAGTAGTGGCTAATGGCTAAGTTCTTTAATCCTTTCTGGAGAACAGCACAGAGATAATGCCCTTTGCAATTGCATTCCATTCTTTATTGCTTGTCCTCTTAACACATCTCTCATAATAATGGGGGGTTTTCTTGGAAACTATCCATTTCTCCCTAAACCTTAACGATAAAAAAAAATGAGTTTGTGACTTGTGAGCCATTTTTCTACTTTCTAAATCATTGCAAATCTAAGTTGGAAGTTTGAAACATGTGCTTTTGTTCTCTTCTTTTAGCCTCCTTAGAAAACTAAGTTCCATATATGGTGAAGGCTTTTACTTATTTTATGGTTGTTAAGTTAGCTGTTTGTTGTTGCCTGTTTGGGGAATTGGGAAATAGGAAGAATAAGTGAATAACCACTATTACTAAGGCACTAACTAGTCATGAGTCACCAGTGCACTAATTCTTCCGGTTGCTACTGCTACGGTAGAGAGAATATTTTCTACCATGAACATTGTGAAGAATAGATTGTGCAATCGAATTGGAAATAAGTGAATGAATGATAGCATTATTGTTTATGTAGAGAAATATATATTCTTAAAGATTGATAATGAGACGATTGTACAAATATATCAAAATGTGAAAACTTGTAAAGAACAATTGTAAGGTATTTTATTTTAGTTTAATGTTTGTATTATAAAATTTTTTATTTTTTACTTTTACTAATACCGCCCGCACTCGAAAAATTTTCTGGATCCGCCCCTGACTAATAGTTCTACCCATTGTTCATCATGGTTTTGAAAAGGTATTTACTCGATATCATCAATCAATATTACCATAAGACTAGTAAGAATTAGTTCATTTCTTTTGCTACACCAAGTAATGTGTTCAAAATGGAAATTGTTTTATTTAATTGTCGATGCCTTGGATTCTCATAAAAAGAAAGATATGCCAGTAACAGCCATGTTCATATCCATCAAAATTTCATGTTTTCCCGAGTTAGAGAATGGTTACTAGGACTGTAAGCAAAAATCGTCAAACCGAAAAATCGAACCGAAACCGTAATTTAGAAATCGTTGGTTTGGTGCCACGTGGACCCGTCAACGAAATGATTTTGAACCAAACCAAACCGGTCAAAAATGGTTTGGTTTATGTTCGAGAATTTTAATTGCAGTTTAAAATCAAACCGGACTGGAGAAAAAATATATAAAAATAAAAATAATGAAATTTTTGAAAATTCATCCAAATATGTAAAATTCAATAGTTTTGTCATTTGTGTGTATTTTTGTCAATTTATAATTTTCTATTACATATGCATTATTATTATTATCAAATAATCATAATTTATATCTAATAATATCAAGACTAACCTAATATATCAAAAACATTTTTCTTCTTCAGAATTCAAATTTCTACCGTTGCTTCTGACTCTACATTCTCAACTGGATGTCGGATACTTGATTCCTTTAGGAGTTTATTAGGTGCAAGGATGGTTGAGACTTGTATATGCGAAAAGAATTGGTTGCAAATTAAGAATGATGATTCAATAAAAGTTGTGGCAGGTGATTTATATTTTCTATTACCATATTTTTAAAGATTCTCTTATCTATCTAGTATCCAATATTATGATGATGTAACGAATGCATTTGTTTGACAATAGAGACTATGAATCATGTGTGATAACAATTGATATTTGAGTATATGTGAGAAACTGAATTCGTAACAATATACAACGGTAATCTTGTGTAATTGTTATATTTAGATATTATAAACAATTAATTTATTATTATGGTTGGTTATTCTCTCTGTCTAATCATTAGTTTTGTTTTTCAGGTATGATGATCACGATGTCTTGTTGAACATCATTATATTTTTTGGACTTTATATTTAGTTTAGTAGACTTGTATTATAACGTTATCGTAAAGTCTTGGCCTAAAATGACAAACAAAAAACTATATTTTAGTTTATTGTGATTTCACTTTGATTTAGTTGGTATTTATATTTGTAGTTGATATATTTAGTTTGTTTTAGATTTATTGCTAGTAAGTTATAAATATATATTGAATTCAATAAATTAATGTCATAAAAGTAGACAGACAAAAAAATATACGGCGAAACCGGCGGTTTAGAACCGTTAGGTTTAAGTTTGAGTTTTTTCCAAACCGTTCAAAATGGTTTGGTATATGTTTGAGTTTTTCTCAAATCGGTTTAACCTGTTTGGTTTGAAAATTTGTCAAAAACAGATAAAACCGGACCGCTTACCCCCTAATGGTTACCCTAAATCTTGATATAATTCTGAGTTGCTAAGCAGTGACAATAGTTAAATAGATAGTCAAAGAAGCCGACTATCTTAAGATGTGAAGTTATGTAAGATTGCTTCGGCAGGAAAAAAATATGGTAATAATGTTACTGAATAACAAGACTATAGCTAAAATTGTGGGCCCTACGAACAATAATTTATACTTAGTTGCCATTAATTAGCATTTGCACTCCTTCCCTCATCAAATCAACCTTCATTTTTGGTTGGTGTTTCTGATTTTTCACTATCTTTACAATAAAGAAATGGAGCAATTCTCGTGACTTAGTATGATAGCCGGCATGGCCGGCATTTTTACTATTTATAACTATTCCCCTCTACACTCAAACTCGTTCTTCCTTTATTTATTTCATTTTCAACTACCGAAAATTGTTGTAGAAAGTCATTGTCTAGTTATTTCATTTAAAATATCTCGTCGAGGGACTTTTCAAGTTAAAATTTTTAGTCATTAAGAAATTGTTGTATTGATAGACATGATTGCGGTAGAAATAAATAAAACTACGCTTAGTTTAGGAATTGTTTATAAAATTGTTTAAATTATAAACAGATAAAAATGAGGAGATTAGTGGATAGTATGTGTGTGTTTCAGGAAAGATGTGTATAAAATGTGATTTGATTGATTATGAACAGCTAACAAATAGCAGTCAAACATTGGCTTAGTTATGTTTAGTCCAATCTTATGCGTTATTGTCACTCAAATTGAAGATGACAATTCAAAAGTATCAATCAATTGGAAAAAAAAGTGTATCACGCTATAGTGGGGAGGATAGGAACAAACATGTGAACTTATTAAATGCCTTGTTACATCAATGCTCAAACCATGGTAATATTTAACTTTCTCTCCCTTTGAAAGCAAAATATTGTTTTATGACAAATCGCCACATAGGATGAAACAAGGAATAAAATCAATTTATTTACGAACAATTAGGAAAGTAGTAATAAAAAATGCAAGATTGTGTACTATTTGTGAAAGTAGTAATCCTTGAATGTAGGAAAAGTGAATAACTGAAAATCTTGAAAAATATGTGGAATGATCATGATATGAACCAAACTAAATTCAAGGTGGGGTGTCCCAATCCTTGTATAATTGATACTTTTTTTGAGTGGTGGGGGCGTTTGTATTGGTAAAAACAATCCTTGGTGTTTGAAGCCTGCAATATTGGGACCTTCCATCTGTACCATTTCAATCAGTATATCAGTTTCTATGCCAACTAGGCCCCTCGTCTCTATTTAAATTAAGCACCAATTTAATCTCCATTGTTTCACATTATAATAAAAAATAATAGTAATCTTTTGAAAAATGTGTGATTAAAAGGAAAATAAATATTTTTTTTTATTTGTGTATAATATTATTTTATTAGAGAATGTACGGTTGATAAGAAGAGAAAAAAATGAATTATAATTTAATGGGAGCCAAACGAGGCTAAAATTCTTTATCTTTCATACTCATTTTCAACTATGAGTGTGCTTAATGAATGTTATTGAGAAAATAATGTATTTTAAATAGTGATATGATAAAAGATATGTGGTTAAAATGGAAGAAAAAGTTATTGATGTTATAAAAAATATTATTTTATTTAAGAATGTGTGGTTGAAAATGAGTTTTGAAAAAATGCATTTTAAAAAAAATATGTACCTAATAGGGTTGCACATTCACACAATAAAATATTTTATACGTAAATCTAAAGTTTTTTCCTACTTTTTAACTATATACATTCCTAAAAAATCAATATTCAAAACATCATTTTTCTCTTAATTTTTCTTTATAATGACCAAAAGTTTTGGTTTTGCGTGAAAAGAAGAGAGAAAAATGTATTATAAAAATAATGGGAATCAAACGAAGGCTTATCAGCATTTGGTCTAGGCAATATTGGCACATCTTGTTGTTAAGTCTATGTTTGGCTCCTATTCATAAACAATTTATAAAATACATTCTACTTTTATTTCAACAGTAATATCCACTTATTCACCTTTATTTTTACTATTTATAATTTAAATAGTTTATAAAAAAAATTTCGAACGTGTTGTGAATACTTGAATCGTATTAAAAATGATAAGTCTAAATTTGCTAGCATATTATTTAAATGGAAAAATTAGGATGTGACTCATCAATCTTAATCAGTACTCAGCTTTCGAAAGTGAGATTTTGATCCCTTAACCTATTTAAACATTACGAGATTGGATCTCCATATCATCTAGATACAATTGAACAACACTAAATAAGTTGAGGAGACAAATCTTCACTTTTAAAGACAGTGGAACCATTTTTGCATTACATATAATGTCGAAAGTCATTTACAAAAGTTTCGTGTTTCGCTCCAATTAAAATTTTAATACATTTCTTCTTCTTTTGGATCCCAATTTTCCAATAAAATAACATTACATGTAAATCAAAAACCCATCCTTCTTTTTAACCATACAACCTTCGAAAAATTATTATTCCAAAATACATTATTTCCAAGAATCCCATTATAATGGGGGCTAACACAAAGGGCTTAGTATAACTAAAATTTCTATACAAATGAAATACTTGCGTAAAATAATAGACTTTATCGATGAGAAGTGTCCACGATTTGAAATAAATCATGACATTATTGTCTAGTTTTATAAAACTCGATTTGCTTCACAACTTTAGTCTGTGTTCACAATTTTTAAATGAAATATATTTTGATTACATTTCTGTGACAACAATGGAGATTCGGCGCTTTCGAATGGTCACGGCAAAGATTTGGCATTTTCGTATTTGATATGCTAATTGTGATACTATTAGAAAAGTATAGAGACTAACTTGCTATAAAGCCGATAGATTGAGGATCTATGCGTCATGTTTTCATTTTTTTGGTCTCGGTTTTTATTTTGAGGGTATAAAAATGAGTTTATCTCGTGACCGTCACTACTACCTTTCTGATTCTCCCTGCTTCACTTCACTCTCTCTCCTCTCTCTAGCAGGTTCATCAGCATCACTTTATCAACAATTGTAATGTCATGGTATTTTGCTGCCCCATTTTCAGATTTTTGCTCGCATTTGTTTATGATTTATGCACGAGTGACGTGTGTTGTGTTGCTTGATTTGTGCTACATTATCTGTAATTTTTATCCACTTCATTTTGTTTTTTCGATCTGTGTTTTGTTTATTTTTCTACGATTAATTTTCACGCAGAAAGATGTTACTTTTCAAGTTTTTTGACTCGTAATGCCGTAATTTTAAATTTTTTTTCTTATTTTTAATATTCTTCAGGATCTCTGGACTTGGGTTTATCGCCTTTGGTTTTAGCTCGCAATTTATTCCGGTTTAACAGAGATTATGGGTTTTGAGTTTTTTTTAACACTTTATTTCTGATATTTAATTTCTTTTGTTATTTATTATAGTTTCTATTTTGGGAATTTGTTATTTATGATTTATTTGATTTCTTTTCTGTGTTCATGTAGCTTTAATTTATTGAAATAGCGTTTTTATTTGTTGTTCAGTTTCAGAGTCTCACATTGATGACTTTGTTGTATTTCTTTAACAGAATGGTCCTCTGTTTTGAATGTAATTGAGGAAAAGCAAATAAAGAAACACGTGTTTGGGGGAGACAAGCACCTTCAATTTGGCTGCTTTTATGGAATTTTGAAAAGTTCTGTACAGTTAGCGGTAATTTGGGGAAATGACACAAAGTTTGAGATCAAGCAGGTCTTCATTTGGTTCTGCGAATGGATTTGAAACCCCTTCACACAACTCGTTTGCCACGTCAAATGGCGACGATTATGATTCAGACGGTTCCAATTTTGCCCCACCGTAAGTTTCTTCCTTTCCTTTTATGTTGCATTTCAACTTTAATGTGGTTGATGGATGCCACTTGCATTTAAACCGAGAAAGTAAGAAGTCAGCCTACAAGAATTTATCAGCTTTACCTCATTTGCCTTGCAGCACACCCAACACCCTGTCATCCGGAATACCACCTGAACTTGCCGGTGCTATACCATTGCTTGATAAATTCCAGGTGAAAACTATATTTTTCCTTATAGGGAATATGTAGTTAATAGACCATAGTAAATTTACATTTCTATTGTAGTTTATGTTAGTTTTTATAGTAACTGAACTTTGTACCATGTTTACAATTTGTTTTGCTCTTGGGTATGGAAGGCATAAAAAAATAGTTTGTGGTTATCTTTTTCCCTTTTCAGGTTGAGGGTTTCCTGAGGGCCATGCAGAAGCAGATTAATTTTGCTGGTAAACGTAGTTTCTTCTCTAAAAGGACAGTAGGATCTCAAATTCGAGAAAAATTCACATTGGAGGATATGTTGTGCTTCCAGAAGGTAATTCAATGTGTTTTGATGACAATCTCTGTTGTGCTTTCTGAACTCATTTATCAAAGGTAAGGTGCACCTTTTGGCAGGACCCCATCCCAACTTCGCTTCTGAAACTAAACGGCGATCTCATTAGTAGATCAGTTAAGCTGTTCCAGATTATCTTGAAGTATATGGGAGTTGATTCCTCTGATCGAACGAATCCAACAAGCTTAGATGAATGCACTCAGCTTGTTAGCAAATTATACAAACATGCTATGAAGCGTTCTGAACTGCGAGACGAACTTTTTATTCAAGTTTCAAAACAGACAAGAAATAATCCTGACAGGTATACACATGAGACTTTTTATGAGGTTTGCAAAAACTTATTCTTTCACTTTTTTCCATGTGGTCACATGTGTTTATCTTTAGTTAGGGGTTGAAAACTGTTTCATCACTAAATTTTTTGCAGTATCCAGCTTGCTTAATGATCTTAGTTGGCCTATTGGTTCTATAATTGGCAGGCAATCTTTGATCAAAGCTTGGGAATTAATGTATTTATGTGCATCCTGCATGCCTCCTAGCAAGGAAATTGGTGGCTATTTGTCAGAGTATGTACATACTGTTGCACACACTGTCAGTAGTGATTCTGAGATTCAAGTACTTGCAATGAATACATTAAATGCTTTGAAGCGTTCTGTTAAGGCTGGACCTAGGCATATAATACCTGGACCCGAGGAGATTGAAGCTCTTTTGACTGGTAAAAAGCTTACAACTATAGTTTTCTTTCTGGATGAAACTTTTGAAGAGATTGCGTACGACATGACTACAACTGTAGCTGATTCTGTTGAGGTACTGTAGATATTCTCTTGTTGTTTCTTTGTAGGCATGTTAGAGAAACTGTGCAAATTACTAGACAATCCAATTTAATTTGTTTCCTAACACTGACAAAGGAAATCAGTGCAACTTTGCAATACAGATGCCTTTCTAGACTGTTTAGTTGTATCAATCTGCAATTGCATTGAAGTTACCCTTGAGAATGTTTGTGTTTGTATTTCTTGGGTCGATATAAACAACGTTTACATTATCTAATTCCCTTGTTACTAGCTTTCCATACACATCAGTAAGAAGTATATGCGCTGCCTTATTTCTCATCTTTTTGTTGAATAAGATGTTTTCTTATTATTGAAGATAACATGTAATTTGTCTGAGAATTAGCTGAAATTTTCTTGAAATTTAGAAGTATATGAAGGTGTCTAGGATTGAGATCAATCTTGGTCTATCTTTGTCTTTAAGCTTAATATAAAGATTGTAGATAATAGTGTGTATAATTGCTTCAATAAATTTTCTTACTCATTATTCAAAAGCACCGTCCAAAGGTTTTAGTCTCCAAGCAGTTCTAAGTTTTGAGCAGCTTTTATTCTCATCATTCTTTATGCTCTTATGAAATGTTTTAGGGCCAGCAATGGTTAGTTTATGTAATCAAAACAAATATAAATCAAGTGCAAATCATTTTTTGTTTCAATGTTTCAAATTTTAAAATTTTCTAAATTGCTGAATTTGAAGTATGTTCATATATTCAAATGCTAGGCTTACCTCTAATATTTGGTGATGACAATTACGTCTCCATCTTCTCTTGCATTGCTGCAAAAGGAGATGAAAACTGGTTGCAAGAGGGGTGATGAGCTCTCTCTCACTCCCTCCTCTTTCACACAGCTGCAGTAGAAAACTAAAAAAAAAAAAAAAGGCGGTTAAAAGTCAATGTCCCAATTTTAAGTTAGGATGTATACCATGTTACTTTTCTTTTGAGAATTGCAGACACATGTTGTATATTAAGAGATTTTATTGATGGAAAATCTTGGCCAACTTCTGCTGTAATGACTAGAGTTACTGAAAACTAAAAGAACAACCCAAGTATTGTGAAGAAAATGTGAATGGTTGTTGGTCATTGCTTATTTAAGTTATCTCGGTATGGAATTATAATCTCTAGATGGTTGATCAAATTGTTTTATGCCTAAAATGATGGTTTTCCTAGCTACATTCTTAAGAATGAACATTCTTTGTTTTTTCCACAATATTGTGGAAAATTTGACATAAATAGCACTTCAAGTTTACTTTTCATCAATGATTCATTTAGTTTGTATGCATTCTTGATTTGGCAAGAGCAGAATAGTTGTTTCTTTCTCAAGTGGAAAATCCAAATTGCTCTTCTTTTCATACAGACGTCTGAAAGAAAGTTTTGTTTATTCTTAGTAAAATCCCTTAAGGCTAAATAACTTCTTCGGTTGTTGGTGGATATGCTTCAGGAACTTGCAGGGATAATCAAATTATCATCATATTCTAGCTTTAGTTTGTTCGAGTGTCGCAAGGCAGTTGCTGGTTCTAGAATGTCAGAGCCTGGAAATGGTACTATTAAATTGTAACATAATATTGTTATCATAGTTTCAAATCTCTTCGTAGAGGCATGGATGAGCTTCCAACTTTCCAACATGCTATCTAAATAATAGGTTTCTTTCTCTCTGTAGAGGAGCACATTGGTTTAGATGATAATAGATATATTGGGGATCTACTTGCTGATTTTAAGGCATCAAAAGACCGGAGCAAAGGAGAGATTCTGCATTGTAAATTGACTTTCAAGAAGAAGATATTTCGGGAATCGGATGAAGCTGTTACAGACCCAATGTTTGTGCAGTTATCCTACGTCCAAGTGAGTATTCTTGTTTCAATCAAAATTTATTTGTCGTTATTGCTGCACTCAGTGATTTAATTTTTGAAGTTAAATATAATTCTTATTTATTTTCTTGGCACTATTGACTCTATTTTACAGTTTCAACATGATTATGTACAAGGCAATTATCCTGTTGGAAGGGATGACGCTGCACAGCTATCTGCTCTGCAGATTTTGGTTGAGATTGGATATGTTGTCACTCCAGAATCATGCATGTTAGTTGCTTTAATCATTTTCTTTTCTTTCTTCTGTTCAATCTGTAATGTCTGTCTAGATTGACACTATAGCATGATGCTTTTAGCAACTTTTCTCAGGTTTTGTGAATACAACATATAAATTGTTTCCTAATATATTTTTCAATTCATGTGTTCAGGGACTGGACATCACTGCTAGAACGATTTCTACCCAGACAAATTGCTATTACTCGAGAAAAGAGGGACTGGGAGCTAGATATTCTCTCTCGTTACCGCTCAATGGTGAACTGTTAATATGAGATTCCATTTTCATTGATAATTTGCTCAAGGGAAAATAGGAAAACATCACAGTAGCATCTTTCAATTCTCTACTTGTTTCTTATATACATCACAAATGTTCAAAAGTCTCTATTAGAGATTTAGATTTGAACAAAATTGTACTTTCATTATTTTCTTTCCAAATTATCCTTCCATTTCCCCAGTAACTGAAAAAAATTCTCAAGTACATGATACTTTTTGAATCATAAGCCAATTATGGTATGTTTGATGATACTCCTCACTATTTACTATTCTATCCATTTATTGTTAAAAGTTTTTATTTTTTAGAAGTTTTACGGCAAGGTGAATTCTTTTAAGAATATTTGAAGAGCTCTGAGCCAAATGCTTCAAAACACTAATAAAAATCTTAAAAATATTTGTTAATATTCTGTTTGTCGTGCAGGAAAATTTGACAAAGGATGATGCTAGACACCAATTTCTGCGAATCTTGAGAACACTCCCTTATGGGAACTCAATTTTCTTTGCTGTTCGTAAAATTGATGATCCCATTGGTCTTTTGCCTGGAAAAATAATTCTAGGGATTAATAAGCGTGGAGTAAGTGGTGATTTTTTGTTTTTTGCACATTAGCATGTACCTTTGTTGCTTAAGCAGAAACCTGAGGATGATTCCTCATGGTCCACAGATTCATTTCTTTCGCCCAGTTCCAAAGGAGTACCTACATTCTGCAGAATTGAGGGACATAATGCAATTTGGCAGCAGTAATTCTGCTGTATTCTTTAAGATGAGGGTTGCTGGCATCTTGCACATATTTCAGTTTGAAACTAAGCAGGTGTATTTTGATTGGCAACTAAGCTTTTTGCATTTGGTACTTAAGTTTTTTCCCTAACCACTGTGATTATTTGTCATTTAGCATTGACATTCATAAATGCAGGGAGAAGAAATTTGTGTTGCCCTTCAAACACATATTAATGATGTTATGTTAAGGCGCTACTCTAAAGCACGCGCTGTTGCCAATGGTTCAAGTAATGGACATCTTCCTGATAATGTTAGACCTCCCACCGTGGACATGAATGAGAAACGCATTAAGGAGTTGTCTAAATCCATTGAAGAATCAGAGAAAAAAGCTAACCAAGTGAGTACTAGTTTACAGAAATAGATCCAATTTTTAAGTGGAAAATGTCCTTGTGAAGAATAACTCATTGAAAGCCCGCTGTATATGCTTGTAAATATGTGATTTCTAAAAGCATTTTCCCCCTTTGTGTTGTAAATTTGCATGTTAATTGTACAGTCACAGACAGCTAATTCTAATTAAAACTTCTAAGTTTCTTACATTTAACCTAGTCCAAAAGCCTTCTAGTTAGTTACTTTATTCAAACCTTACCTTCAGATTTCCAACTTGCTTTTCTGTTGGACTTATTTCTTTTCTCTTTTGCCTTAGATTAAATGCACATACAAGTGACAACTTAACTCGGTAAAATGCCAAAATTAAAGCCATATCATGCTTTCTTGGTAACTAGAATTAAATGAACTCTGTGGACAGAAAGAATGTTTCCAAATGACTAAACTAGAGAGATGAACACGAACTGTAATGTGTCTGGAATTGTCCTGACACAAATGGAATTCTTCTAATTGTACAAAGGAAAACTACTAATTTGAATCAGCTAATAAAAGAGAAGTTCATGTTAGTTTAAAAGTGTAATTATTTTGTTAAAAGTACCCCAAAAAAAAAAAAAATCACAATTTACACGAACTACTAGTTTACTTTTTGGTAGTAGAAAAACAATCAAGGAAGAATTTGAGTCCTGGAGTTAAGCTTATATAATTGTGTCACAGCTACCTACTATGTGCATTGTCTTTTGTTTGCATGTGCATATATACAACTGTCAATATATTCACTAAGTATCACTTGGTTGTTAAAAATTTTAGCAGGCGTTTGTTGGTCTTGAGTATGTAAAACAGGACTATGGTGTAAATTTTATTATTTTATGTTATGGTTATTTTGTTCTTGGCAAGTGCTCACCTTGCCTTGCCAACTCCTTCACAAATTTCTCTGTGGCTTTCAGTTAAGTTGCTGAAAGAATTTGAACTTGAGTAAATAAATTTGTATTACTTCCTACTTCAAGTGGTGCTATAATTTGTTGTCTAAGTTTCTTTCCAAGTTTCTACAATAGTAGTTGTTGTATGGTTAAACAGTTGCAAGAAGATATCCATGAAAAGCAAAAACAAGAAATTAAGATGAAAGAAGAACTGGAGAATTTGAAAGACGAATTGAGGTCTCAAAAGCAATATTTAGAAGAAATTCTCAATGAACGTGATAAACTGAGAGCATCATGTGATGAAAAAGATTCAGCACTTCAGGTAATTGCCATGAAACATAAATAAGAGTGTGTTTGGTAGGGATTAAAATTGAAAAACTAGCCGTTATTATTGACTTTTATTAGACAAGTGAGACCCAATAACGGCTATATTTTCAATTTTAATTGGATTTTAATCTCTACCGAACACGTCTTGAATACGATTCTCGTTCTGCTTTACATCTCACCATGATATTGTTTGTCTGTAGGCTACAATATTGGAGAAACAAAGAATTGAAGTCAGGCTTTCTAAGGTAAGTAGTCAAGGATTGGAGAACAATATCAGAAAGGAGCTGACAGAAGCAAATAACCAGGTATATATGTGACCGGGACTTCATTTTTCTTATAAGTAATTGGTTATGGTGATTATTGTTCTGAAATTTTTTTTTTTTTTTTTTTTCTGAATCTAGTCCTATCTATCACACGAAAAAAGTTATCTTCTATCATTTTTTAATATTATGTACATGTCCAATTTTTCTTATTGTTTTTGATGGTTATATATAGGTCTTGCGTAAGACTCAAGATGAATTGAAAGCACGTAATGCAGAGTTGCATGCTGTAGAAGAATCAAGAAGGAAACTTATAAGTGAGAAAGCATCTCTTGAAGAAAGACTTGCAAGGCATGAAAGAAAGAACACAGATGAGGTAAATGTGCTGAGTTTAGTCCTTGATTTTGAAAATTTTGTTTTGTCTAGATCACATGAAACATGGTCTCTTGTGATTCTTCAAATGCAGATTGCAGTAATCGAGGGTAGCTTCAAAAAGGAACGCAAGGACTTGAAGCTTCGCATTTCTCAACTTGAAAAGAAGTTGGAAGAGCTCACAAAAGATTTGGCTGTTGTGGAATCGGCTCTTGGAGCTAAAGACACTGAGTTGTCTTCCTTACAAAATAATCTGAGGGAATTGGAGGACCTGAGAGAAATGAAAGAGGTGAATCATTTTGCTAGTACTTTCTATTATTAATTGCAAGCATAAACACCTTACTTTTTCAATTTTGATCATCATATTTTTCATGAACAAAATTCTTATCAGTAATTACTTGTTTAGGATATTGATCGGAAAAATGAGCAAACGGCTGCGATATTGAAGATGCAAGGTGCTCAATTGGCTGAGATGGAGGCACTTTACAAGGAAGAGCAAGTTTTGAGGAAACGCTATTTTAACATCATAGAAGGTAAAATTGGCTTCTTCTCTTTTCTATCTCCTTTTATTTTATTTTATTTCATTTTGTTTTCTCTTGAACCTATTTTTCGTTTCTTTGACCTAGTTATATGTGTAATTTGGATTTTTTATTTCTGAGTGTTTTCTATATATTAATGGATGATTTCCCTATGGTCTTCTTTTAATTCTCAGACATGAAAGGCAAAGTTCGTGTCTACTGTCGATTGAGGCCTCTTTGTGGAAAAGAAATCTCAGAGAAGGAAAGATCTGTTCTAACAAATGTTGATGAATTCACAGTCGAGCATATGTGGAGAGATGATAAAGTAAAACAACACATTTATGATCATGTTTTTGATGGGAATGCCACTCAAGAGGATGTTTTCGAGGATACAAAGGCAAGTACAATAAAATTCTATATTAGCCTTTTTACTTATGCGATTTCTTTGATAATTCGCACCTTATTTTCATTCATTTGTATCTATTCGATAATTGACTTTTCCTATTTTTTTTTCCTGTTAATGCAGTACTTGGTACAGTCTGCGGTTGATGGATACAATGTCTGTATATTTGCATATGGCCAAACTGGTTCAGGGAAGACGTTCACAATTTATGGATCCGAGAGCAATCCTGGACTCACTCCACGTGCTATTTCTGAACTTTTTAGAATTATGAAAAGAGATAGTAATAAGTTTTCATTTACTTTGAAGGTAATGATTTCTGAATGATGGTATATCATGGTGGTTGCTCAATATCTTTTATGAAGTTAATTGGATTATATTGTTATAAAATCAATTTTCCAAGTAATCCCTTAAATGTGACGTGGTCATTAGATTAAAAGATGTATGCAGATGTTATTCTTCTTTTTTTCATTTTGCCCTATTTATTTCAACAAGATGAATGACATGGTTTTAGATTATATGAGTCTATGCAGGCATACATGTTGGAGTTATATCAAGATACGCTCATAGATCTTCTACTACCAAAGCATGCAAAGCGTTTGAAATTGGATATCAAAAAAGATTTGAAGGTAATTTCCTTCAAATCCTATTGTCAATATAAAATCAGATGACGATTTGTCTCCTCACGTTTCTTTTCTTACTGTCTCAATTATAATTACAGTACCTTTTCAAAATGCTTTGGGATGGAATGTGGGATTATTCTTTTGACTTCTGTTCCAAGTTAAATCTTCTTGTCCTTCGATTCCAAATTTAGCCTTGTTTGACAATCATTTTCCGAAAACTCTTTTTTCTACATATTTTTCAACCTCACGATTACACATAATATTTTGAACATAAATCTAAAACTTTTCCTTACTTTTTAACCACACATTCTCCAAAAATTTACTCTTCAAAACTTTGTTTTTGGGTTTTAAAGGCCATCAAACAGGGGCTTAATCTTCATTTCTCTAGTTAATTTCAATCCATTCTCAACGATTAGATTGCAAATTTGGCTTTAATTTAATGTTCATGTCTCTAGTTAATTTCATTCCATTTCTTGATGGTTTGATATAATTTGGCTTTTCCGTGTATGCAGGGCATGGTTGCTGTAGAAAATGTAACAGTTGTATCCATTTCATCATATGATGAACTAAGAACTATTATCCAGCGAGGATCTGAACAGCGTCATACTACTGGGACTCTAATGAATGAGCAGAGTTCAAGATCACATCTTATACTCTCAGTTGTTATAGAGAGTACCAATCTTCAAACTCAATCTGTAGCTAGAGGAAAGGTATTTATACATACATTCATACATATGTAAAGATGCACACAACTTTGACTTGATAACGCTTTGTACCTTTCCGGTGTGTGTTTGTTATAAATCTAAAACCCTGGTTGATCCACATTCTTCTCAAAATTCATTCTTTCAAAACTCATTTTCAAATACACATTTTTCAATAAAATAATATTACACGCAAATTCGAAACTTTTTTTTTTATTTTTAACCACATTTTTTCCATCACATCACATCATAAAATGCATTCTTTTCTAAAAAATGTGCATCAATCACTCCCTAAATAAGATGTGTGCGCTTCCAGCTTCATCTTTAGTCTGTACAGGAATACCAAGGTGTAACTCAGATTGCTATAAAATTAAACAATGAAGCTTAGGATATTCCAGTACACACTTAGTTTAGAATGCGTAAATGTGGTTTATCTTAGCATGCTAGGGAAAGTGGGGCAACTAAACATCTTAGAAAAAATTCATGTAACTTTTGGACTATAATGTGAAAAAGGGCTATTATATTTTTCTTCTTGTTTTTTCCTTTCTTTTTACTCGTGGATGGTCTTGATCAAAAAACTATCTCCTTAAACGTATGTTTAGTATTGTATTTTTTATGTTTACTTTGTTTTTTGATCATCATGCAGTTAAGCTTTGTGGATCTTGCTGGTTCTGAAAGAGTAAAAAAGTCTGGCTCTTCTGGTGGTCAACTAAAGGAAGCTCAAAGCATTAATAAATCACTTTCAGCTCTTGGGGATGTAATCGGTGCTTTGTCTTCTGGGAATCAACACATTCCCTATAGAAATCACAAACTGACTATGTTGATGAGTGATTCTCTAGGTGGCAATGCTAAAACACTGATGTTTGTCAACATATCTCCAGCTGAATCAAATTTGGATGAGACGCACAACTCTTTACTGTAAGTCTCTGTCTCTGTCTCTGTGTGTTTTTGCTTCTTTGGTAGGACCATGTTTATGAGAAGGTAGAGAAGTGCTATTGTTTAATTGCCTCTCTTGGCATAGAATAGCATTTCTTAGTAAAATTCTTTTGAGATAAGCTGTGAGATTGAGTGTCCAATTCTGAAGATAAAGTTGTATTGTTACACATTTGAGGAATGAAGGTGGTGGTAAACTTTACCCCTGACAATCTTTTGTGTCGTGTAATTCAGGTATGCATCAAGAGTAAGATCTATTGTGAATGACCCAAACAAAAATGTTTCCTCTAAAGAAGTGGCTCGTTTGAAAAAAGTAGTGGCATATTGGAGGGAGCAGGCTGGGCAAAGGGGCAATGATGAGGAACTGGAAGAAATCCAAGAAGAGAGAATCAAGAAAGAGAAGACCGATGGTGGTCGCTATTCGTAAAGTATATCATTCGTGTAATAGAACGCTTAGGTGGGTAATTATTTATCGTGCAGATTGAATGGATTTGGTTACATCCAGAATACCAGCAGATGATCACAAATCATTTTTTTTTGGTATTGCTTCAATACAAGAATCCACGTTGAGAAAATTTTGTTGTATGAAAAGGGATGCTCAGATGGGCTTTGTACAGTAACAATTTGTTGTATATTATTATTTCATACATCATTTAATCAATACTATGAAATGGAATTAATTTCTTTATTCTCTTTATAAATATCGAAGTAAATTTTGTTAAGCCTTAAATTTTGCGTGTTGTTCCACATTTTGTATATTCTTTTTCTTTTTGAACAGATTAAATTAAGATGTGCCTACTTGGCTTCCCTGACCATTATATTGGCATTTCTTTAAGAGCGAGATGAATTAATTAATGGAAGACTGAATATAAAAAATTGATGAAAAAAAGTTCAAATTTGATGGCTTTTAAGTGAAATTTAAATGTATATTTTGCAATAAATGAATAAAAATTATTTACAAATATGCCATTATAAATAGCTAAAGAGATCTAAATGCCTTAATTGAAAATAAACATCGTGCCCTATATGTAACATTTTACATACCATTTTATTATTCTTCAAAATTTTAAATTTTAATACTTTTTCATCTAAAACGTTAATTTTTTTTTTCTTACGTCTATAATTTTCTATTGATTACAATCAATTTAAGCATCTTGATATATGCCATTGTAAATAGCTAAAGAGATCTAAATGCCTTAATTGAAAATAAAAATCGTGCCCTGTATATATATATATATATATCAGTGGTGCAAAGGACATGAGTGAGCTAGTCTCAACTGAGCTAGTATCCGCAGTGTAAGAATTCGATTCCCACCTCGACAATGTTTGAAATTGAACTCTTTGTGGGCATCAGTATAACATATCCAACGCTTTACCTCCTCCACGATTTTTTTAGAGGCAGGGTGGTGGGGGACCCTCAAGGTTAGAGTTCAATATATATATATATATATATATATATATATATATATATATATATATATTAAAACCCCTTATTCATAATTTTAACTATTCCCTGTCCACTATCAAAATATGAACCTAAAATATTATCAAGCTTAGGCATTCGACCTTTATCATTAACACCTTTCCTAATTTAGCCTCAATAGTATATTACTATCTTCTATCCAAAACTCTAAATAGAAAAATAATCAATTCACTATTACTTAACAAAATTTTCATCTAAGTTTAATTTGGAAGAAAAATCCTACCTGTCCCATGTTCAAAATCTAAATTGAAGAATAGAAAACAAATATTGCAGTAATATAATCTTTTAGTTTTTTTATATATTTTCTGTCCAAATTGAAATAGCTAAATATAATGAGGACTTAAATAAAATAAAGTGTTAATTTAAACAATGATCACTGAACTTTAGACTAATTTCACTTTGGCTTTTAATTGTTTCATTTACATCACTAAACTTTGAAAATTGTTTCAATTACACATATGCTAGTCTTTTGTCCACTTTTAAAGTTCAGTGATGGTGTAAATCAATCATATTTAGGGTGCACGAAACTTTAAATTGTTTTTACATCACCATAATTTTAAGAGTTATTTCAAGACCAAATGTGATATTTTACTATTACACGATGGACAAAAGAATCTCAATATAATAAAGAACGTGTATGTTTAACTCAAATGAGACAAAACTAAATACATTGTGTGGTCATCGCTCTAAAATTGACACACTTTTTAAACGTAAAAAAATAACTTCCATTTGTCTATCAATTGATTAGTAATAGATGACAATTGACTTGAGAATAGGTAAGCCATTATCTAACTAACATCCATCTTCATTGGACATCACATTTTAGATCAACAAAGTGATTTGAGATAGTAGTATCTATTTTGTATCACTTAAACCATCATCATGAACGTTAAAGGCACGTAAGCAATTATGCTAATATAAACAAAAAAAAGTTAATTTTACCAACGTGTTAATGAATTTCAAGTAAAGTATCCAATTGGTAGTTAGAATATTTTGTTGACCTCTTTAGTAAATAGTGTCGCGTCTTTAGCATGGTTAATATCATAGTAGCTATTAAGGACCCGTTTGGTAGATATTAAAATAGGATTAAAATTGAAAAATTAGTCGTTATTGTTGACTTTTATTAGACGAGTGAGACCCAATAACGACCATATTTTTAATTTTAAGTGGATTTTAATACCTACCGAACGGGCTTAAATCTTCATTCGGACTATTGGATGTTAAACAATCGATCCTTTTTAGTTAGTAGGGAGAAATTCATGGTTCAAGGATTTACTTTCACAAAATCAAAAATCAGGTCTCAATGTTTAAATTTGCAAAACTCAGGTTTTTCCATGAATTAATTAATTATATTTTACAATTAATTTATTAAATTAAATATTTAATTGTAATATAATATAATTGACCCACCCATCCCACCCCACCCCACCCCACCCCACCCCCATCGCTCCAGCTACTATTCCGGCGACTGTTCTCCGACCACGTTGGTCGCCGCATAATTCCGGTGACTGCTCCGATTCCAAGGTCACAGATTATTTTGAGGTCACAAATGAAAAAATTTATAGGTCACAGATTTTTAATTGATCACAGGTCAAGAAAATTTATTGGTCACAGATCATTTTATTGGTCACAGATCAAAAAAATTATGTCACATGTCACATATTTTCAAATTTATGGATCACAATTCAATAGCTAAGTCACAGACACTAAAAAAACAGTCACTGTTCAATAGCTAGGTCATAGACACCAAAAAAATCGTTCAATAGCTAAGTCACAGACATCAAAAAAATCGCCACAGTTCAATAACTAGGTCACAGATTGACCAAATAGTTGGTCACAGAAACACTTCGTCCTATCTGCTCGACGCCGTCGCCACCTCCATCGCATCGACCACCTACCAACAATAACACCGTCGACAACCAACCACAACAACCACACACAGATATCCGCCCGCCACAGCCATACACATAGATTTGCCACATCACAATCGAGAAACCACCGCAAAATCACTACCACAAAATCGCTGCACCACCACCAACCCGACCACCACCTAACCATTTTCAAAAAACCATCACAATGTGCAAATTACTAACAAGATTTGAAAATGAAGAAAAACTCAATATCACTATAAATCAAAAATCAAAGATCTGGCAGCAAACAAATAAAAAAAAAAAGATCCAGCAGCAGCCACCAGTAGCCACGCTGTGCCGGTCAGCAACGTTGACGTCGCAGCAACGTTGCTGTCGTTCAGCAGCAGAGGAGGGGGAGGGGGAGGGGGAGGGGGAGCGGCAGGTGGAGGCTGGGCGGCGACGGTGGAGACGATGAGAGATGAAATGAAATGAATTAGGGTTTGGTTAGTAGGGTGGATATATATTTAATTTAATTTAATTTAAAAATATTAATATTAATATTAATTGTGAAATTAAAACCTAATTTTTGATTAAATAAAGTATAAATCGATTTTTAAAAACATAAAACTAAACACCTAATTTCCTCTAGTTAGTATCCTGTTTCATGATAAAAACAATTAACTCAAAAATAAAACAATTTAAAGTTCATGGTCAAGATCTTTTTTGTCTGTATTCGTATATCCCTCCACTATCTTTCTCTGTTTACCTCAAACATAGACTGACTTTCTGAGTGCGTAATGAGAATCAAAGTTCATAATGGAATGGGAAAATCAACAAATTTTACAACAAGTTGCAGAGGAAGTTAATAATGGAGGAATTTTTGTGAAGGTGATGACAGATGAACAAATTGAAATCCTCCGCAAGCAGATCGCTGTTTACGCCGCCATTTGTGAACAGCTTGTCCATTTCCACAAATCCCTCAATCTTCAACACGATCTTCCAGGTTTTGGTTTCAATTGAATTTCAATTTTGTATTACTATTGAAGTTTTTTCCCCCCTACTGATTTTATGCTACTTTACCATTTCTTCAGTAATTAAACAATTAATTATGGTCATATATACGTTTGATTTTCTATCTGTTTCCATGATCGCTTGTTCCGCCAGTTTTAATTGAAAATTATTAACTAAAAATATTCGTTACATAAAGAGGAAATGATTTTGATTTTGGTTTTGTGCTACTTTACCATTTAAATTTAATCTAGTTTGTTAATTTTTTCGTTGAGAAGTGTCACTTTCTTGCTTTATCGAAGTATGGATCAATTATGAACTCGATCCATAAAAAAAAACATATATATTTGGCCTGTAGACGCTAGGATTTCTTGTGGACCAGATTACTATGGGAAATTGATGTAGTCGAGCCGTACCATGATTGCATTCATCCAAATTTATCAATTTGTGCAAGCAAATTGGATCATTCAATATTCCAGCCTTATTATATGTTTGGAAAAAATATTCCATATTCTGTTTCTGATGAATATAATTTTTAACATCGTGCATCAGGAGCGAGGATTGGAAATCTGTATTATGACCCCTTAATGACCGCTGGTGGCCATAGAATTACTGGCAGACAGCGGTGGACTCCAACACCAGTCCAACTTCAGATTCTTGAGCAGATATTCGATCAAGGGAATGGAACTCCAAGCAAGCAGAAAATCAAAGACATAACATCTGACTTGTCCCAACATGGCCAAATTTCCGAGACTAATGTTTATAATTGGTTTCAAAACAGGCGTGCTCGATCAAAAAGGAAGCAACAGGCTGCACCACCAAATACTGGTGAACCAGAAGTGGAGACAGATGTTGAATCCCCAAATGAGAATAGGACAAAGCCAGAGGATTTTCGGCCTCAGCCCGTCCTGAGTTCGAGGACTGAAGTGCTCGGCTATCAAAACCTCGAGGCTAGTTCTGCAATGCATTCCATGGATCCACCACAAACCAGGAAGCCTGAAAGCATGTTGCCTCCAGAAGGCAGTTTGAAGCATGGTGGGAGTTTTGGTCAAGTGTCCTATGGGAACATGTTATCCAATCCAGGTAACTAATCTTTAACCTGTCATGCAATACCAATTAGAAAATCAAAAGTCAATTTTACTTGGATATATGACAGTTATGTAGAATGTTTTCTGTTTTTGTGTGTAAATTTGAAACTCTTGACTACACAATATTGTTTACAAATATCACAATTTCTCTAGTAAACCAGTTTGATATCAAATAACTACAAGAGTAGGCCTTATTATGCAGTAATGTTGATCAACTTGCATGTTGAAGCCTTGTCCTCTAGTTCTTCTTGGAACCAGAGAGTGAATTTATCTCCACTGTTGGCAACTAAAGGAGTTGACACATGGACATCTTTGGCATATTCCTATCAGTTTTTTTTTTTTTTTTCCTCTTTTGCGTCACATTTGGAAGGGATGCCATTTTTCTGATGCGTCGTCTTGCTTGGTGTGTTGCTAGATTCATTAGAGGTCTTTTCTCCTTTCTTCACATGACAATTGAACCCAGAATTCAAAAAGTTACGCTAAAATTCAATTTAAAGATTGTTTTGAGTGATGCAAAGCAAATAATCACGTTATCTGAAGAGAAACATGAAGAGAATTTAGAGATTAAAAATGTTTAAGCATTAATCTAAATATTACTCTAATATTGAGACGAGTGGGAAGTCACACCACTTTTCAACTTACATAAGCCAGCACGTGAAAACCAGATGCTCTTAGGTTGATAGGTCTGTTTAACTAGTAGGGGATCTGCTCGTTTTATCTTGTGTAGAAATAGGCATTTTTCTCAACCTAAAAGTAGTTTTCAAATTGCTTGATAGTCCTTTCTAGCTAAAATGATCTGTCAGAAGCTAAAATCTAGTCCTTCATCCAGAGTGACTTGTACATTTGTATGTTGTGATTGTATTGATGATATAGATATGATTGATATTATGCCCCTGTTTGGTTTAGCTAAAAAAATGGATTTTGATAAAAGTTGATGAAAAGTGTGGTTGAAAAGTTGATAAAAATTGTGGAAATGTATTTGGTTTGAGGAAAAATGAGTTTTTGAAAATGGGATTGACATTTGTTTTTCTTTCTTTGAATGTGAAATTAGTGAATGCAGGAATCTACCAGTTAATCGGAAAGATGGAAGTTCAAGGGGATTATAATTCTTACCTGCAACCAGACAACTTCAACATGACCGGCTAACAACATATCTTCTTCAGTGTGACATTTCTTCTTGATCTTGACTAGTAATGTGGGATTATCTTTGTTGTTAGAATTAGCATGACCTCACCGATTTGTTATGTTGTTGCTTGGTATACTACTATCTATGAGATTGATTGTTTCTTTGGCACATTATTCTTGTAGTTCTGATTTCTGTCGTACAATTAGAGGCTTTTCAAGTACAATGAAGTTTGATTTCATTCTTTGATCATTCGTGCTATATTCTTTTTTGGAACCATTTTTACTCTTATCCACATTTGTTGTTCAATGATGTTACAAAAGTCCTTTATGCGAAATTCATTGATTACAAATTCGTAAAAAAGTTTAAAAATATTATTTTTTCTCTTTTATTGAGACAATGTATCATCATAATGAAGTAGATTTATAATGCTGAAAACAATATTAAAAATGGTGTATCTGTCAAAAGAAAAACTAATTAAAAACATTGGAATAATTTATT
Organism: Fraxinus excelsior; assembly: GCA_019097785.1. Lineage (NCBI taxonomy): Eukaryota > Viridiplantae > Streptophyta > Magnoliopsida > Lamiales > Oleaceae > Fraxinus > Fraxinus excelsior. Next base: position 36,956,517 of record CM032630.1, read on the forward strand.
ATCGTAATCTTTTAAAACTGCTATTTTATATCAAGGACAATCAAAAGAAACACTCAAACAATTATGGTTTATATTATTAAAATTCGAATTTAGCTCTTGAGAATTCTTATAATATTTGTTAGAACCAGTAGTTTGATTTTTATAGTTATAACAATGTTCGGATCAAGTATCATTGCTATGGTCCAAAGCATCGTCTTTGTGTAATTTATGTCAATGTCATTTTGTGTGTATATATATATTTGGTTTGCATTATTCGCTACAATAAATAATATTTTGACTTGTTGTAAAAGAAAAATAAATTAGGGTTTAATGTGAATGACACTTGTATCCCTACAATCCTAGATATTATTACCATATATATTCATATTGCTGTCCTATAAATATAGGGCTTTGGTTCTCATTATAATACATAGAAAAGTCTATTAACTTTTATTCTCTCTTTTCTTCTTTCTTGTATAACACGTTATTAGCACGATTCTCTTGAAATCAAAGGAAATTTGTTAGAAGATAATAATTTATTATTATTTTTTTCATAATCATCTATTACATGTACCAAAATTAATTTGGTGACATGTGATTCTTACAATGAATTCGAATCAATTCTGCTGATGGTGACATGTACATTCATTCTGCCATCTTCAATTTGTGCCACAATTATAATGTTTTCAAGTATCGCCTTTTAATTTACTCACAGAATTGATTCACGCACTCAAGAAATCCATGTCATCTATTTTTCTACCAACACATGTAAATCCTTGTAATTGCACTTAATGGTCATCTATTTCTCTGCCAACATATGTAAATCAGTGTAATGATTACATCCAATCCACCATAGTTTGTCTACTGCACCTGTTACCGGCCATCTACGAAGACCCCTCCCCAGGCCTTTATAGCCAAACGAGGCCCAAGCCTCGTTTGTGAGGATATTGCAATGATGAGAATCTGTGTGATTGATTGATGTGACCCTTGCATAAAGCAACTCTTGTCTTGTCTTGTCAATGTAAGAGTATTTAATTGAGTATGTAGATATAGGGGAGAGGACTTGATGGCTAAGATGTGATGCTCTGGCTGGGGAGATGAGGCTACGTGTACATCGATCCGACGATCACCATCCCATGTGTAACACTATAAATACCACAACCATGTAATAAAAGAGGATGATGCAACTTTGAATACAAAATATATCTAATATCTTTGAACATACAAAAAAGCAAGATACACCAAATACAAAGACTAATAAGGTTTCTCGTGATCGGATTTTTGATCGTTTTACATTTTTCTTGCCGGAGCCTGAACGGAGCCATTACGTGCGGCGGGTCCCTTCTACGAAAGAATTCGAGAGTCCTTTTGAATATTCTTTGGAACACATATGCTGATTGAGGCTTGCACGTGCATGTGTGGGTCCGGCTTCTGTTGACAACATTTTTTAGGGTCAACAGCACCCAACCCTAATTCATGCAAAATGTTTTCTGTGAATTCAAGAGAGAGATAGACACATGTGCTAAATTAGTTTATGTAATTTCTATTATGTGCCGCAATCATTATGTTAATTATGTTAATTGGTTTTTGTTAATTCATTATGTATCAATTAAGTGTATTACGTTTGTAGTAATTTTCTATGTAACGCATGTGTATATATTTTGCCGAATTTGAATTTTTAATCTATAATTGGTAATTAATATTCTTTAACTTGATTAAATATTTGTGATGTTCTATTTTTAAATTTTATTATATTTTGTTGTTGTTCCTGAAATAGCACAATATTATAATTAATATTCCAGAATAATATTACTTTCTATTGAAGAGCATAAATTATATTTTTCAATATTCTAGAAAAATATTGACATATTGTTCTTGAAAAAACAATATTAAAATACAACGTACTTCCGAAGTAGAACATGTTTCGAAAAACATACTATTTTGAATGTGTTTATCCCTGAAGGAAAATACATATTGTATATTGATATTGACTATTGATGTTTAAATCATATTTTTCAAAACTAATTGTATTTTCTTTTACTTTATTGTGCAGTTAATCAAATGACAAACATTACAAAACTTGAGTTTGCTACACTTGACATATCTGGCAAAAACTATTTGTCATGGATACTCGATGCTGATATCCATCTGATCTCAAAAGGTTTGTGAGAGACAATTAAATAAAGAAATAAAGAATCCCTGCAGGATCGTGCAAAATCACTCATCTTCCTTCGTCATCACCTTCACGATGGATTGAAAATTGAATATCTTACTGAAAAAGATCTACAGGTTCTTTGGGAAATATTAACTGAAAGATTTGATCATCAGAAGACTATAGTCCTCCCCAAAGCCCGCTATGAGTGGATGCATCTTCGTTTGCAAGATTTCAAAACTGTTAGTGAATACAATTCTGAACTATTCAGAATATGTTCAAAATTGACATTGTGTGGAGAAAAAATCACTGATGATGATATGTTGGAGAAACCATTTTCCACCTTTCACGCCTCAAATGTGCTCCTGCAGCATCAATATCGTGAGCATGGTTTCAAAAGGTACTCCGAACTCATATCTTGACTGCTTGTGACTGAACAAAATAATGAACTGTTGATGAAAAATCATGGATTACATCCAACTGGTTTTATATCATTGCCTGAAGCAAATGGTACTACAATGTTTGAAGCAAGTACAATATCAAGACAAGAACATAGACGCGGACGCGGACGCGGACTCGAACGTGCACGTGGAATAAATTATGGACGAAATAATCAACAAAATTATCAGCGACAAGGCAATAATTTAAAAAGGCACAAAGCAAACGAAAATAACACATCCAGAAAGGAGCATGAAGAAAGTTGCTTTAGATGTGGAATGAAAGGACATTGGGCACGTACATGTCGTATGGCCAAACACCTCGTGGATCTCTACCAAAAAGCAATCAAGGGAAAGGAGAAATTTGAGACAAATTTTGCTGATTATGATGGTCTCATTGATGTTACTCATTTGGATGTCTCCGATTTCTTTGCTGATCAAAATGAGAATATTGACCATTTGATTGTGGATGGTGTAATGGAAGATATAGATTAGTTCACTTTCTAGTATTTCCTTTCGTTTTAGAAATTCAATTATATTCTTATTTTTTGTAAGAAACTTAAAACTTTAGTATGCATAATTAATTTCATAATAAATAATGTTTACTCTTTTAAATTTAAATTTCAAGTCTTTTTAAAATATATTTGTTTTCTTATAGATTCACGATGGATTGTCAAGATACTTGTTTGATTGATAGTGCAACTACACATACTATTCTTCAAGACAAAAAATATTTTTTGGACTTAACATTAGTAGAAAATAATGTTAATACGATATCGGTACATCGAATATCGTTGAAGGCTCCGGAAGAGCTTATATTATTTTACCAAATAATACAAAATTATATATTGACGATGTACTTTATTCAAGCAAATCTAGAAGAATTTTGCTTAGTTTTAAAAATATCTATTGCAATGGATATCATATTGAGATGATGCAAGAAAATAATGTTGAATATATTTGCATAACTTCTTTTGTATCTGGCCAGAAGCAGATAAAAAAAAAACTTTATGCACTCCCATCTGACATGTATTATACATTTATAAAAATGGTTGAGTCAAATATTATCACGAACCAGAAGTTCGTTAATCCAAAAAAATTTATACTTGGGCATGATCGACTTGGACATCCAGGAGCTATAATGATGCGTCGAATAATAAATAACTCACATGGACATCCATTAAAGAACGAGCAGATTTTTTACCTAATGATTATCCATGTGTGGCTTGTTCGCAAGACAAATTAGTCATTAGACATTCGACTACAAATGTCAATATTGAATCTTCAATTTTCTTGGAAAGGATTCAAGGAGATATATGTGGGCCAATACACCCACCATGTGGATCATTTCGTTATTTTATGGTATTAATTGATTCTTCTACTAGATGGTCACATATTTGTCTACTTTCTACTAGGAATGTAGCTTTTGCTAAACTACTTGCTCAAATCATAAAATTACGTGCGCAATTTTCCGATTACTCAATCAAGACTATTTGTCTTGACAATACTGGTGAATTTAGATCACACGCATTCAATGATTATTGCATGTCAATTGAGATTGTTGTTGAAAATTCGGTTGCGCATGTCCATACACAAAATGGTTTGGGGGAATCATTTATTAAACGTCTACAACTTATTGCTAGATCGTTACTTATGAAAACAAAACTCTCAGCTTCTGTTTGGGGTCATGTCATATTGCATGCTGCGTCATTGGTTCGTATCAGACCAACTACATATTATCAATATTCACCTTTGCAACTAGCATTTGGTCATGAACCTAATATTTCTCACCTGCGAATTTTTTGTTGTGCTGTTCAAGTCCCTATTTCACCCCCCACAACGGACTAAAATGGGTCCCCAACGAATATTTAGGATTTATGTGGGTTTTGATTCATCATATATTATTAGGTATCTTGAACCTTTTTACATGTGATTTATTTACTACACGTTTTGCAGATTGTTATTTTGATGAAATGACTTTCCCAAGTTTGGGAGGAAAAAAACTACATCCTGATAAACAAGGTAAAATTTCTTGGACGGAAACAACTCTATCTCATTTTGATTCCCGCAGCAATCAATGTGAGCAAGAGGTTGAAAAAATCATTCATTTGCAAAATGTTGCAAATCAATTACCGGATGTATTTGTTGACACGAGAAAAATGACAAAATTATATACCAGCAGAAAATATTCTAGCAAAACTTGATGTCCATGCAGAACAATTTACTGTAGTAAATGAATCTCAAATACGCCATAAGCGTGATCGACCAATTCGTTCAAAAGACTCCGTATCTCGAAAAAGAAAAGTACAAGAGAAAAACCAACCAAAAATTTCGGAAGAAGTAACATTGAAGAAAATTGATCAATCAAATATTGAAAATATGGTTAGATCCAGAATCACAAGTGTACGAAAATAATGAGATTTCAATAAATTATATGTTATCTCATAAATTATGGGAGAGAAATAATGTTGTTATAAACAATATTTTTGCCTTTTACGTGACTCTTGATATTATGCAAAATGATGATCCTGAACTACTGTCCGTTAAAGATTGTCAAAATAGAAATGATTGGCCAAAGTGGAAAGAAGCCATACAGGCGGAAGTGAATTCCTTAGAGAAACGGAAAGTGTTTGGACCTGTAGTTCGAATACCTGAAAATGTAATCCATGTTGGATACAAATGAGTTTTTGTATGAAAGAGAAATGAAAACAATGAAATTACAAGATACAAGACCCGACTTGTAGCTTAAGGTTTCTCACAAAGACCAGGAATTGATTATGAGGAAACATATTCTCCTGTAATGGATACCGTCACTTTTAGATTCTTAATTAGTTTGACAGTGTCACAAAAGCTTAATATGTGCCTTATGAATGTAGTGACTGTCTATTTGTATGGTTCACTTGATAGTGACGTATATATGAAAGTCCCTGAAGGACTCAATGTAACGCCCCAAAATTTCTAACATCTTGAGGTGTTACCAACAATAATTTTCATGTACTTAAAATGCGGAAATAAAATTTTATTTATCTAAATAACAAAATATTCATAAATTTAAATCATGATCATAAAATTTCGTCTTTGAAAAACAATTTAAACATTTTCCAACTAATAAATTTGCTAATAATGTTATTGGACAAACGAACTAATAAATTTAAATAAGAGCAGTAAAACTTAGTATTATTGTCGTAGGTTGAAATCCATTGACACTCTGCTGCACCATCCTGCCACATATCCAATCGACTCGAACTAGCTTGTAAAATTTGTAAGAATGAGTATTTTGAAAACATCCAGTAAGATACGTGCAGTTCCCGTATACAATTATATGCAATAAAATAAACAATTCATAACCACTCTTCTCTTATGGAGTATCTCGATGACCAAGCGAAACACTCATCTAGGTAATCATAAATCCCGTAGGATCTCTTATCTCTTTCTAAAGAACCCGAAGGCCTATTGGCAATTCATGCATAAATTATTGAACATAAAAGAATAAGGAAACAAAAATCACTTGCACAAAAGTATCTTACATTGATTGAAGAACGAACTTTTTGATATAAAAATATACTTAGAATTTACAACTGCTTTCTATATGAAAACTGCTGTGTAAAATTCTGTGTGGTGAATTATGAGACATGGACGCACTATTTATAGGGAAAAGTATAGTAGTTGAGTCATAGTAGAATTATGATAAAAATCGTGTTTGTCTAGTTTAATAAAAATTAAATTCTCTAGAGATCAATCACAAGATGACACGTGTTCGTCACAAAATAGAAAAGATTCTAATCTCAAAAGGTGATAATGACAACCTATACTTTAAATATAATTCTAATAAAATATTATTTTCACCTTCATCCTCATATTAAAAAAAATGTAAATAAATTATAATTTTCTTTAAACTTTAATTTCTTGAGACCTACTTATCCAAATTAACATTTTCTCGAAGCTATTTTTATGATTAATAACGAGCTTTCCAACGAGATCCATATTGATATACTTTTGGTCACTCGATCAAAAACCGAGTATTTGGCCCAAAATATAAGAATTTAAAACTTTATTTCACTTTAATTCCTCAACTTTCAAAATAATAAAGTATGGCATATAGAACAAATAACTTTATTCTAAATTTTTCGGGGTGTTAAACTCAAAGTGCGTGAAACAAATGATACATGCCTGAAAACCATGTTTTCAATTAAACTGTTAAGATCATTGTATGGATTAAAACAATCCGGACGCATGTGGTATAATTGCCTTCGCGAATATTTGTTGAAGGAAGACTATAAAAATGATGATGTCTGCCCATATATTTTTTATAAAGAAAACGAATATTGGATTTGCAATTGTGGCGGTTTATGTTGATGATTTAAATTTAATTGAAACTCCTGAAGAGCTCAACAAAACTGCGGATTATTTGAAAAATGAATTTGAGATTAAAGATTTAGGAAAAACAAAATTTTGTCTCGGGTTGCAAATTGAACATTTCTCAGAAGGATTATTTGATCATCAATCTACATATATAGAAAAAGTCTTAAAACGATTTTATATGGATAATACACATCCATTGGCATCACCTATGGTTGTTCGATCACTTAATGTAAAAAATGATCCTTTTCGTCCACCGAAAGATGGAGAAAAGATTATTTGTTCTGAAGTACTATATTTTAGTACAATTGGAGCATTAACTTATCTTGCAAATTGTACTCGACCCGGCATAGCTTTTTTCTATAAATTTTCTTGCAAGATATAACTCTACACTAACACAAAGACATTGAAATGGCGTTAAACATATTTTTTGTTACCTAAAGGTACTATTAATTTGAGATTATTTTATTCTCAAAAGTTGGGATTTGTTTTAGTGGGATATGCAGATGCATGTTATTTCTCTGACCCACATAAAGCTAAATTACAAACAGGATATGTGTTTACACGTGGAGGAACAGCTATATAATGGAGATCCGTGAATCAATCATTGACAGCAACGTCCTCAAATTATTCTGAAATCATTGCAATCCATGAAGACGATCAAGAATGTATATGGTTGAGGAACATGACCCATCATATCCAAGAGTCATGCAGATTAGTTTCAACAAAAGATAGTCGAACAATTTTGTATAAATATAATACTGCTTGCATTACACAACTCAAAGGAGGCTATATCAAGGGTGACCGGACAAAGCATATTTCTCCAAAATTCTTTCATACACACGAGTTTCAGAAAAATGGCGACATCAATATTCAACAAATTCGTTCAAGTGACAACGTGACCGATTTATTTACAAAAGCACTGCCAATATCTGCATTCAAGAAATTGGTTCACGAGATTAGAATACGTCAGCTCAAAAATTTTCATCGATCAACATCAGGGGAGTAGTTGCACTCTTTTTCCTTCGCTTAGGTTTTATCCCACTGAGTTTTCCTAGCAATGTTTTAATGATGCAGCATTTATATTTAATACTCCGAAATAACTGTACTCTTTTTCCTTCGTTTGTTCTTTTGTCTCATTAGATTTTTATCAAACAAGGTTTTAACGCGACATATATTTTGTAATGTGTCATTCAATGGGGAAGTGTTGTAAAAGGAAAATAAATTAGAGTTTAATGAGAATAACATTTGTACCCCTGCAACCCTATATATTATTACCATATGTATCCTTATTGTTGTCCTATAAATATAGGGCTTTGAATCTCATTATAATACATAGAAAAGTCTATTAACTTTTATTCTCTCTTCTCTTTTATCTCTTTTATAACATAACTATCATTTTTAAATCTTTAATACAGTTCAATGTCATGTAGGATTTATCATGCCATGAGAATTAAAATTAGATTTTTAGTAAATATTGATAGAAGTTGATGAAATGTGTGGTTAAAAAGTTGAGGATATAATAAAATGTGCGATCAAAATTAATTATTGATTTTGACTTTAATTAAAATTTTGATTTTATTTTTTAGGGCTATAACTTACGAATTAATTAAGATTTATAAAATTTGCAGCTGAAAATTTAAGGTCAGAATAAACGAGCTACAATTATGTTCACTGCCATATGAGACTAAATACGGTTGAAAGGAAATAAAAGGACAGAAAACTGAAAATAGCAGTAGAGGTCCTTCATCTTTGACCAGTTTAGCACTTGGATCCCCATTCTTTAAGAATGAAGCATTTAAATCCTTATTCATTCAATTTAGTAAACACTGGAGTCCTTAATATACAATTTTAATCCACGCCTTCGATTTAAGGCTCAAATTTTGTGAAAGAATTTTGTTCCTACCCTTATCTCAAAATAAAAAAATCAAGTAAGTAATAAATGTAGAAAAACAAAAAGAGAAACAAAAGGAAAAAAAAAAAAAAAAAACACACTCAAATGCTACATTTTGAAGGATTGATCTTTTTATTTTATCAAAACCTTGTCTTTTTAAGATTGAGGATTTAAATGCTACATTTTGAAGATTGAGGATGAAATTATATACTAGTCAAAGATTTGGAGCCTATCATTGCTATGATTCTTGATAGAAACTTGTACCCTAAGCTTCATACATAGACAAGTACAAAATAAAATTTTCATTCTCATTTTTCTACTCATTTTTAATCATACATTTTTAATAAAATAATATTTTTCATCGTATCAATAACTTTCTATTCTTTTTCAATCACATTATTCATTAATTTATTATTTCAAAATATATTTTTCCAAAATAAATGGCTGCACCCCTTTAACCTCATTTCGTTTTGTAGAGATTAAAATCGAATTAAAATTGAAAAGTTAGTCGTTATTGTTGATTTTTATTAGACGAGTGAGATCTAATAACAGCTATATTTTTAATTTAGTGAGATGTAGTAACGACTATATTTTTAATTTTAATGAAATTTTAGTGCGTAGGAAACGGCTGAACGTAGAACATTAGTTAACGTTAGACTGACAATGATGACGAGAAGAAGAAAAGTCGTGTGTGAAAGAATGGGGGTAATCAACGATTCCAAATCTACACAGAATACAACAAATCTTCTCTAAAGCTTCGAATCTTCGTTTTCGTGTATCATTTCTCAGTTCAATTCTCTAGAGTTTCACGTTACTTCCTTCATTTATCTTAAAATCCGAAAAATCGTCTCTTTGTTACAGCTTCAGGATCAATCTAATCATCGATGAGACGCCGGTCGGTGTTTCTCATTTTATGTGTTTTATATTTATTTGTGGTGTATTCGGGCTCCACCGGAGATTCTTTTAAGCCCCATAATAGCGTCACTGGGAAAAAAATCAATGGCGTTTTTCAAGCCCCAGCTCGCCGGTCTCTGTTATCAGATGCGATACAGTAAGCTTTCTTTCTACCTGTGCATTTGTTATAGTTTATGAAATGTTGATTTTTTTTTTTTGTCGTTTATAGCCAATTTCAGTTTATGATTAGAAATTATGATTTTTGGTTCGGTGTGTAGAATTAGGGTCTGTATAATCTCAAACCAAGAGTTCAACAAACGGTTGGACTTTCTAAAAGTTCATGATATGTTCCAAATCAGAATACTGTGCATTTTTTTTTTCTTTTTTTTACCTGCTTCTTGTAATTATACCAGTATATATTTTTGCCTGTATCACTGTAATTATATCCTTAATGCCTTTACGAAGTGTATGTTATAAATCTGAATCGTGCTTTAGGATTTCGTTTTGATTTTGCAATAAACCTCTATGCCAAATCAGGGGAACTGAAATTGATACTGCATTAGTGGCTGGTTTGGATGGTACAATTTATTTATTGGAGCTCGGTTCTACGAAACCTCTCTGGTCATTTTCATCAGGACAAACAATTTATTCATCATATCAGGCCTCTGTTAATGATACAGAAAATGTATCAGGAATAGGAGGTGGTTACTTCATTGATTGTGGGGATGACTGGGAATTATATGCGCACAATAGCCTCGGGGGCAAACTGGTATGTTTAACAATTACTTAATTCTACATTTTGCTTCAATTACTTAAAGTTTAAGCAACGATGTCCATGGATTCCAACCCAATAATCTGTGCTCTGAGTTAATAATTAAAGAGCTGTTGCTTGACAGTCCTCATTATTGACAACGATTTACTGACACTTGTCTTTAGTAATCACTGAAACTGATGAACTCAGATAGAGATTGGTGTAAGTTTCTTCTTAATATCGACTTAAGGTTGGAGTAACTTTGAACATTTAGAATGTGTAGTATTGCTCTTACATTTCCCCAACATGTTGTTTACTATCACTAAGTTGTAATATATCACGTTGATCTCTGATTGAGGGTGGGAACCGTGATTCATTTATTTATGTAGTAGATTTAAATATGATTTTGTTTCAAATTTTTAATGGGATTTGCTGACAATCCATGGCGACGAGTGACATTGTTTTATTATTATTATTATTTCTTCTTTCTGCTGAAACAATGAACACTGCATTTATTTTCTGATAATTACATGAGTGACTTTTCTATGAGCGGTGTCTCAAAATTGTAATCTTCCTATTAATAATTGTTCTTTTGATAGGATACTAATTTTTGGTTCAGATGAGTGGGTGGATAATCCAAAATTTTATTTTGGTTTTCTCACATTGTTATCATGAAAAGTACACATGGAGCATTTTTTATTTTATTTTATTTTATTTTTTTGGCGAATCAGATACTCTCTATTTTAGAACTGGTAGCCAAATGCTGAACATAATTTACCATTTTGGTATTCTCTAATTACACCTGCTGAAGGTTTGCCCTTTGTTAATTTTAGGCTAAAGACCTGTAATTGAGCTTTTGAGATTTTTATTGTACTCCTTTAAAAACTTGTAGTTTAAGACTGCATGTATTGTTGATGTGATGCACATCATAGCCAAAGGCTTCTCTTCATTTGATGAGTTTGCAATTACATTTATCAATAAGTCTGTCATGTCCCTAATTCCCTAACTAGATTGAGTTTTTGCTGACAAGCTTCCATATAACTCAATATTCATGGGGTGATAGATCTGTTAAAAATTATATTCATAGCTGTACATGAATAATAGAATTTGATAAATATCTCATCCTTTGTATGCAAAATTTCAACCCTGTAAACGATGTCGTAGTAAACCCTTCTTGAAGGAAACGCTTCTTTATTTTCCATAATCTTAATTCTCCACACTTCCACCTTATTTAGGATCCTTGATCTAGATTGCTGATCTTTCAGCACTCAAACTAGGTGCTGGCTGCTACATGGTTCACATGGTGAATGTGTGCTCAAGTATATAAAAGGTCATAATTCCCAAAAAATGCAAACCACAATATATATTAGAAGATTCAAATAAGCATATCATATCATTTCCACACCTAGATAAAAAAATAAAAATTTAGAATGATTCTCGTTGCAATGATTTGGTCAATCAATGTCCTGCTAATGCTACATATCCCCATTCCCATGTTATTCTACTTATAAAGATCAATGTGTAACCTTCTTGCTTCGGCATTGATTTCTTAAGTATATACGTGCTCTTTTTTTTTTAAACAATGTATCTGCTGTCAATTTTCATTGCTTGTTCATTTGGTCTCAAACTGCAATTCCTTATTTTTTTTTTTTTTTTGGCCCTTTTCACATTCACATTCACAGTTATCACACTATTCATATATGTGATAAATTACAAATCCTCTAATGTAGTACGTCACAGCTACAATTACTAGTATCACTTTATCTAGGAGTTTGTTTTTTAAAAATTATCTTTTCTAGTTGTAATAGGTTTATTCTTAAATCTTGTTTAGATTATGATTAGTTTATTTTCTTTTAGAATTTAATTTCCTTATTTTGGTTCTTTTTATTAATAGGATTATGGATAATTTTGCATATAAATATAGGGGTATTGTACACTTTTCAAGACAATTAATCATATATCAATACAAAGTAAGATTATTCCAATATAATTCTGATTTTCAATTCTTATTATAAGAATTTCAAAAACGTTTCCGCACCAAAATTGGTATCAAAGCAAGGAATTCACCTCAATTTGATGGCTAAGGACGGTTTGAGTGGCAGACAAACCACCGACAACGAACGGAGGTTTGAAAAAATTGAACGACGACTAGAAGGGATGGATGAAGCTCTTTACAATATCACGCAAATGCTAACTGCGATGATTATTTAGAAGCATCATGCACCCAGGCAGAACAGACGAGCATACAGAAAAAAATGCAGAACAGACGAGCATACAGAAAAAAATGTACAGGGAGATATCAACTCTGATTCCAACGACAAGGAAGAAGATGCTAACCTGAATGTAAGAAATCATAGGGTTCCAGTAAGGAGGGAGAAGCACCCTATATCCTAGCCTCACGTCGACCCAGGTGTGGAGGAAGGATGCCGACCCCTTGCAGACAAGGGCAGACCTACACAGAGGCCTACAGGGGCACGTGTCCCTATAGATTTTGGGGGGTTTTTTTAAAATTAAATTAAGTATAAAAAGAAAAAAAAATCTAAAACCTAGGTTCTATTTCTCTCTAGCAGCCCAGCCCCGTGAGCAACCTTTTTTCTCAGTTCTCTCCCGTCTTCAAAATCCATCCCGTAATCCGGTTTCTCCTCTTCTCCCTCCCAAAAAACTAGATTGTGCCCCCTAGTTTCGAAGATCTGCGTCCGCCCCTACTTGCAGATGATCGACTCCGGTAGCAAAACCCAGAAATCCATGATCGAGTTGCCTAGCACGCGAGCCCAGTCACGAATCGCGACCCTCGCAAGGCTACCACTCTACGATTCTACGAGCAAAGAAACAAGCGAGATGAAGGCGATCTCCGGCGAGGGGTTCTAATCTGCGACGACGAGCTCGGTGACCGATCGCGAGCTCCGACGAGAAATTTTAGGCGAGAGGCAAAGACGCGATTTCATTTCAGGGAAGGAGTTGATTTTGATCGTAGGTTTAATTTTGACTGAAGATATAGGGTGGATGAGGAATCAATTTTGACCCACACAATTTTGACCGATGTTATAATGTTGACCAATGAGTTAATTTTGATCAAGGTCCTAAATTTTAGCCGAGGGCCAGAGGCTTTCAACAAAGAAGGCCACAGGGTTTCGACTATTCATCCGAAGAAGATAATTTTCGACCAAGGGCTAATAAGCGAGGTACAAATGTTCAAGAATTTAAGATAAAGATGAAATTGCTAAGTTTTGACAGCTGATTAAAATTGAACATTTTTTGGATTGGATCCATACCGTCGAATTTTTTCGACTATTTGAATATCTCGGAACAAAGCCAAGTTAAACTCGTGGCGTATAAATTAAGGGGTGGAGCTTCGGAATGGTGGGAACAACTTCAGTTTAATCGTCAATGACAAGGAAAACAACGTGTGCAAATCTGGCCTAAGATGAAACGATTATTGCAAAGCTGATTTCTCCTTCCAAATTATGAATAGTTTTTGTACTAGCAATATCTAAATTGTCGACATAACAATCGGACAGTAAACGAGTACACAGAGGAATTCTATTGAATGATTGCCCGAGTTAACTTGTCTCAAACAGAAGCTCAATTAATTGCTCGATATATAGGAGGCCTAACATTAGTCATTCAAGATCGACTAACTCTTCAAGAAGTTTGGACCATGAAAGATGCAGTCAATTTAGCAATGAAAGTTGAATATCAGATGAATTCACAACACGTACTCAAGGTAATTTTCAACTACCAATTCAAGAAGCTTATTCTATTCCAAAGGGTGCAACGACATTAGGCAACGACATTAATAACAGTAAAGGTACCATGAGCTAGGTTGAAGGGAGATTTTATTGGCCTGAGCTCAAAAGAGACATTGGTTGTTTTGTTCAGTCCAATATGCCAGAAAGCCAAGGGACAAGTTCAAAATATTGGACTTTATACCCCTTGCCTATTCTAAGAACAATATGGCAAGATCTCACTATGAAGTTTGTTCTCGGTCTTCTACGGACTCAACGGGGAGTTGATTCTATTTTGGTTGTAATTGATTGGTTTTAAAAAATGGCTAACTTTCTTCCTTGTAAGATAAGAAAACTGCAGATGCTTCTTACGTGGCTAATTTTTTTTTTTTTTTTTTCGCAAGATTGTTTGCTTACACGGCATTCCTCGTTCTATAACTTCTGATAGAGATGTAAAGTTTCTAAATCACTTTTGGAGGACACTAGAGAATATTTGACACTTTTTTAAAGTTTAGTAGCGCAAATCATCCACGAACAGATGGACAAACATAAGTGGCTAATCGAACTCTTGGCAGTATGATTCGAGCAGTTAGTGGAGATGAACCAAAACAGTAGGATGCTGCCCTTCGACAAATTGAATTTGCTTTTAATAGTAACCTAATCGATCTACCAAGAAAATTCCATTTGAAGTTGTTTACACTAGTGTTCCAAGGCATATGGTAGATTTGATTCGGCTTCTTAATGTCAATTCTAATGCAGAAGAGTTTGCGGAACGTATTCAAAGAATTCATCGCGGAGTAAAGCAAAATTTAGAAGATGCTGATATTCGTTACAAAACTACTGCAGACGGTAGACCAACATCGACGCATTAAGCTGTTTCAACTAAGGTGATTTGGTGATGATCTATCTCCGCAAAAATCTTTTCCCTATTGGCACTTACAATAAACATAGAGGTGTCAAGACGGACGGGCTGACCAAACCCGTGAAAACCGGCCCGGATCGACCTGGGAACGCTGGCTGACTCGTGATCTGAGCGGGCCGTTCACGGGTCAAGGAGGTGTGACCTGCGGGCTTCATAGGTTGTACCTCACGGGCCGCGGTTAACCGTGACCCGTGAAAAAAAATTAAATATTATAGTTAAGTAGGTGGCAACCTAATTGAGATGTACTTAAACTATAAATTATAATAAAAGTAAGTACCAACCTAGTTGGGATGTACTTATACTATAAATATTTGATAATAGTAATTATAAATGCATTTAGTTGTTATTTGTTTAAGTTAAATTTAACTTTTCAAAGTTATAAATAATTCATGTAACATTAAATTTGAATTCTATGTAAACATTTCTTGGTATAAATATGAATTTATCATTTTGTTTAATTCTTAGTTTACATTTTTTTTTTTGCTATAAATATGAAAAATTATATATTTTTATAATATTATTTATACAATTATACGGGCCAAACCGGAACAAATTGTGACCCGTGACCCGCATAGGCTCGACCCGGATGAGTCAGTGGGCGGGCCTGGGTTGTTAAAAATTGTGGGCCAACCCTAATAGGCCCATAACCTGTAGCGGGCGGGTTTTTTTTTTTTCACGCAGGCCGTTACCGGGCTCATATGTTGGCGGGCCGACCCGACCCGGACCACCCGGATTGACACCTCTAAATAAACTTAAAGATAAGATTGGTCATTTTCGCAATCTTCAAAAGATTGGTGATAATGCTTACAATGTTGACCTTCCAGCTGATATGAATATTTTCAATACTTTCAATGTTGCTAATATCTTTGAGTACTTTCCTCCATATGAGTTTTCCTTGCAACCACAAAACTCGAGAGCGAGTTTTATTCAAGTGGAGGTGATTTATGTAGTACATCACAACTACAATTAATAGTTTCACTTTATCTAGGAGTTCATTTATTTTTAAATTTTCTTTTCTAGTTGTAATAGGTTTATTTTTAAATCTTGTTTAGATTAGGATTAGTTTATTTTCTTTTAGAATTTAGTTTCCTTATTTTGGTTCCTTTTATTAATAGGATTAGGGATAATTTTGCCTATAAATATAGGGTGTTGTACATTTTTCAAGATAATCAATCATATATCAATATAAAGCAAATTATTCCAATATATAATTCCATTTTCAATTCTTATTATGGGAATTTCATAAATGCTTCCACACCATCCTCACTCCCAACTAATAATAAGCAGACAACTGCTTGTAGTTTAATTTAAGAACTTGAGAGTATTACAAGTATTTGAAAATAGTTTTAACTTGAAAACTACTAAAAATTAGAAGTACCATAGATAATAAGATGCATATTATAAAGTTTGACATAACTTTTAAACAATATCACTATTGCATAATACAAAAAGATCCCTCTAATTTTCACTATTTGAATTTTTTTTGAAAGGAAGCATTAGATAGTAGTCCTAAGTAAATGGACATCACGTGAATTTGCTAATATCTAGGCAAGGGTTGTTGGGGGTACAATGTGTTGCATAACTTGAGGTTCTTCTATAATAAAACAAGGATATCATTTAACATCATTTAATCAAGTATTTAACAACATCAAATTTTATTTGTAGCTTTCGGTTTTTGATTATTTTCAGGTACTCGTTTTGTTTTCAAGCTCTTGATGACATGCATAGTTGCCCATACTTCAACATGACTCTGGTTTTTTCGCTTTACTGCATGTGTGAGCCCATGTCAATTTTTGAGTTATGTTTTATACTATATTGAGGCAAAAATGCTCACTTCATCTCATGTATAAACCAAATATTGTGATATGTACGAGTATTGCTATACTTGAATTGTTCATGTAAAATGGACCAGAAAATCATATCGAGCAACGAGATTTGTCAATTAGACTCAATATCCTCAGTGTCCTATTACTTCCTCACACGTAGACCTCTTAATCAATGGCAAATAGGTGGTTGATCTAAATATACCTTTGGTGTGATGACCGAAGATAGGTGTTTGATATTGCAGATTGCATGGAATAGGATTGTAGACCTATAATGGGACTTGATTGGACAGACAAGGATTATTCGATTTCCTTTTATGTGTGACAAGATATAATTTCTAACTGGACAACATGCATCATCTTCGCTACCCAAGTACTTCAAATATTATCGCAATGACTCTTATATTTCACCAATAATTATAGCCCTTAAATTGTAAATGAGGTATATGTGAATGCTAACAATACCTTAGTCCTTGCATAAAGTTGCAGAGTTTATTTTAGGCCGTGGAGTGGAACTTTGGATATCACATGTTTATATTTCAGTTTACACAAGAATACAATCACATATACAGTGAACAAACTTCATTGTGTTTTTATAAAAATTATTAATTATCACCTAGCAGAAATATTAAATTTTCTACATTGACAAAATTGGTTCCTGATAAATTTTTAATTATTAAGAGCCTGTTTGGTACGGATTAAAATCTAATTAAAATTGAAAATATGGCCGTTATTGGGTCCCACTTGTCTAATAAAAGTCAACAATAACGGCTATATTTTCAATTTTAATCTGATTTTAATCTCTACCACACACCCTATAAAAGTATTATTATCTCAAAAAATTATTGTAATAGTGCCAATTTAGAAGTAATCAATGAAAGGACATCTATTCAAATCACATTTTTATATAAAAAATTATAAAAAGCTCTTAGATCATATTAATTATCCATTTATTTATTTTATGACTATTAATTCTATTATGTCAAAATCCCATATTGTTTAGAAACTTATGAAGACTCTTGAAGAGTACGTCAGTTCAACGCCTCAGATAGCAGAGGATGGTGGAATTGTACTTGGATCCAAAAGAACTACTGCATTTCTAGTGGATAAAAAGACTGGAAGGGTCATGTATACGTATAGTACATCTGATACACCGACAGCAATGCAGAGCAGTGGAAATGGTTTCCTCTATAATACCACTGTTGATGAGCAGGTTCAGTCTGGGTCTGACCTGAAGACAGATGAGAAACGGCTTTACATCACCAGGACAGATTATACATTGACATCATTTATTCCGAACTCGAACAAAGTTTTGTGGAACATGACTGTTGCTGAGATTGGTGCTGCTTTTCTCTGTCCTGAAATTGAAGAATCGCTTGAGCAGACTACTCTGGATTCAGACTCTTCTGAACCTAGTCTTCCTTTTACTATGCCATTGAATTGTCGATCAAGAGCTCGCGTCTATCGTTTCCGTACACACAATATATTTGAACCCTTCTCCAGGCCTAATTGGCTGCCAGAGCCTCGTGGTCAAGATCTCATGCTTCGAGCACCTCAGTCAGATGCTCTTCCGTCACAACCAAATATTGATAAAGTTCTTGAACTTATTCCTTCGTCGCGCAATAGTGATAAAATTCGGGACGTGCATTACTCCCAGGACCCTGAGGCCGTTCCTCCTTTGCAAATGTTGGATGACAATGATCGAAAATCTCGCGTGCAAGATGTGAAATTGCCTTCTAATGATGGTTCTATGTTGTTTCCTGGCAACTTCAGCTCATTTCAGCTCATTCTTTTTTCTATTAGTCTCCTAGCTTTTATTGTCTACCATTACAATCTGATCACTGGGGAGAAAGTAAAGTTGATTGCTGCTATAAATGTACCTTCAAAAAGGAAGAAACCTCGAAGATCCGGAAAGGGCAGAACAAACAGCGAGAAAAAAGACACAGAAGAAAATGTTTATAACCCTTGTAATGAGGATGATATTGACTTTCTGAACCTCAATGAACCGAATTCTTACACAGATGGACGCACCATTGGTAAGTTATTTGTCTCAAGCAAAGAGATTGCAAAAGGTAGCAATGGTACCATTGTCCTTGAAGGGATATATGAAGGCCGTCCAGTTGCCGTGAAACGCCTTGTGAGGGCCCATCATGATATTGCCTCTAAGGAAATTCAAAATCTTGTGGTGTCTGACCAACATCCAAATATTGTTAGATGGTATGGAGTGGAGCAAGACCAAGATTTTGTGTATCTTGCGCTAGAACGCAGTGCGTGCAGCTTAAATGATCTTATTCATATGTATTCAGAGTCCTCTATTGATGCAATTATAAGTAAAAACATGGATACAGAGTTTTCGATGGAGTATAAAGTCCATTTGGAATCTATAAAAGGCTCTATGCAGGAAATTGAACTGTGGAAGGCAGACGGATATCCTTCACCTGTTTTGTTGAAGCTGATGAGGTTATTAAATGTCTACGGAACACTTATACCCAGAAAAAGAACTTTTAAAAAACGTGCTGCCCTTTTATACCCTTCTAACTGTTTTTTTTTTTTTTCCCTTTTTTTTTTTTTTTTAAATTCAAAATCTACTCCTATTGGAAATCAGGGATGTGATAAATGGACTTGTACATCTCCATGAATTGGGAATTGTGCATCGCGATTTGAAGCCACAAAATATTTTAATATTCAAAGATAGATCTTTTTGTGCAAAGCTTTCTGACATGGGTATTAGTAAACGTCTTGTTGAAGACACATCTTCATTGGGGCATCATGCTACAGGTAAAACATTTGCATTGTGGTCCATTTGACTGGTTCTTGTTGCTGATCTTATGATTGTATGTAGATCCTGAATGCAACAACCTTGTCATCATTCTTATTCCAATATCAACTTTATCAGGGGAAAATATTTAGTCTAAGACTCAGAAAGTTAACTTTTTCAAATTTTGATTTAATGACCAGATATTTGGAAATGTATACGAACTTCACCTGTCATATGGCATTGCCACAGGTTGCTTATATTACTATGAAACTCATTTGTTTCCATTTGTTGATTGAATTATTTCAGGCTGTGGAAGTTCAGGATGGCAAGCACCTGAACAGCTTCTTCGTCAACGTCAAACAAGGGCAGTCGATGTGTTTAGTCTAGGTTGCGTTCTGTTTTTCTGCTTTACTGGTGGTAGACATCCCTTTGGTAGCCCTCTTGAACGTGACATCAATATCACAAAGAATAAAGTTGACCTTTTCTTGGTGGAACATATTCCAGAAGCTGTTGATCTGTTTTTGCAATTATTAAATCCTAATGCTGAAATGAGGTAATGAACATTGTGGTGAATTAAACTGCCTCTTAATAATGTTTATCCCTTTATGAAATGGAAGTTTTTACCTGGAAAAAGTGTCTCGAATTCCATCAATCTGTTAGTAATACTTGTTGATCTCGTAGAAGGGTTTTTTCTGCAAAATGGACCAATTCCATTTTGTTCAGATGAACATGGAACTAATTTCTACCCCAGGAAAGACAAGATTCCCCTATACTTTGTATTTTAAATACTCATAGTATATGTATTTAAAATTTAAGAAAAAATAATTATTGGTTGCCAAATCATCGATGTTTCATCATCATGATGATAAATAGCATTACTCTAGTTGTCTTATGATTCATTTCAAGAATTAGCAATATATGCATGAAGAATCTAACTGCATTGGATCTTCAAGTAGCTGTAGCGATGGACTAAAAGGAGTTACGAAAAGTAATTCGTGTCTAAGATTATTAATAATGATATTTTCAAATTTCATCTTTTGATTACCATAAACTTTTTAAATTTCAGGCCAAAGGCGTCAGAGTTGCTTTACCATCCTTTATTTTGGAGTGCCGAGATGCGACTTTCCTTCCTCCGTGACACAAGTGACAGGGTAGAATTGGAAGACAGAGAGACCGATACTCTTCTCTTAAAAGCTTTAGAAAGTACAGCCCCACTTGCTTTAGGTGCAAAGTGGGACGAAAAGATGGAACCTTCATTTCTTAATAACATTGGACGCTACAGACGTTACAAGTATGACAGTGTTCGTGACTTATTACGAGTCATGCGTAACAAATTGAATCATTATCGAGAGCTTCCCACAGAAATACAGGTACTTTGACATGTCAAGTTTTCTAGCTTCCACGTTGATATTTAAGCTCATATACTAGCATACAGCATGTGAATCTGTGCCAATTGGATTTTTAATCTTTCATCTTTTGTTAATACCACATGATGTTTACAAGTAATTAAAGTTCATCTGTGGTGTTATATTTCAGGAATTAATCGGATCAGTTCCCGAAGGATTTGATAGGTATTTTATGACTCGGTTCCCAAAATTATTGATCGAAGTTTACAAAGTCATGTACACATACTGCAGAGAAGAAGAATGGTTTCACAAGTACTTCAAAGGTACCACATTCTAGCTTCTTACATGTGTTTAGAAGATTTATGGTCCATTATATATACTGGGGATTTGCATATACTACTGGTGTATATACACATGTAATAATCCTAATGATGCATCTACGAACACTGATAATTATGTAAAATTTGTAATAGTCAGAAGTTATAATAATCTTATATTGCTCCCTGGTCATGAATTTTTATTTAGAAGACTTGGACGAGGAATAATGTAGCCTGAATTTGTGTACGATTTATGAAACATATAAGCAGACGGACATGAATCCACCTATGAAAATCAGCCTACTTCCTAGAACTGAAGACTAAAATTAAGGATTTCTCGCAACTACCTACTGATACAGAATCCCTAATTTATATAATACGCTCGTGGCGTGTTTTATATGCAGTACTAGATATTCAATGCAGCTGGGGCAGCAAAATTAAGTACATTTTCCCAGCTGTTGCGAACTTGAACTTTACACAAGCAAAATTATAGTTTTTAGATATAACTCAAGACACCCTTTAAAAGATCAATTCCTTCTGCTGATATCGGAATCTCAATCTGAGGTGGAGGATCTGAACAGAAACAGATGACGACTCTACAGTTAAATCATTGCATGTGTTGTGCTTGATGGCTTCCCTGACTAGCTCCGTGGAGCACTTCTCAGGATTGTTATGTTGCATCAGCTTCTTTCTTACGATTGTTACATCGCATTGGCTGCTCATCACGTCCCATAAGCCATCACAGCCGATCATTAAGAACTTGTCTTCCTCTGTTAAGACCACCTCTTCCAACTCGGGTTCTGGCCATTGAGATAGCCGTCATAGATGACCCCCGAGCTTTTCTATCCTGAATCGTTCAGAGGTACAATTAGGTTTGTGATCTTTTGACATTTCGATCACTCTTCCTCTTTTACCCAGCACTGCTCGAGAATCCCCAGCATTAGCAATTATCATATTCCTGCATGATTTGAGGCGTATAGCCACATACAGTTACACGTAAATATTAGGATGTTGTAACTTGAGTGCAGCTCGAATCCTTACCTAATTCGCATAAGAGCAATTAGAGCGGTGGTGCCGGATTAACGATCAAGAGATTTAGCATCTGCAAACGCGTAATCAGCTTTCATAAAAGCATTCTTGATGGTCCTTTTTACCCCAGCCGAGAACTGGGAATCCTCGAGAATAAAATTGAGGATATTCTTTCGAGTGAATACTGCAGCATCAATGCCACCACAATAGATTCTAAATATGAACAAGGCAATCATGCAATCTAGCTCTGCATGACTACACTATTTTCAGTTTATTGTGGTCAACTATAAATTATAATCATATCGAAATGCTGGTGCTTACTTCCCTCACTTAAACAACTCTTTGCGCTTCGATTCATAGTTTTGCTACAAATGATAGACGAAAGAAATCTTTACATGGCACAGAAAATGGAAACATGTTAATACCCCATAGAATGCTCCAGGAGAAGGATAATTTTGAGCTGATCAAAATGTTTGCAAAGATTATCCACACAAACGTACTCATCCTCCATGTGTGGCTTCGACTCCTCCTCAGAACAGCTTCCAGAGCGAAAAACGGGTACAAATCCAGAATTTTCACCTGATGTCGACTTTAGACCAGTAATTTCAGTATAAAATTCGGCATATTCAAATTCAGTCAGTTACTGGATCAAAGCATATTCAATATAGCTGGATCAAATGTGAGCAATGTAACATATAATTCGATATCATGCTCTAAATATTTCCTTACATTCAACTGCCGCTCAATCCTTCTAAATCACAATCTAAATCCATAAATGAAATTCACATAAGACAACTATATAGAATTAAAGAACATCCCATTTCACTAAAGGCAAAATACTCACCGATTTGGAGGCATCTGCCAATGTGGCTTGGCTGATGCAATGGCGCATGACTGGAAAATTTCTCGGCGGCCGTTCTGCTTTTGCACAATTTTCATCATCTATAATTGACACAATTTGACTCTCTTTGAAGAATCCATTTTCTAATTCATTGCTCAAAACCACAATCTCCATTTTTTTTTTCCTGGGTTCTCTTTCTTCTATGCACTTCACATGGATAGTTGGATGATTGTTTCTTGATCTGAATTTCAAATTTCAAAAAGAAGTCACAAAAGCCCAAAATAATATATGTTGCTAGTCTTAAGAAAGACAAATTAAGAGAGGAGAATAATAATAATAGTAAAGGAAGGGCGTTTATATGTGTGGGTAAGAGGGTTTTGAGCTTTGATGTCCATGATTGTAGGAAGGTGAGTTGCTCACACGTGTGACACCTTCAAGTTGGCAGGTATTCTGGTAATCTAGTTGGAAATTGTGATGGACTTGAACTCATTACCCACCCCCAAAAATCCAATTTATAAGAACTCTAAATTTGGACAAATTAATTTGCGTATCAAGACATTTATAAGCTTTATGCCAGATATAATTTCAGACACTATTCTTAGGTAGGGCAACTTACAAAATATCCCTAAAATTACTGATCTTTTGAAAAATCATATCAAAAGTATTTGGAAGTAAAAAATACTGTGTAAAATTAAGAAAAAATGATAAAATGTCACTTTTTAAAATTAAGTCACTTTAAAAATGACATAAAATGTCAATTTTATCAAAAAGTGACATAAAATATCAATTTTATTAAAAAACTGATATTTGTCACTAAAAAAGGATAGAGTTTCGAGAAAATGATAGAAAATAAAAAAATAGTGACAGACTAAAAAAAGTTATAGAAATTCAAAAAAATGACAAAAATTTAAAAAAGTGACGAAACACCAACTACAACATTGAAATTAGTTCAATAAAGTCACTAAACTTTTCATGTAAATCCGTTATTATCTCTTGCAAAGAATATAATGTAACTTTTTTTTTCCTTTAAACCAACATTTTTTAAGGATCATTAAATCTCAATTTTACAAAAAGAAAAAAGAAAGTCACACTAAAAAAAGTGACAAAAAAAAAAACAGAAAAAAAAGTGACAAAACACTGAAAAAAGTGACAAAACATCAAGTGTATGTTTGTCATTCAAAAAAGGGGTAATTTGCGCAAAAGGTCCCTACCTATGACGGTTGTTGTGGAAAACGTCCATACGTTCGATTTTTTGGTGCAGAACGTCCCTACCTTTGCATTTTCTTGCGCAAAACGTCCTTTTAACCAATTTTTAACATAAAATGACCGTTATACCCTCTTATATAAATAAAACAAAAAAGGAAAGAAAAGAAAAATAAAGAATAAATTGCAATCTAGTCCAAAACATTTTTAAAAGTACAAATTAATCCAAATAAATTATTAAAATATTAAAAATAATCAAAAATAAAAATAAAAACCTTTTATTTGGAGGCTGACGGAGTGGAGGAGAGGGATATGAAAGAAAAGTTGTTATTTTTTTTATTATTATTTTTAATATTTTAATAATTTATTTGGATTGATTTGCACTTTTTAAAATGTTTTGGACTAGATTGCAATTTATTCTTTATTTTTCTTTTCCTTTATTTTTTGTTTTATTTATATAAGAGGGTATAATGGTCATTTTATGTTAAAAATTGGTCAAAATGATGTTTTGCGCAAGAAAATGCAAAGGTAGGGACGTTCTTCACCAAAAAATTGAATATAAGGACGTTTTCCACAACAACCGTCATAGGTAGGGACGTTTTGCGCCAATTACCCTTAAAAAAAGTGACATAAATTTTAAAAAAGTGACAAATACTTAAAAAGGTGGTAGAAGTTCAAAAACACATAGCATTTCATAAATAAAAATTCACATAGCATTTTTTTACTCAAACCACATAACACAACTCGATTTTAGAAAAAAATAAGTGTTTCAAAATAGAATGATAGCAGCGAAAAACACAACATTTTTTGTGTGTAATTTCTCTAATTGTATTTCATATCAAGCTTAAATCACTATTCCAGCCTCAACTGCATATCTAGATCCAGCCAACATCCTACCAATAATCTAGGCAAAATTATAGTTGGGGTCTCTAATCTATTCGAAATACAGTAAATAAAATCCTAAACTTAGATTCAAAATATAGTAAATAACCTATTCGAAACATAGTAAATGATGAGGCTGCATCAGGAAGGATACTTAGACTCTAAATTCTTTAGTATAAAAGCAACAACATTCCAACCGAATCCCCGATATTGAAGCCATTGAATAATTCTTGATTTTCGAGTCTCTATAGGCACATCACGATTTCGTAACGATAGCTTTGAGGTGTGATCAATAGAGGATCAATAGATGCCTGATACACATCATTTTTTCAATATTGACCTCGACCAGATTCAACATCCTTGAAAACTAGTTTTATTGCCTTCTAAACATCTATTTCATTTACTCCATTCTTTAACAACGCTTGCTTAATTCGTTGAGGACCCCAACTCAAAGAAGACCATCTGGATTGAGAAAATGTTTTCGTATTTGAACAGTCATCTAACTGACCCCTACTTTGGAAGTTTATACCCACTGAATCAACACTATTGTGGGTTTTATGTGGTTCTCTAACACTATTGGGCTAGTGCTATTTGTGACATTTGTATTATTGCTTATTCTTTACTTGAGCTGCTTAAGTGTCTTTCACTTATTGGTAGCCAAGTGTGTCACTTGGATTGTGCTAGTTTAGAATTTATTGTGGCCCTTGGATGAGATCGACGGCTGGGGTTTATTCTTGTGAGATATTTTCTCTTAGGCTCGACTTTTAAGTTTCATTCGGGTTCCCTCCTTGAGACTACTCCCTTCTCTTTCTTTGTTGGTCCGTCTCTGTGGTTTCTCTTCTTCCTCCTGTGTTCCACAAGATCGATTTTTAGCCTGTTGATTGAAGAAACCATTGTGTATACTTAGGTCTAAAATAGTGACTAAGTAATGTTGGTTTCATGTTAGGCTTATGTTCGATTTGTGGCTTGAACTTGGCTATTCATGGTAGATCTTTTGATCAATGACCCAAGCTAAGTATTGTTTGGTTCTGGACCATTATTTCACTCTCTCTGGAAGACGATTTACAGTGCATAGGAACGGCTATTCCTGAGCCTATATTCAGCCGGCAAAGAAGGGAAGTAACTCTCAATTTACTGCTTTTGTTCTCTATGTTTTCTGTTGTGCTTTATGAATATATTAATCTGTATGGGAGAATAAAGATTGTTACTGTGAATTCCCAACAACTATCAAGTGAAAACCTCTTTCCTAGGAGTTTCTTCCGCATCTCCATAGATGTAAACGCTCGTTGCAAATAATTCAATTGCCAACTTTTCCACTTGTTTACTTTTACTGGCTTGAATCCTCATAATTTTTTGCCAGGATCCTTCCCATGACTAACTTCGAGTTTCTCAACGACCTCCAGAGGTTCTTCCATCAATTCACAGTCCAAATCTCCAAATTTGCCCTCAATTTCTTCTTCATTCTCAAGTTCAATACCATAATCCATGTTTCCAACAGCCATCTGATCATGATCTTAAGTTTTAAGATTCAAAACAAAGATCTGGTGCGAATAGTTGGCAAACTCAACTCTGTGTACATTTAACCTTGAACCTTTATCAAGCTTTTCTTTGTGCTTCAAATGCTTCGTCGGCAAAGAAGAAGTATTGGAATCTTCGCATTTTAAAGATTTCTTGGGAAGGTAACTCACTGGAACTGAAGCATTGCAATCTCTGCCATTTGAATAGTTTAAGATGCTCTTTCTTTTAACTCAAGGAATCAGAAATACTAGGTATTGTTATTGAATCACAGTTTTAGGAGAAAATTGCCATTTTAGTATGGGATATAGGGGAGATCACAAAACCCTAATGACACAAAACACAACTTGATTTTACACAAAATGCAAGATACATTACACAAGAAAATAAGTATTTCAAAATAAAAACTGAATAAGTCATAAACAAGTTTAAAACAATAAAAAATTAACTTATAAATTTGTGAGAATTTTTTTTTTTCATTTTCTTTGAACTTCCTTCAACAAAACTTGATTTTCTCTTATTCCCCATCGATTCACTTTCTTCAACCACGATTTGAGTCTATAATCAGTGGTGTCGTGTGGGTGGAGCCTTTAATGGGAGGATGAAATGCCTTCTTCTTTGCGTGGGTGAAGATGCTTTGATAGAAATGTAAAATGCATATTTTTTCCTGCTTATTTTATGCGCTCGTATGTTTATTTTGTATCTAAATGTACTTAGTATTCTCATATTTTGGTTTAGGTGGCAATTCTATGGATATTACGTAATTTGGAAGAAATAAGTGAAAATGGACCAAAATGGAAGAAAGTGAAAGTTTAGGGACTAAAGTGCAAATATTTAAAAGTTGTATCAAACCTCATGATGAAGACTTGAGAGTGTTACAGGCCAATTGGATGAAGAAAGGAGTCAAACGGATGAAATATAGCCAATACATTATCACATATCAACTTTCAAGCTGAAAAGTTTTGCAATTATTTTCAGCCTCATCTTGAAACCAGTTTTTAACATTTTAGATGATCTGATTCGAAGATGGTATCTGAAGCAAAGTTGTAGCCCTTTGAGTTATCTTTCTAACACATCTTTAATCGTCTCAATCGGACATCGAAAGAGGAAGTTATGATGAAACTACTGAAATAGATGCAAAGTGGACAGAAACTCAGTGCCCAAGCGCTACGAACTCAGCGCTCAAGCGCTCCACTAGCCGAGAAAACACAATTTTCAACAGATTTCTAGCGCTAAAGCGCCGCCACAGATTTTAGGTTTTTATTGTTTGAGCCGCGAAAAGCCTAGAAAAGGGGGGCCAAAACACAAGAGAACCTCTCCAACCTATTTTCTCTCTATTTTTCTCTTAAATCTATCATGTGTAACTAATTCTTAGTACTTGAATGAAGGATATCGAAGCCTTGGAAAACATTATAACCGTGAGATCTACCTATTTTCATTGTTTAATTTATATTTTCAGTATTGAATATTCTTCTATGCATAATTTTATGATTGCTATGTTTGATTACTAAGAGATCTATTAGTTTTTCATATATTGCAATCTATAGCTAAGTTGAATTTCAAATCCGTAATTGTTTGAATCATTTAACTTGTGAAGCACTAGAATTTGCTAATTTTCTGCAATAGAGGTTATTGAATCTTAAGAAAAATGTTTAAATAGATTGAATGCAATCGCTTGTGTTTATGTTATTTAGTTCATTGATTTCTCTATTATTTAAAGCTATTATTAAATTGAATCTTCAGCGCTGGTCTGTGATTATTTGATAATTAGGGTTAATTAGAGCGCTGGTTTCTGATTATCTAAAATTAAGGAGAAATATAAATTTATTCCAACGATGAATATTGTGAATGTGAATTGATTATTTTTTGTGGATTGATGAATAGTTATAAATCTCCAATGGTGGAAGTTGACTTTGATAAAGACTCGTTTCATTAATTTAATACAACTCGTTAATTTACATTGTTATTTGTTATAAGATTGATTTCGTTATAAACAAAATCTCCCCCAATCGTTATACGAAGCATACATTGTTGAATTACACACTATTCGTGGGATCGACCCTTACTTTCACTACTATATTAGTTTTAGAGATTTAAGGACTATTTAAATCCGTAATTGTTTGATCCCTTTAAGTTGTGAAGCACTAGGATTTGACGATTTTCTGCGATAGAGATTATTGAATCTTAAGAAGAATGTTTAAATAGATTGAATGTAACCACTGGTGTTTGTGTTATCTAGTTCATCGATTTTTCTATTGTGTAAAGCTGTTATTAAATTGAATCTTGAGCGCTGGTCTGAGGTTATTTAATAATTAGGGTTAATTAGAACTAACTAAAAATAAGGAGAGAAAGGAAAATAATTCTAACGGTGAATATTCAAAATATGAATTGAATTATCCTTGCATCTATGATCAATTGTGGATTTTCGAAGGTGGATATTGACTTAGACCAATGTTAGTCTTCTGATTGTTTTCGTTAATTTAATTTTCATTGTTATTAATTGCATTATTTATAATTGTTTGTATACAAAAAAACCCCAATTCATTGTACGGAGTATAAACTATTGAATTACACTCTTCGTGAGATCAATCCTTACTCCCACTACTACATTAGTTTTAGAGGTTTAAGGACTATTTTTGGGTGCCTACGACAACACACCATGCTTCTTCTTCATTGGGTGAATCGTGGGTTTTGGGGGGGCTTGTGGAACAATTTTAGGGTGTATTAATTTGTTTTAAGTGTAGTAATATAATTTGTTCATTTTTCATGGTAGTGGGCCTAATTTCCTCGGTATCTTAAATAAAGCTTAGCATGGCCCGTTAAGAGTTGGTGTTTTGAGTTTAGGATCTTTTATCTTGACAATTGTTTTTTCTTTCGTAATTTGACATCCTCAATGTAGGTTTACTTTTAAGTGTAACTCCAGCTCATTTAAAATGTTAAGCTATGGTGTAACATTTAAATTGGTGATACAGTTGACGAGTTAATGATCTAGGGTGTCATTGAGCATCAAGTACTAACAATTGTAGAGTCGCAAATTGAAAATGTGCGAACCCCTACATTCTACTTGTATCCTTATTTGAGTACGGTAGGTGGAAAATGTGTTGTACCTCTTATTCAGGCTTCTAAACTTGATGAAGTCGGAGAATATTTACATAATTTAGTATAAATATGTTAATTGTATGAAACACTCTAACTTGGAGGAAATGTAAGAAAAGAATTTTTGAGCTTAATTAGAGTTGATTTGGAGAAATTGAAAGGTCAATGGGATTGCACTTGATCAATTAGAAGAATTAAAAGAGCATTTGAAAGAGATTTATGAGGATCGAGAGCTATATCCAATAATTGGAAAGTTTGGAAAGTTAATTGCAAACCTTCCAACTTTGGAATTAATCAATTTAAGATGATTGTGGATGATGAAAATCACATTATTAAGATTTAAGAATGAAGGATTGATAAGTGTATTTTATACACTTATTCAAGGGCCTAAAATATCGATATTTGGTGGTTCTTTTGACAAAATATATCCTAAATTGTTGTACTTTTTGTTATGTAGGTAAAACTAAATGGTTGAACGAGGAATCGAAAAAGAGAAACGAAAATTGGTGAAAATGACAAAGTCCAAAGTTTGAGGACCAAATTGTAATTATTTAATAGTTGATTCGGACCCCAAGATGATACTTCAAAGATTGTTAAGAGACAATTGGATGGAATTAGAACTCAAAAAGGAATGAAATATTGTACATTGCCTAGAGAATTTTAAGCCATTGATTCCAAGTGAGTTTACTTAATCAAACTACGCTATGATGAGACTCTGGATCGATATAAGGCACAGTTAGTTGCTCTCGGTAATAAATTGGAGTATGGTGTGGAGTATGAGGAGACTTTTGCTCCGATCGCCAAGATGACCCCGGTGCGGACAATTATTTCTATTGTTGCTTCTCAAGGTAGGCCGCTTCATCAAATGGATGTAAAAAATCCCTTTTTTCCATGGTGATCTCAAAGATGATGTTTACATAACACTACCTCTTGGTCTGACCTCCATCTCATCCTCAGAAGTCTGTAAGTTGAAGCGCTCATTATATGGGTTGAAACAAGCTCCATGGGCATAGTTTGACAAATTTTGGTCTACCTTGCTTCACTTTTCATTTCAATAGAGCCAGTATGACTCTTCCTTATTCCTTTGCAAGAGCTCTATTGGTATTGCTCTTCTCTTTGTCTATGTTGATGATATTGTTATTTCTGGGATGGATTCTGCATTGATTACCCATCTACAGTAACATCTTGAGGCTTCTTTTTATATGAAAGATCTTGGATCTCTTACATACATCTTAGGGTTGGAGGTCCACACTGATTCATCTGGTATTTTCCTGAATTAACATAAATACACGCTAGATTTGATTGAGTTGGCAGGTCTTTAGGATTCATCTATTGTGGATACTCCTCTAGAAGTAAATACAAAGTATAGTAGTGGGGAGGGTGATCTTCTATCTGATCCTACCGTCTTTCTTCAACTAGTGGAAAGTTTAAATTATTTGACTATTACAAGGCCATATTTTTCTTTCGCAGTCTAGCAGGTTAGCCAATTCATGTACACTCCACGTCATCTCCATCTAGCTGCCGCTCGTCGTATCATTCACTATCTTCGAGGCATATCTAGTCGTGGATTATTTCTCCTATTCTTCTCTTTGTCCCACTGCTTATAGTGATGCAGATTGGGCTGGTTGTCGCGACACCCGACAATCTATCACGGGGTGGTTCATGTTTCTTGGTACTTCTCCGATCTCCTAGAAAAGTAAGAAATAAGATTGTACCTCTAAGTCATCAACTGAATCTGAATATCGGGCGATGTCTGTTGCTTATTCTGAGATTATCTAGCTTTGTAGTCTTCTAGCTGAACTTTAGTTTTCTCAATCTGGTCCTACTTCACTCCATGCTGATAACACGAGTGCCATTCAGAATGCTGCTAATCCTGTTTTTCGTGAGCGTACTAAGCATATTGAAGTGGACTATTATTTAATTCGAGAGGCCTTGAATACTTGTGTCATTACCCTTCCTCATATTTCACCGCTTTTTGGATAATTGACATCTTCACAAAAGTAATGACTTGGCATCATCATCAATTTCTTGTGAGCAAATTGATGCTTCTTGATCGCCAACATCAATTTGAGGGGGATGTTAGTACGATGTCTAATTATAAGATGATATATGTAATTAATTTGTAATTAGTATACATTTTCCTTTCTTAGTTGACGTTATTACCATAGTTGGACTAATTAGTGTAATTGATGTAATGATAGACGAGACCATCATAATAGTTAATTTTTAGCCTTGTAATCAGAAGTTTTCACACTATTTAATCGAATGAACTCTCATTTGGAGAGGCATTCAAAACCAAAATCATCTGTGTTGACATTACTTACTCAACTTGTCCAAACGTTGAACGTTACTCGCTGGTATAACTTTCGTTTTAAATCTCTAATGGATTTGATGACGTGGCTAACAGAATGCACATGTCGCGCCCCATCACATCATTAAGCTTTGAGGTGGTCAAACTTTGGTCATTAAACTTTGGAAAACGTCTTCGATTGCTCACTAAACTTTGAAAAAGTCTTTTATTTCTTACTGAACTTTGTTGTGATCTAATTTTGACTACATAATTTTAAGGTAGTCGAATTTTGGCCACTAAACTTTGAAAATGTTTTCTAATGCTCGAAATAAGTACGTGTCTGACATCAATTTTGGGAAAATTATAAATTTTAGAATAGTGATTGATGAAAGAATGTATGGTTGAAATGTAATTAAAAGTTTTAGATTTGTGTGTAATATTATTTAATTTGGAGATTGTGTGGTTATAATTAAGAGAGAGAAAAATTGGAAAAAATCTAATAGGTGCCAAACACATGCTGAATTTGAATTTAATTCAATTTTAACAAAAAATTTATTGTGTGTTTCGTTGCAATTAGTAGTCACTTTGTACATCTTTGCAATCGTTGTCGATCACAGAGGAATGATTACTCAATTACACGATAGTTAAATTTCATTTTAACATATTTTTGTATAATTTTAAGATATTTTCATCATTTTCAAAATTTAAATTTATTGTGTGTTTTGTTGTTAAAATTTGAATTTTGCAATGAAATACACAATAAATTTTTTGTTAAAATTAAATTAATCTAAATTTTAAAAATGATTTTTTAGTAAATCCAATTTCTTGCTTTGGTTTTGCACGTCGTAAAGGGAGGTCCACATGGAAGAGAATCACATCCCGAATGTTCGGCCCAGTAATAACCCAAATTTTCATTAGCATAATATTTATCAACTTGAAATAATAAAATTAAATGGGACAAAGCCACTTGCACCTCGTTAGATCGAATAACTTTTTTTTAAGATAAAATCCAAAATCATGTTCCAAACTTTATTTTTTTCTACCTCTGCTTCTGTGCCGTATATATGCATATATACATAGGACAAAACATGTATTCTAGTGTACTTGGGAGTTTAAGTGTCGTGTCCCGGAAGAAACGGTTTCACTCATGATTATAATTTTTTTGTAATTATCCCATTCAAAATCAAAAGAAAACTACTTTCTGTCTCCTTAACTGTACATACATGTGGCATCCATCCTTTAAAGTCAGAAAACCAAATTTATTCAAATACTAAATAAATGACAATTTCTTTAAACTTCGATAACATAGACTTTGCTTATCCGAATTAACTTTTTCTCGAACCTAATATACACGATTAATTACGAGCTATCCAACAAGCACATATTGATATATTTTTCTATCGTTTTAATAATATCTAAAAATTTAGCCCAAAATTTAAAGTTAATACATAAATCACTTCAGTCTCCCTTTTTTTAATAAAATATAGTACCTAAAATAATTAAATTTTATTCTATAAAATTTTCAGGGCTCCACAATCTCCGCTCCTTAAAATATTTCATCTTTAAAAATTTACCTTAGCTAATCGAAGAATTCTGGATACTTGGTTTTTAGCCCATCTTCTTTCTCCCGAGTTGACTCATCGGGTCCATGATTTCGCCATTGAACCTTGACTAGGGTAACATTTCTATTTCATAATTGGTGCACTTTTCTACCCAAAATCATCGTCGGAACTTCTTCATATGACAAATCTTTTTGTACTTCTAATGTCTGATAGTTCACTACATGTTTAGGATCATGAATATATTTCTGAGTACCAAAACATGGAACACATTATGCACTGCTGTGAGTTCGGGTAGTAAGGCAAGTTGGTAAGCCACACTATCGATCCTTTCAAGAATTTTGAAAGGTCCAATGAATCGTGGTTACAACTTTCCCTTACCAAATCTCAATACACTCTTCTTTGGTGCTAACTTCAGAAAAACTATTACCCACTTCAAATCTCAAATCCTTTATTCTACCATATACATAACTTTATTGTCAATCTTGTGCTGTCTTTATTCTTGCTCTAATCTTGTCAGCTACTTCAATTGTTCGTTCCATGATTTTAGGATCAAAATTCTATTCTCTCCGACCTCGTTTCAATGGATAAGGATCTGTACTTCCTACCATAAAGAGCTTTATATGGAGCTATGTGTTCACCTCATTTCCTACAAGTCAAAAGTCAAAATTTTATTTTAAAGTCAAGGTTCGACTAGTCAAAGTCATAGTCAAATAAGGACATATATGGAATAAATTATTTTAGTGGGGGTTTATTTTGGTAATTGACAATATTGAGGGTTTAAGTTGGATTAAATTGGAAGTTAGGGACTTATCTAATTTGTGAAGTAAAGGACTTAATATCATTTTGTTTGATGGATGAGGGACCTCTTGTGAAAATACCCCATTTATTTGGCAATCAAAAGCCTAATTCCCATTTACTTTTACACACACATGCGCAGCAACAGAAAGAAATTGAGAGATGAAGAAGAAAAAAGGAAAAAGAGAGGAAAAAGAAAGGAAAAAAGGAGAAGAAGAAGAAAAGGGGGAGGAAGCTACCAACGAGATTAGAGTTTTGGCTCTCAATTTCTTCTTCTATCTTGAGGTAAATTAGAAATATATTTTAGTTGAGTTTTATGGTAAAATTTTAGGGTTTTTAATTTATAGCTTATACTTGAAACATATGATAAGGAAGCTATTTATTTAAGTATTTTGAGCTATTTATCCTAATGGATTGGAAGAAATGAGATTTGGATATTTAGGGTTTTGACATATGTGGCTTAATTCAAAAATGTGGGAAAAATTGGTATTTTTTTCCTTGTGATTGTTATATGACATTAAGTTAGATTAATTGGAAATAACTTATCTTGTACTTGAGTTCTTAGTTGGATGAAAATTGAGATTATAAGAAAGGGTTTTTTGATAAGATTTATGTCTTTAGTTAAACGAAATTTGAAATGAGAAATGTGGATGATTATTGACATGAAAATCATGTTAAATTTCGCCAGAGCAGATGAGAAAAATTAGAATTAATGAGTTAGGATAGTAGATTGATTCAAAAATTAAGTGAATGTATGTTTAAGTTAGCCAAATAGGATGGAATTGAAGTGGTTGGAGTGTAATCATTCCAGGAGAGGAATTGGACGTGGGAACAGCATACTAGCCCCGTTAGTCCAGCCTATATCCGTGAGTGGAGAACTTACTTTTTCAAAAATAAGATTTTGAACTTATAAATTTATAATCATGTTTACTTACTATGAATGTTGAAATGATTCACAATTTTTAGAGAAGCATATTCGTTACATGAAATGTCTTATTTTCAAGAAATTAGTAAACGAGCATGATTATTTTGAAACCATTAGAAAATACCCGATGTAGTTATCTTACTCTAGTGCACTGAGGTGCTATGGTCATGTACTAGAGGCATGTATTTGACTCCTATACACTGAGGGGCTACATCCACGTGTAAATGTAGCTCTTATCCACTGAGGGGCTACGGCCGTGTATAAGAATACCTATTATGCACTGAGAGGCTACAACTGTGTATAATGATGATCATGTTATTTCCACTTTGTGCACTGAGGGGCAACAACTGTGTACAGAAGTGTTGATCAGACAGTTTATGTACATATGACTTTATAGCTTTCAGATCATCAACGGGTGACTACATGGGGTAAGTTTATATGTGATTATCCAATATATAGTGGATTATTAGTTTTTAGCTTACATTTTCCAGCTTATAGTTTAGCTTATTGATTATTTTGATGTGATTATCCAGTATATAGTGGATTATTAGCTTTCAGCTTCCTTTTTCCAACTTATAGTTTAGCTTATTGATTTCATATTATGGTTTTAGCTTAATGAGTTCGACTAATGTACTTACTCATCTTGTGGCATCAATTATTATTATTTTTAGGTATTATATTGAGCCTAATTTATGATTATGATTTAGCACCAGCATTATGATATTTCTTTACGATATTATGATATAGATTTCAAGGATAATGGGTACATCAAGATAAGTGAAAAATTAGTTTTTTTTATAAATGTATATACATACATAAAGGACTATATAACCATTGTCTAAACATCCCACTAACCGAGATTATCATCTCATGTATTTTTCTTAACATTTTCCTTATAGGAGGCAATTGACTGAGTAGGTGTGATGGTTATATTGATAAATTTGGAGTTACTACCACCACCTATTGTAGGTTTTTTCGATTAAAACTGTGTAATCATCAAGCAAATCTTTTGCTTCATATTTGGATATTTTTGTACTTAAATGTGTCAAAGATCATGATGGAATATTGTAAACTAAACTACGTCACTATTATCTTATTGACAAGTAGTTATGATGTATAGTGATATAGACGTTGTTGGTTGGACGAGTGATTGCTATTATGATGTTGGTATATTGCTGTTTGAAATTTTTTTTATGGCTACAGGATTGAGAATAGTTCCATTTACTTATAGGAGACTCTGTCAAAAATTTCGAAAAAATTTTTCATTTGGTCGAAGGGAACCATACAATCAAAGTTAAGTTATAGTTGCCTTGTTGATGGGTCCAGTGACTAGTTCGCACTAATCATCGACGCACGTCAAGTCTTTAGTCTAATGAGGAGTTTGGGGATAAGTCATGTCACTATGCCTATATTATCCTGAAAGCTATTGTTGTAAGCAAACTCTACTAGCGACAGATGTATCTCCAAGATATCTTCAAGAGTTTGAATGGTTCTTTCCAATTGTCCATCTATCTATGGATGATATGCAGTACTAAACATCAGTTTCGTCCCTATGGCTAACTGCTACTTTTCCAAATTTTTGATGTGAACCTCTGGTCTCTATCTGAAACAATGATGACCGAAACTCCATGCAATCTGATTATCTCCCTGATATATAATTGTGCGAGCTGTTCCATATTAAAACTTACTTTGATTGGCAGAGGTCACACGTTTTCTATAACGTGATTTATATCGCAAGCATACGGTGTCAAGTTTTGTAATATAGTACTAGAGTCAAAGTGTCGAACCCACTTGGATTGTAATTTAATTTCTACTAAGTACTATAATTATTTCAACTTTTATTTTATCTGAAAAATAAATCTCAAGTCAATATTTTAATACTAAAATAGTGAGGATGTGTGACAATTCAATTGAAATAAGGTAAACTATA
This sequence comes from Fraxinus excelsior, assembly GCA_019097785.1. Taxonomy (NCBI): domain Eukaryota; kingdom Viridiplantae; phylum Streptophyta; class Magnoliopsida; order Lamiales; family Oleaceae; genus Fraxinus; species Fraxinus excelsior. The sequence continues at coordinate 36,993,942 of CM032630.1, forward strand.
GGAGAATTATCAATGTGAGAAAGCCTACGGATTGATTTCACCTCACTGTCAACAATGTTTTTCAACTTCTATAGGTATTTCTATCAATTTTTCTTGAATTTATAGGCAAGAATCTTAGGTTAAATTCAATTCCCCCTCTCGAGTGCTAAATAGAACATATTTCTATATTTTAATTCCAATATCTCTATTTCGAATTAAAACTATAAAAATTATATGCTCTACAGATCCCAAGTGTGTATAAACTATAACTACATTCGGATTTGCCCGAGTGGCGAACTAGGGAAGAAGACCGCCGCTCCTCAAGATTAGTCTTGCAAAACTTGGACACCTAAGTCAAAAATAAAAAATAAAAAAATAGAAGGTATTTAGACATCAAATGTCTAATATAACCATATTGAAATAATACCTTTTTTTCATTGTCGAACTGTCAATCCAACATTCTCTCAAAAGAGCTTTCTCTATTCTCCTTAATAGAGAGTCATGCAGATAAAAAGAAAAGAGAAAAAAGAGGGAATGGAGTGTATGAGGGATAGATGTATCAGAAATGGTAAAGCCTCGACATCCAACAAGGTGCCAAGTATTTGATATTCATATGCTCTCCTGCAAAATCAATGTCTATCCTATACCAAATTTTATATTCTCTAGAACTAATCTGTCGATTACTTTGTCCACATTTTACCACCTCTATCTTAGGCTGACCTTTCTTTATCTTTGTATCAAATCTGAAATTGAAAGCCATCATTTGGAAGGAACTAAGTGTTTTCTCTTCTATTGCCATTTGCTGCTAGATTTAAGCTAAGTTTGCTTTCAGTGAATGAGATGGGGGGATACCTTTAAAAATGGCCTGGTCAAAGGCCTCTAATTCCTGTTTGACTTTTCCACAAAAGAATATTTCCAAAGTGGCCTAATGGTATTCAAAAGACAAAAATACCCTTAAATGAATAAAATAATTACAAAATATGGCTTTGTTAAAAAGACAACACTACTCTTTTAGTTAACAAATAAAAACCAAACACTCCCTACATAAAATTATAAAATCGGCTCAAACACAGATAAAAATTCTCTCATCTTCTTCACTTTGAAAATCTAAAAAATATTAATAGCTGAAGAAAAAATTATTTTCTATTAATTACTTCGAATTGGTAAGTATATTTGCGTATGTTTAATTTTGCTTTCGTTAAATGTGTATAAGTTTTTACTCGATAAATAAGATTCGACATAGGTAATAGGCAGATAATTTTTTTTAGCAGATGTATAATTTTTTAAGCATTAACGAAAAAACAATTCATCTGCATAACTTTTCGATTGGTTCGCCTAAACGGCTGTTACGAAAAAACAACGAAAAGTCAGTTGTTAACAGCTGAAAAATCTGGCTGTTAGCAACTGAAAATATCAGCTATTAATAGCCTAAAATTTCAGCTATGAACAACCGATATTTTTGGTTGTTAATAGACACAACATGGCTATTAACAGTCGAACTTCAGCTGTTAAGTTGGTTGTTTAACCGGCGATTTTATTTTTAATAAGTTTTCGTTCCACTGTAAGCCGAATTTTTGAATGAATGTTTACAAATTATGTTTTGCCATGCACATATATGAGGATTATATTCCCAGTTTGTTATTTTGGTGATTTTGAATTGAATAAAAATAATCGATGAGCATAAAAATGGACGAATGACGTACAAGATAGTATGACAACACATATAACAAAGACTATATCGTACGACGAACTGTACCATTATATACAGAATAAGCTAAATGTCGATTCATCTCGATACAATATAGTACTAAGTTATCAATTCAAAGAGCATTTTCCATTTTCAATTCCACATGCAAAGGTTAAATCTGATATTGAAGTGAGTTATCTGTTGATTTAAACAAAACGCAAATGACACCAATTTGCATGACTTTAGTGATGAAGGATGACACGGAAGGTAGAAATGAACATTCAGATGGAGCTGATGATAATGCAAATGATTTTTGGGATACTGTAGAGATAGCTTGCAAGGATGACATGAATATCCCCGAGACAATTGTTCATCATCCTGACATCACTACGATGCACATAATTCGATCAGTAGTTCAGGACATCGAGAATGTAAATGAATTTACAAACGAAGATTTAACTTCTTTATCCCGTCAGAGACATGAGCGGGACGAGAGCTCAGGGATCGAAACGAGCGGACCTTCATATAATTCTTCACATGTGGTTCCCAATGATGAAGATCTGCATGTTGAGCAACTGTTTGAAATGAAGAAAGATTTACAGGAAGCTCTGCACCTATTGGCATTGAAATTCAACTTTAAATTCAAGGTAAAGAAATTAAACAAATCATTGTTGACAATTTTTACGTCGACGACAGTTGTCATTGGTGGTTACGAGTGACTAAGATGGATACGAATGAGAATTTTGTAGTTTGCAAGTATACATGGGAACATACTTGTGAATTAGGGATTCGTCAAAATGATCATAGGTAAGCTCGATCGTGGTTTATTGGTCGACAGATAATGCACAAGTATCAGAACCCATGGACGATCTACCGACCTTTAGACATCATTAACGACGTTCGACGAGAGTACAGAGTGGTCATGAGCTATCAGAAGGCCTTGAAGGCCAAAGAATGTGCGTTGGAGGATTTAATGGGCTCGGTCGAGGAGAGTTATGCTAAATTGGCCAGATATTGCCATAATGTGGGGACAACTAATCACAATTCTACTTTTTTCATTGAGACAGAGGGCGATAATTGCTTTAAGTATTTATTCGTGGCTCTTGGACATTGCATTAGAGGATTTAAAAATACGATACGATCGATAATTTTAGCAATGGTACAACTCTAAAATCGAGATACGGGGGCAAGCTGATTATTGCTACATGTCAAGATCCCAACATCTAGATTTACCCACTTACATTCGGCGTAGTCAACAGCGAGAATGATCTGTCAATGCGTTGGTTCTTTACGAAGCTTAGGGAAGTGATCGGGGAAGTCGAGGATCTTTCCTTTGTAATTGATCAGGTTAAGTCTCTAATAAATGCTATCGTTGAAGTTTTCCCCAAGGCACATCATGGGTACTGTATGTACCATATACAGAGTAATCTGAAGACTAGATATCGAGGTCAAGGCATCATTTTATTGTCTAGGAAGGTGGTAGAAGCTTATAGTATCGAGGAATGTAATAAGTTTATGGTCGAGATAGGAAGTAAGTCAATATCGGAATGGGATCATCTAACAAAAATGGGGATAGAACATTGGGTGCGATCATATTTTCCAGAACGTCGGTACAACTTGATGATGTCGAACAATGTGGAGTCTCTGAATGCATTGTTCAAAAATGATTGAGAGTTGCCAATTCTCGCAATGATTGAGAACATCCATACGAAGCTGCAGCAATGGTTTGACGACCAACATGCGAAATTACAGAACTGCTCGAGCTGGATAGCCCCGGCTTAAGAGCTTAAATTGTTCAAAGCCGCAGAGGTTGTGAGGAAGTTGATTATGGAACCACTGGACGAGTCACGCTACTTTGTACAATGTGCACATCATCTGGCATACACGATGGACCTGCTTGACAACACATGCACTTGTACTCGATTTCAGTTGTAGAGTTTTCCATTTGAGCATGTAGTCGCAGTATCTATGAACATAGGCTTTGCAGCGAGAACATGCTCTCATTATTACATGGCTAATTATTGAAGAGATGCATATGCTGAGATTATATTTTCCCTACGGAACGAATCTGATTGGGAAGTTACTGACCGTATTCTTCCACTTAATAGTTTGTCACCACCGGTAGTTGAAAATGTGGCCATGGTGTCCACGAACTTCTAAAAATACCCTATACTAGAGAGTTTCCTCGACCGCATCGATGCGACAGATGTAGAGTAGTCGGCTATACTCATCAAACTTATATGAGTCAGATTCCCCAGGATGACAATTAGTCGAGTATGTAATGATATTGCTTTTAAATGAACAGTATTTAAATAATCATTTTAGCCTAATTTTAATTTTCTAATTTGATAAAATAAAATATTTAATTTTGACAATTGCCAAATTAAAATTATTTCTTTAATTATATAAATTTAATTCAACTAAGTAACATTTAATTATATAATTATTTATTTAATATTTAATTTTGGTAATTATCAAATTAAAATTATTTATTTCATATTGACAATTATTTTATACATAAATAAATGAACAAAATTCAATGTACAATTTTTATAATTTTTACAAGTATTAAATAAATGAATCAACAATAAAATATATAACGTTTACAAATCACACTTGAATTTATACAAATCGCACACTAATTTATTCTTCCAAATTTGTATCCATGCCTGGTTGGTTCTATCAACCTTATGTCATATACTCAAAAATTCGATGTACTTTATTACAAAAATAACGCAATCGCCCCTACAATTGAATAATAAACTTGTTAGTTCGGTATTGTGTAGATAAAAACTAAGTTTTCCAATTAAAAATAATTACGATTTCGACTGTCTCACCATCGTCTGGTCCCGCATGATGGCTAGTCCGTCATTAATAGTCACACCCACTCAGGTAGCCATCAACAGAACGATCACTGCAAGCGACTCAAACTTCTGCTCTAGCTTGCCCTATGTTAGACATGAATGGTCGGTGTCGTACATATATATCGTGGAGTCAGCAACAACAATCTCCATGGCAATAGTATGATGATTGACGATCGTTAGGACATATTCATGTGTACAAACCTCCCATGCATTTCATCCGAGCCTTGACAACATCTCTACGACCCATTCAACCATATATTCAGGCATCACGTACTCATTAGCCATTAGCTGCAGCGATTGATGCTCAGTGATAACAGCACCAAAAAACTTAGTGCTCAGTATGGGTCGGCCAAGAATGTCAAATGATCGTGGATATCATTGAGCTCGATCTCGTAATAGCCCCATGGCCAGGTCAAGGTGCTACATCAGGAAACACCAATAAAAAACATAGGAGGTTATTTAATCTCATAAAAAAATTATGTATGCAAAATAAACAACAATATGACTATTTCACTCACATCATCGGCGAGCCATGTCCTCAAAGTGGTGATGTCGTGAAACTACTTATAGGAATCCGAGCTCGTCTTTTCCCCAACGATGCGGCTATCTCTGAAAAAAATGGAAAAAACGTTAAAAAAGATATAGATGAGTTAGCATAACGTACTTCACTGAAATTGTAAAATACTTACCTGGGCTTAATTACCCTCCACTTCGTCTCGAACGCTTTCAATTTGGCAGGGCCCACCTCGCAAAATAGATTGGGGTACGTTCCGTCGACAAACATCATCCTCTTCACCTCAACCGTGAAAGGATAAACAACGTACCCTCTTGCCAACCTGACCCTCTTGCCAACCACCTACTCTGGGCATTAACGACACACCTTTTTCCCACAGCCACGTCAGGCGTACGCTCCTCTTCCACCTCGGGGACCAGTGTCTCTCCGAGCTCTCCACCACCACCACCACCATCGGGGTCACCCATTGTGGCTTCCCACCTCATCTGAGGATAAAAAAATAAAGCCAATGTAGCATTATCCGCCCAGAAATGACCCCCTCCGTCACCTCGTCTGTCACACTGTCCCATGCCTATTATATCACCTCAGAGGGCTGTGATCTCATCTTGAAGATCTACCACATGGCGACGTAGAACTCCAACGTCATTAGATAAATCGTTGACCCATTCTCTAAACTCAAGTGCCATCTCTCCCATCCGCTCCGCCAACCTTCGGCGCATCTTGCCCATATGACCCTCTATAAATACTGTCAGGCGATCATACAGATCAGTGGATGTTGGAGAAGGCGACTTGATTGGAGATGGTGATGCCCACGGCTCCGGTGAGGCCCTCAGAGGCGTCGGTGATGGCCTCGGCGGAGGTGATCGTAGATCTATTGTACTACACTCCTACACGAATTGGAACATTAAAAATTATTATATTTAATCAAAACTGGCTAACGCATACAAAACTGTAATAAAAAAATATATTCAATTCACGTACCTTATCCCGGTCGGCTTTATACTACGAAGTGGCTAATTCATGCACATATCCACGACCCTTTTCCTCCATCGACGACATTAAATCTATTATGATTTGAAGCTGGCACACCAACATTTCGATTAGTTAATGATCACGTCATCATATTTTGGAGTTATACACAACATAAATCGCAAATGTATTATCTAACCTGAGGGTCTTCGAGGAGAGTTGATATCTTTTTGCTAGTCGGACATCCCTCTACTCGGGATGCTCGTCAATGGTGCATTCGAGGGTACTGTGTCTCCCCTCGACTTGCATATCGAGTACCTAGGAGAGGAACAGTATCGTAAGCCCATATCTGCAACGCATGCAATTATTATATTCATATTTATTATAAATATTTTTATAATAAATTACGTCAAATATTTACCTGCACTGCCAGGGGCAATCCGTACGTAAAGTATTTACGCATGGTCCCCTTCGGCCTCGAGTGTGATCTGGTGAAGACGTGCACCATGTCCTTAAAACATCTCCGACCACACGGATATGTGTTGAAGACATCAGGATCGTCGACCATCTACAGATGGAATAGGTCGATCCCAGTTCTCCGATGGTGACATAGCAACACGTTCTAAAAGATGTAGACCAGGCCGAGTTTCAATCCGTCCAACATATGGTCACATCTCATGATTGCGTCTACCAGATTCGACAGTAGCATGTCTCTTATCCCTCAAAGTAAGTGTCATGCAGTCTACCTCTCTGAGTATCGGCACGAGCTGCATCATTACCCGTAATCTCCAGTCCAGTGATGAGAGTAAAATCGAACATGGAGAAATTGGCGACCTTGACCCCGAGGTCGAAGTGAAGGGTATCATTGTCTACTGGACTAAGCAACCGACACAGTAGGGCATCGATGATCTACCCCGAGAACTGTACATATCTCAACTCGTACATGGGCTAAAGAAATGAACGTCAGAGCATATCTGCATGCTGCTCATCCAGCAACTCCAACACGACAATGTAACTGCCGGTAGCCTTGCCCGACATCCGTCTCAATGTTAGGTCCAAGTAATACTCCTTGTTGCAAATAAAATTAAATATCAACACTTTGAACATAAGATAATGAAATACATTATAATCTCAGAAAATTAAGTGAACCGAATTGTAACAACTACACAAAAAGAATAATTAAATTAAAAAGTAAAAGGAAAAAAGAATTTGCTAATTATGTTAGAAAGAATATTTCATTAACATAATTTTAAATTAAAAAGTTTAAAGGGAAAAAAAGAATTTATTGATTTGTTAAAATAGAATATTTAATTTTGGTAATTATCACATTAACATTATTTCTTTCATTAAAATATTTAATTATTTAAATAAATTTTATGAAATTACGTAAAATATTTAATCAATTATTAATAAAATTAAAAGGAAAAAATAAGAAGTTGATAATTTTTTAAAATAATAATATTTAATAATTACAATTATTTATTTATTTATATTATTAATTATCCAATTAAAATTAACTATTTAATTACATAATTTTTATTCGATTACATAAAATATTTAATTATATCAAATATCTATTCAATATTCGATTTATTCAATTATTAATAAAATTTAAAGGAAAAAAATAAAAATTTGCTAATTTGTTAAAATATAATATCTAATAATTAAAATTATTTATTTAATTATATTATAAATTATCAAATTAAAATTAATTATTTCTTTATATATTTTTTATTCGATTACATAATATATTTAATTCTATAAATATTTATTAAATATTCAATTTATTCAATTATTAATAAACTACTACATACAAAATAAGAAGTTGCTTAAAATATAACATTTAATCATTAAAATTATTTATTTAATTATATTATTAATTATCAAATTAAAATTAATTATTTAATTATATAATTTTTATTCGATTACGTAAAATATTTAATTCTATAAATGTGTATTTCATATTCGATTTATTCAATTACTAATAAAATTTGAAGGAGAAAAATAAGAAGTTGCATATTTTTTAAAATATAATATTAATAATTAATTTTTTATTGATTTATATTAGTAATTATCAAATTAAAATTAATTATTATATTATATAAATTTTATTCGATTACGTAAAATATTTAATTATATAAATATCTATTTAATATTTGATTTATTAAATTACGTAAAATTTTTATTTAATATTCAATTTATTCAATTACATAAATTATTTATTTAATTATATTAATTTTAATGAAATGTGTAAAATATTGAATTATATAAATTTTATTCAATTACATAAAATATTTACTTAATATTTGATTTATTCAATTTTTATATTTAATATTTATTCTATTTAATATTTGATTTATTAAATTACGTAAAATTTTTATTTAATATTCAATTTATTCAATTACATAAATTATTTATTTAATTATATTAATTTTAATGAAATGTGTAAAATATTGAATTATATAAATTTTATTCAATTACATAAAATATTTACTTAATATTTGATTTATTAAATTATTAAAAATTAAAATTTTTATCCAGACTGACTTAATAGCCGACCCAAATCGTTACCGATCTGGTTTCACGGGTTACCTTTCTTCTTAGCACAGAAGTTGAACATTACAATAGATGAAAGCAGAAAATTACAATGGCTAGTGCAGGGGACGAACACTAGAAAGCTTGAAAATGTTTGAAAGACTAATACCTCTTCCGTATGTACACGGTTCTGGAATTCTGAGCCTATGCATAGGCTCTTGTGCGGTGGCTTGCCCATTGCCAACCGCGCATTGAAACACTAGTAACTGAGCTCTCAACGCTCCCATCTCATCTTGCAGATCAGGTATGATAGCAACAACTTCAATCATAGCTGCGCAAGCCTCTTAGGTTTCATCCAATCAGGTGTGTAATTCCCGAATCTCCGTCTCTACCACCTCGACCATTTCTTTAAGGCCATCCATGACAAAACACAACCTAGTGTTTGTCACCTCAAGTGCATCCACGCGTTGTTTCATATTCCTCTTTTGAACATCTACCACATCTGTGGTGTTCGAGGAAATTGGATCTTAATCCATAGCTTTCTTATCGAGGGTCTTGAGCCGTAGCTCTAATACCAACTTTCACGGATTACAAGTTTAACTCCCGAGGTTCAGCGCCTCAAGGCTGCCCTCCTCTCATTCTTAGGCCGGCAAACCCGAACAACTAGCATACACGCACCCTATGAGTAGGATGTAAAGGAGAATACATGCATATGATCATATATCATTAGTGCACTATTGGTAAGATAGGTCCTGCGCCTAGTTGTTAGCGTTATTGCCGTGCCGAATGAGGAGATAAGCATTCTTACCGCATGACACCTGGGCCCGAGCCGTTTTAAATGAGAACCGACTTTTAACGGACGGTTCTTTTGTTGAAACCAATTGTTAACAATCGATTTGACCTCGGTAGCGGGGATTGACTATTTGTAGCCGGACACCTCATCGGAAATGGCTGAAAATCGCCATTTTCGACGAAGTAAAGCTAAAAAATGAGCCAAGCACACCCTAAAATCCTAAAATTTCACCCTAAGATTAACACTCGAGCAGATCTACGCATATACGATGAAATAAACTCAAAAAATGTGAAAATAATTGAAACACAATCTATGAAAAATGGCATTAAAGGTAAAAAAAAACTAACCTTCCTCCTTGTGGTTGTCGGCGCCGGAGTCAGTAACGGTTGTTTGTCTGTGTGGTGGCCATATTCGTATTTCAAAGTGGTTGATTTTTTGGAATTGTTGGAGAGGGTTTTCACATGTTTAGTCTGTGAAGATTTTTCTTCTCTTTCAATGAGGGGTATTTTTGCCTTTTAGGCGTTTAAAATTAGGTTTGATTTTTTGTTTTTTTTAATACTATTTCTTGGTCAAAGACCAAACTTGAATTATGGCCCTTTTTACAGGCTATTCACACATATTTCCTGGGGGGTAACAGTTTAGGTAGGTATGTGGGAAGTGTATACAGTCTGCAAAATAGAACGGTATAGGTGGTGACATTTACAAGCTGGACAAGAAACAATGTGGATGGATGGGTGAGATGATGTGATGTGAGAGTTAGAAACTCTAATCATATACCTCCTAGAGCAATAAAAAATGACAGTAAGAAAATAAACATAATGACACACATCATTTATAAAAGTTCGCCTCAATGTGAGATTACTTACTTGTTCGCTGTTGCAGTAATTTACTATAGTGAAAAAAAAGTTTATAATAGAAAAATTGTACACACTATTTTCTTCAAACTTTTTTTTAAATAATACAAAATCCGCTTTCCATTTATAAGGTAAATTAGGGAAAAATCGAAATTACACCCCTACGACGACCTTACCGCGAAGGTAGATTTGCGTATGGACTCTATGCAAACATTAAACAATTTTCTTAGACACCACAATCATTAAATTAACAAACTTGTCCATTATTTACTTTGTAGCGATGCTAAACTACTAATTCTTTAACTGAATATCTTTTTTATTATGACGGTGGTTTATGATTTTAGGGCACAAGTTGTAAGGTGGCCACCAGTGAGATCTTATTGGTGAAATGTTCTACAGCAACATTGAAGACAAAGATGGGATTGAATGCTAGTGGGAGATGTTTCATTGGATATGTTTGTTACCTTTTGCAAAAGGTTTAGAATAATGAGGATCTGAAGTTAAATGACTTGGATTCTTGTAAAAGCTATAGCTAAATAACTTGCATACAAAATGTTGCAGAATTCAGAACTCATAAAACCCCGTAAAACCAAAATCAATTGGTTCTTCCCCAATTTTTTTTTGTATGATTTGAATTATTTATTGATGAAATTTTGGTGTTTTGTTTTTGCAAATATTAGTGGAACTTCATCTGAAATGAGGATTAAAATTGAATTGTTTAGTGCACCCCAATATTAAAAGTATACTGGTAAATTTGTTGTGGTGTATTTATTGAAAATATATTATAATGTGGTGAAGTAAGTAAATTTTGGGGTGGTAATATAATTACACTATTTCATTCTCTCCAAAGATGGTACATCCCAGACAATTTTCCTCATGGAAAATGCAGGGAGTTCTTGGTAGGGTCGGTCCTATGATTTTCGGGGCCTGAGGTGAACTCCCAAAGTTGGACCCCCCAAAACAACGTAAATGCAACATATTGCTAACTAAACATTGAACAGTAGAACACAAAAATATAAAGAACAAAAGATTTATATTATATAGTAACAAAACCAACAAGAACTAGTAATGCTGTCAAAACACTTGTTACATACAGAAGTAGTAATGTTGTCAGAATCCAAATGTACTAACTGCTAACCACTGAAATCTAGAATTCTTGAATTAAGATTTGAAAACAAATGCATTGCAAAGAAGATTCACTAATAGATTTAACAACTTCGAATCAAAGATGATAGTTACATTTCATTACCCATTAACACTTATTTACATGAAATAGAGCCACAAATGTGAAAATGTGAAATAAGAACAGAGAGAAAATGAGAAATACTCTCAAAACTAAAACCCAGAAGCAAAGTATTTCCAAAAAGGTGGGGAAAGGGAGAAAAATACACCAAGTTTGTGAAGCAAGAAAGAGAGAGATTTCAATGGCTATCCAGACACAAAGTGACGGAAAACAAAGCAAAATGAAAGAAGAACGAAAGTCAGCTAAGTTTTAATCCCTAACTGTAAATGACTAAATGAGGACCTAAAATTAAAATTAAAATTAAAATGAGGACCATTTTGTGCTAACAGAAGTATAATCAACTCTCAACCATTTTGTGCCAACAGAAATATCAAAATCTCGAAATGGTTCTCCAGTAAAACTGTAAATGAGGACCTCAAATAGTCAAATTAAATGTAAATGCAAATTTAAAACTGTCCAACAAATGCAACTTCTCAAAATGGAGGACCTTAAATTAAATGTAAATGCCTAAGTAGTATTGCAGTCGTAAGTCGTTGCTTACTAGTTACCAGCAGATCGGCAGCAGGCAGCGCCGTAGCAGCCAAGATTACGCAGTATCGCGGACGGTCCGAACTCCGACAGACGCGCGGTTAAACAAAATAAAGGGAAAGCAAGAGAAAAGAGTGGAGTGTGGAGACTAGAATTTAGTCCAGTGTCGGCGGGCATGAAGAACGGATTGAACTTGGAGTAGGATTGGACGGGGCTCACTACTCAGACGTAGAAGAAGAGGGAATAAATTGAATATGTTGAGTGTTGTTAGGTTAAAAAAAATGTTGGGCCAAAATTGAGTGATGCCCTTCAGTGTTGGGTTGAGCCTAACCAAATAAAAAAAATACAAATAAAAGCAGGGGGGGGGGGGGGAGGGAAATGAGGCCCCCTCCAATTTTGGGCCGAGGCCATATCCTCATTTGCCTCTATGCAGGGCCGGCCATGGTTCTTGGTGAGAAATCTGGTGGAAAGGTTGATAAAATGCTTGGCTCACATGAACAAAATCATGTCTTGGGCATGACATCACATTAGGTAATAGCGGGGCTGAGAAGATTTAAAGGTTGCTTTGTTAGCTCTATATATAACTAGTGATTGTAAAGATTTGCACCAAATTTTAATTGTATTAACCTAATATGATGGTGGGGGACATTAAGAAGGGAGAACATATGTTTTTTTTTTTTTTTTCTAAATTTTATTTTGAATTATTGCTTAAATGATGGTTTTGGACATGGGTACATATTGAGATGTCGATATTTTAGTTGTCAATTTTTTTACAATGGAACAAACTTGGACAAAATATCTTCACTTTTGATTTAAGGTATGGGGATACATCTTTTGACGTAGGACACAATTCAATTACAAATAGATAGGAATTATTTACTTTAGTAGGATTTTGTTTATTGTTTAAGTTAGGACTTTTTCTTTCTTTTAATTCTTTTAAGTTTCAAAAAATTCTACTTATTTTGGGTTTTTATTTTTTTCCTTTTATGATATTGCTTCCTTACACAGTTAGGATTAGGAGCTCAGTTCTTTCTTTTATTATATAATAATAATAAAAGTACTTACAAAAATACCCTTAAAATTAGGGATGTTTTGAAAAATCATATGAAAAGTTATTAGGAAGTAAAAAATACTGTGTAAAATAAAAAAAAAGTGACACAATGTCACTTTTTTTACTTTTTTTTTAAAAAGTGACAAACTAAAAAAAAGTGATTCTAAAAAAGTGAGGCAAACTCAAAAAAGTGACAAACACCAAAATAATACCATCCATTTGTGCAGCACCGTAATCATGTTCTTAAAATAATCAGTACGTCCATGCTAATTCACATGCTGATTATGTTAGGAAAATATGATATATTATTTCATTTTTTTATCTTCTTAAAATGTAACAAAAACTTAAAAAGTGACAAAAAACTAAAAAAAAGTGACAATTTTAAAAAGTGACACAATGTCACTTTTATTAAATTGACGAGCAACTTTGACATCCCTAGATGGTAATGCATAAAATTAAGTAAGTGACAGTGTGACACAATCTCACTTTTATAAAAAAGTGATTTTGTTAGTCAAAAAAGTAATATAAAATAGTGACAAACACTATAAAAAGTGATCGAAACTCAAAAAAATGACAACTTAAAAAAAGCAATAGCTAGTTAGCAATCAAGAACAGGAGGCGGAAAATGGAAAACAAATATTTCCACCTTTAGATCCATAACATTAATTGTGCAGAAAAGGGAAAACAAGTTGTGAAGAATCAGAACGCAAATATAATTCATAACCAAAAAAATCCTACAAAGCATCAGTAGTTCTACAAGTAGCCACATTTGATACCGGGTTGAAAGAATGAAGAAATCCAATTAAGGGAGATAAAATAGCTCACCACCCAAGCGAACACCGCGGGATATAGATCATCATCACCCAAAGGAGTCCGACAAGCGATACAGGGCTAGAATAACTCATCACCCTCGGAATCCACCAAGAGATACAAAGTTAAGAGGAGAAAGTTGAACACTTCTCAAATGAACTTGAATATTATTTCAAACTTGAATGCCTTCATGAGTTACATAGGGTGCCTTTTATAGTTGAGACTTGGAATACCAAAACAAACAAAAATGAATGAATCTAAGTTACAAATTCATGTATGCAATGAAAAAAATAACATTTAGTCTTCAATGAATCAGGAAGATGAAAAGCTTCTTCAATTCTCGGGTAGAAAGGCTGAATGACCATTGTGAAGTAAAATACCCACAACTCTTTGTAGAAAAGTCCAAATCGAGATCCGTAAAATTCTTTGGAATCCTAACTTCAACATCTTTCCAATGGTATCTCATTTATCTGGTAAAAGTTGTATATCATTCCAGTTTTCGGTAGAAAGTGACCCCCTAGATTCTGTGACTTGGAAATTAACACACCAATGAAATAATTTTGATTTCTCTAGGTTCAAATGTTGTAATTGATGATACTCCTGTATCAACATTGGTGGTGCAGATCAATCCTTGATACCGTCCATGATTTAGAGAACAACTAGGACAAGTTCTGATATCCAAAGACCTGGACCCGCTATGCACCCATTATTTGTTGGCCACAAGTTAGTTCATGGTGAACCCATCACTGCTTGAACCCTTCCCTTTGATAAAATCAGGGCAAATCTACAAGTTCAGTTTACAGGTGGACATGTGAGTGTTTATGTGTGTATATTCTATGTATCATACAAAAATCATGACATAATTCACACAAAAATGCATTTGGAGCAATTATTCAAACACTTGATATGCACGGTAATTGAAAGGAGTAAAATTTTCTTATGATTCTATGCTAAATCCAAATATTCCACAATCAATCCAAAAAACCAACATCAACTATGCCCATACTCCCAACAAAACTCAAAAAACTCCAATCATGAGCAAAAATTTACGACAAAGAAGAAAAATTTCTAAACCCATAAAGTTGAGCCAATTTACCTTTGATTTTTAGAAATTTTTATGGATGGAAGTGTGAATTTGTGGATGAATGATGTTGGAATATAATAAATCTTCAAAGCCCACCGAAATTTGGAGAAAAACGGGATGATGTTGATGAAAATTTTGAAAAAATCGTGAGGGAAGCCAGCTCTTTGTGTCTGTGTGTGTATGTAATTGAATGAGGTTGGTTTTGGGAAGTATAAATTACGGTGATTAGAGGTTTAAATTTATGTTAAGTGTATTAATCTAATTAGTTTCTTTTTTAGAGTAGGGAGACTAGTTTTCCCATAATAAAAGGGGTTGGGCATCTTTTGTAATAACCAATTCATTACAATCAAATTATTCTCTGTAAATTCGAAGTTTTTCAAATTTTTTGTTGTTTCAAGAATTTTATTTGCTTCCACACCAAATTTAGTATGCTTTGCCCATGGCTGATGGCTAATTATGATTGTACTGATATGCATCATTGCAATAATGTTAGGAGGATTGCAAAACAATCGAACGTAGTCAAGAGTCTGGAATGAAGGATGGATAGGCTCGAAGATGGTGTCGACAAAAAATTACAGATTTTGACTTCCCCGAACATTGTTCGCTTCAACGAGCCTAGAACACGTTGACACGTGGCTAACGATTTTCCTTGAATCCAAATTTGATTAATTTTTTCTTCAACCAAACTCAAAGAAGTAGGACATTGTTTCCTATTTAAATTAGGATTTTTTTTTTCCTTTTAATTCTTTTGGGTTTCTTAATTCTACTTCTTTTTGATTTTCAGTTTTCTTTCCTTTTATCATACTGTTTTCTTTGTTACCAATTCATTAGAATCAAATTATGGTCAATAAATTTTCGAGTTTTTCATCTTTCTTCTTGTTTTAAGAATTTTGATTCCGCTTCCTCACCATCTTTCATAGCAAGCTACTATTAGGATCTGTTTGTTTAGCAAGGTTGTTGAGATTCTTTTCATCATAGCAGAAAGGATGCACATGTCTTCTTTTATGTGTTTAATTTCTCGTTGAGGCCTGTGTTCGCAAGTCGAACATTTCCAACACGTGTGCCCCTTCGACGTTACTTTCAAGACACAGCAAATAGTAGATGGTAGTTGCTTGATTTCAGCACATATTTAATACTTTTGAGTTTCGATGTGAAGTAATTGGTTTTATTTGGACTGTGGTCTGTAATGATTTTTTCGGTTTACTCATTTTATGTGCATTCTTATTCACAGGTGGTTGGCATATCAACAAGAATGTCTCCAATCCAGTGTTTAATTGAGATCAAGAGCATCTCAGAACAGTTGCATTTTAATATGTCAACGTCATTGCTTCATGGTGGAAAAGTTGTAGAAGCAATCACATGGTTCCCCACGCATATTAGTTACTATAGGAGGCTTAATGGAGCTCCTGAAGTTATTTTTCTTCACTGGGAATGGTTAAGTAGGCAATATTTGGTGTTTGCTCAGCTATTGGAGACATGCACGGCGACTGTTCAAAGTGTTCCAACTGCAGTTTCAGTTCCTGCAGATACACTAACCGAAGGGAAATTTTATCCACCTTACTATTATCAGGCTAGTAGTTTTCTTTCAAATTTCCTGTACAACTCCAACCGCCAAGAGAATAAAATAATAACAGTAATGCTACAGTGAAGGGGAAAAAGGCCTCAAACTGCACCAGCTACATTTAGGGCTGCTAGTAAACGAGTCATGTCAAACCTGGGGATGTTCAAGTTCAGATCGTTTGCTGATCATACCTTGTGTTCATGTTCGTTAGTTGTTTGTAAACAAACTAGCTTGTTACTGACAACTTGGATTTGAAGTCAAAGATATAGCAAACTTTTTAAGGATTAAATTATAATTCACATTTTAATTTCTACATTATGATTAGAAATTTTAAACTATTGGAGAGACGTAATGAATTAGGGAAAATTTGCAAAATCCAGTAGTTGGAATATAAGTTTGCGATATCTTTCAAATCTGTTCTTTTGGACAACAAACACTAGGACAAGCTTTTTTTTTTAGGTTCAATTCTTTCATGAAATGAGTCCAGATATAAAAAAAAATGAATGAGCCTAAATGAAACTTAACACTGAACTGTTCATGAACAGATAAGTTCATTTACATTAATAGTGTTGTTCATACGGTTGTCTGTTATTGATGAGTGGGATGCAGGGGCCGAGGGAGGGGTGGGCTGTAGCCCACCCTTGTCCAAGCCCAGGTTCTTCAAAAAAAAAAAAAAATTGGTTATAGAGAGAGTGATATGTATCAATTATCGTCGGGTATTGATTTAGTGAGTTGATGAGATGGGGGAGATTGGAAGAATCTAGGAATTTGGAGAGGCCCCTTTTTGATTTTGAGGAAAAGGGCCGTTATTTGAAGGGATTTACCGAGAAAGAGACATGAAGCATTTGTCGGGGTTTAATACAATATCAATATGATTAGTTCTGTCTGCCTAGTTTATCTGGATAAGATGGATCCATGACCCCATTATTTTCAGAATTCTAAAATATGCTGAATTTTAGTAAGCTAACATGTAAGAAAATTTGATAGTCTCGTGTTCCAATTTGTATTGCTGGTAATGAAAATTTGAAAATTATTCATGAAAATGTTCATCTCAAACTAGGATGCTGTTGGTGTTGCTAGAGTTAGAGTTTTGAGGTTCCTATTTAAACATCTGGAAGTTCAAATGAAAGTAAATTGGTAGCCGTACGAGTTTTAGGCTACATAGACTCAACTTTTAGTAGATGCCTGCTATTTCTCGTGGAAATTTTAAAAATTTTTGCCATCCGTACCATTAAATCCTGGCTCCACCCCTGGTGGGATGGTATATTGGATGTGGAAGTCATTGGTTGATTTGAACTTTATAATCTGTCACCAAACAGATCAAATTTGCTTGTTTTCTCTTATTTACATTGGGTGTTTCCGACTTCATTTTTCCTCCCCCATCCCCTTGATAAAAGGAAATCAGTGAAGAAAGTGAAAAGAACAAGATTATAAATAGGACCTTTTCACTCCTCTATATGAACATCTATTTCACTTTTTTAGTCTCCCGTGCTTTTTCCTCTCCCATTTTTATTTTGTTTATTCCTGAATGAGCTCTCTCTGGTATAATCTTTAGATGTACCATGTTGCATAGTTGGTGTGGCGAAATCAGTGCTATCTAGTGGGTTGTAGGTAGGGGATGTCAAGCAGGTCGTGTATCCGGCCCATACATTTCCGTTAGGGCCACCTGTCCAAATTAATAGTTTATACCCCCATATGCCACATAAATTTTTTCTATTGAATTCTTAATATCTGTGAGTGTTCATAATCATTTATGCATGCTCACTTTGTAATAAATTTTGGCTTATATCTTTAAACAGTTTGAAACTTTGGAGAGAAGATTTCTATTTCTCTTATTTATCAATTGAAAAATACAGCTATATATATATACTAGGTATAAGCAACGTGCAATGCACGTTTGCTTAGTTTATATATAATTTTTTTGGTTCATTAAATAATTAATGATGGAATGTTTATGTAATTGAGAAATAATTACACATTATGATATATTAATTTTAATTTGAATATTGTTAAATTCTAAATTAAAATGTATAGGTTTGTGTTTCGTACTATTATATTATATTAAATTTTGCACTTAATCATGAACATTTTGTACATAATAAAATAATAGATAACATTATAATACAAAACTAAATAAATAAATATTTTTTCTTCGTTGAGTTCAATGTACCTTACCAAATAAATTATTAGCATTTTTAAATTGATAATCTCCACATCCATTTTATTTTTTTAGTTTCATTTTTTTCTATTGACTAAAATGTAGTCGTACAAGGCCTTTTGCATTTCACATTCATTTATTAAAGGCGTCATGCGTTGCGAGACGTCGATGTTGAGAATCAAGAATCACAAGTTTAAGCATGTCAATGAGAAGAATAAGCGTCATAATGCGTTTCGTATTTTTAATATTATTTTAATTATTTTTAAGACATTAAATATATTTTTATTTTAAAAAATAGTTTTTTATATATTATAAAAAAATAGATTTTTTACTATATCATAAAATCATTTAATATTTAAAAATAATACTTACTAAACATTTAATATAATACTATAATATTGTTAATTAGTGTTAGAAGAATTTTAATTTTTTTTATTAATTAAGGAACTAAACATGAGCATTAATCATAGGATTTATACAAAAAGTCTGCGGATTTGATAATTCTGATGTTTGGAAATGGAGATGAAGGGTTTTGGTTCCCAATCGAAAATGATTCCGACGTGAAGTCCGTGAGAATTCAATTGGGGTCGAACCAAGTGCAATAAATATATAAAAATAATTTAAAGTAAATCTATCTTTACTAATTAGATTCATTGTCTTACAATTAGTCCCACACTAAAAATTAAAAATAAATATGTTAAAATAGTTTACTTTGTTAAATTAAAATATTTTAAACTTATAGAAAATAATATCTAATATTAATATATTAATAATCAAGTGCAATTTAAGTTAAATTTAAAAATTAAATAAATGAAAGAATGAAAGTGAATATTACAATTTAATTAGTCGTAATTCAAAATCAAATTAGTCAATTAGGCATACATTTGAAAATGATTTTGACGAGCATTTTAACTTCCTTTTTTTGTTGTCACTATCCCACATTGGAAGTTTATAAAACTATTGGAGTTAAGAGCATATATAAAATGCACAATCCCACATTGAAAGTTTATGAAACCTTTGGAAAGAAGTGTATCTATAAAATGAACATGACATCCAATACTTCTCCATGGGCCTTAGAATTGTAAATTTTGAAGCCCATTAATGGAGTTAAAAAATTTTAAATTAAAACTAACGGTGACAATAGATTTTCCGTTAAAACAACACATTCCGTTAAATTTTCCGTTAAAACAAGAATTTCCGTTTCATAGGCACTTTATATATATATATTAAATGCAGAGACAAATATGCAGTAATAAAGCACAATAAATATCATGATTATGGGAGACAATCTCTCACAAAATCAAGGAATAAAATAAGGAAATTTTGACTAAGTAATAGGGAATCTATAAAATAAGGAAAAGTAATTAAACTATCCTAGAATCAATCCACAAATTACAACAGTCCCCCTCAAGCTGGGTTGTATATATTTGTTAAACCTAGCTTGGACTTTAGTTATTCAAATTTGATTCTAGGAAGTGCCTTGGTAAGAATATCTAATTTTTGAAGTTCTGTTGGAGTATAGACCAAAGAAATTGTCCCCTCTTCTATTTTTTCTTTGATGAAGTGTCGATTTGTCTCCACGTGTTTCGTTCGATCATGATGAATCGGATTCTTTTCAATGCTAATAGCAGCTTGATTATCACAAAACATTTTCATAGGACTTTCAATTGAAATTCTTAGCCCTATGCCTCGGCACTGCTTCTTGACACAATTGATTGTTTCTTGCTTCGCCAAGTAACTAAATTTCCCTATACAAAAGTACAGTATCCAGAAGTAGACCTTCGATCAGTTATAGAGCCAGCCATTGCATCAGTGTAAATGTCTACATTTCTTTTCGTGGTCTTACAAAAATAAAGTCCTTTTTCCTGGCGTCATTTTAAGATATTTTAGTATTTTATAAATTGCGTTCATGCGTTCTTCAGTTGGGTTATTCATGAATTGGCTTACTGTGCTAACTGCAAAGCTAATATCAGGTCTAGTGTGGGACAAGTATATGAGCTTTCCCACTAGCCTTTGATATCTCCCTTTGTCTACTGGTGTGCTATCTTCCATAGAGCCAATTTTGATAGTGCAATCCATAGGACCGTTCACTGGTTTACTCCCTAACATCCAAGTTTCTTTAACAGATCAAAGACATAATTTCTTTGAGAAACAACTATGCCTTTCTTTGATCGAGCAATTTCCATTCCAAGGAAGTACTTGAGATTTCGTAAATCTTTGATCTCAAATTCTTTGGCTAACTGATATTTTAGTCTACACATTTCATCATCTTGGTCTCCAGTTAGAATGATATCATCTACATACACAATAAGTATTGCTATTTTCTCCCAAGAAAGTGTTTAACGAATAAAGTATGATCTGATTGACATTGAGTGTAACCATACCTTGTAACTACTTTCGTGAAGCGGTCGAACCATGCCCGAGGAGACTGATTGAGACCAGAAAGAGATTTTCTAAGTTTGCAAACTTTGTTGATGTTTCATTTTGTTCTAGGCCAGAAGGAATATCCATATACACATCTTCTAGATCACCGTTAAGAAATGCATTCTTAACATCAAGTTGATGGAGTGTCCAATCTTGATTTGCTACTATGGATAACAATACTCGAATTGTGTTCAACTTTGCAACAGGGGCAAATGTTTTTTGATAATCAACTTCATATGATTGAGTGTACCCTTTTGCAATCAGTCTTGCTTTAAATTTGTCCATGCTCCCATTTCTCTTGTATTTGACCATAGATATACATTTGCATCCAACTGTCCTCTTTCCTTTAGGTAAATAGGTGATTTCCTAGGTTCTATTTTTCTCTAGTGCTTGGATTTCTTCTTCAATTGATGTCCTCCATTCAGGTGATTGAAGGGCTTCCTTAATGTTGTTAGGAATCCAGGTGAAAAGCCATAGTAGGAAATGAAATTATAAATGGGATGTTTTGTACAAGATCTATCTTCCTTCTTGATTGCAATTAGTACATCCAGATCATCACCTTGACTTTCACTAGGAACATATGAAGATTCAGGGTTACCCGATTGTATTTCCTTTGGTTCTGGATTCGGATCAGCTTCATGACTTTGTTCAAGCTGTGTTCGTGGTGCTATGTCCTTTTAATTCTTCTTCTTTTTCCTGAAATATACAATGACCTCATTGTTATTGGTAGGATTTTCTTGAGACTCAACTTGTAAAGGTTACAAAGGCTCATATATAGAGTTCATGGATATTTGTGTTGGAAAAATGGAATTGAATTCTGAATAAGGATTAAGGTTGCTTTCAATTTCCCAAAAAGGATATTCATCTGTCACATTCTCCCTCTGAATATCAGTTTTGGGAAAGAATGGTTTTTCAAAAAAGGTAACATCCATAGAGGTGTAGAACTTTCTAGTCCCTAGGGAATAGCATTTGTAACCCTTCTGATCGGTTGAGCACCTAAGAAACACGCATTTTATAGCTTTATGATCCAATTTACTTCGGTGTTGAGAATGTACATGGACAATCACTGAACAACTGAAAACCTTTGGTGGAATATTGGAGAAAAGTCTACTGTTGGGATGAGTTTTTAGAAGGACTTGTATGAGACTTTGGAAGTGAAGGTTACGCGAGGGCATTCTATTGATAAGATAAGATGCTGTGAGTACAGCTTTTCCCCAGAAATATTTTGGCACATTGGTAGAAAATAGGAGAGATCTTGCAACTTCTAATAGGTGTCTATTTTTTCTCTCGGCGATTCCATTTTGTTGGGGAGGGCATCTATACATGAGCTTCGATGAACAATTTCATTTCACCTCCCCCCCCCCCCCCCCCCCCCTTTTTTTTTCAGAAAATCTCCCAAAATCGAGTTGAAGTAATCTTTGGCATTGTCTGTTTTTAGGACTTGTATCTTGGTTTGAAATTGGGTTTGAATCACAGTGTAGCATTTTTTGAAAATTTGAGTGATCTCCGATTTTTCCTTCATAAGAAACACTCAAGTAAGTCTAGTATGATCATCAACAAATAAAACAGACCATCTTGATCCAGTCACATTTTTAATTCTAGAATATCCTCAAATATCGCTATAAATCATAGAAAATGGCTTTTGAGGATTTATAGTGTTGGACAGGATAAGAATTATGAACTTGCTTGGCTAACTGACAGATTTCACACTGATAAACATTAGGCTCTTTATTGAATAATGATGGAAAAAGTTTCTTGAGGTACAAAAAATTAGGATGACCAAGTTGATAATGCCATAGCATAAAAGCACTATCATTATTTAAACTAGAAACAGACAAAACACTTTTTTCAAATCCTATCTTTTGAGGCTGTTGTCCAGGCAAATTGGAAGTCTTGATAACATAGAGCCCCAAGCACACTCTAGCATTGCCAATCGTCATCCCCTAATCTAAATCCTGAAAAAAAATCATTTGAGTAACATTTAGCCACACAATTTTTCTCTTGAGTGAGTTTACTAACAGATAGAAGGTTACAATCCAGATTAGGTACCCAAAGAACACAATCAAGTATCAAATCCTTAGAGATAACTACAGAACTTGTACCAAAAACTTTGGAAAGATAACCATCAGCTATTCGAACATTAAGATTACTAGGACAAGGTTAATATTTTATTAAGATTGAAGTATCTCATGTTATGTGATCTGAAGCTCCTGAATCCACTATCTAGGGTTTATTTTCCTCTGTTTTAACATTTAAAGCACTTAGAAAATTACCTTTTGTGCTATGTTTCTGAAACATGAGCGATTTGCTCTTCCTTTCCTTTCAAATTGGGTACGCGATGGCTTCCAATTAACTGGCTTGTCGTGAATGTCTGAGCATGTTTCTTTATCGTGGCCAGGTTTTTTACAATGTTCACACCATGGTCTTCCCTTCTTTTGACGATTGTCAGATGGTTGATGGTATGATCCACGAGCTGCCAAAGCTGACCCTTCAATATCATATTGATGTGGAGAAGACCCTAGCATAAGTTTCTTCCTGTATTCCTCTCGACGAACTTTAGAAAAGGCTTCACGGATATTAGGAAGAGGCTTTGTTGCTAGGATTCTTCCACGAGCCTTATCTAGATTTTTGTTAAGCCCTAGAAGAAATTTATAGATTCTTTTCTTCTCCACAATTTTCTTGTATTTTGCAACATCTCCTGGAGACTCCCACTCATTTAATTCATACATATCCAATTGCTGCCAATAACGAGTGAGAAGATTAAAGTATTGGGTGACTGGATGATCTCCTTGACGCAAGTCGTAGAGGATACGTTCAATCTCAAATGATTCAGCCGTATTCTCAAGGTCTGAATATGTTTCTTTTGCTGCATTCCAAATTTTTGTTGAGGTCTCATAGAGAAGGAAATTTTCTCGAACATCGTTGTTCATTGAATTGATCGGCCAAGACATCACCATATTATTTTCTGCATTCCAACTTTTGAATTTTAGATCGTTAATTGCTAGAGATTTGGCAATTCTAGTGAGATATTCATCATTCATGTTTGGAATTCACAATATATATGTCAGAAGATGTTGGTGGTATTAATGGGAGTGTATAATCTGAGGTAGCTTCTATTTACAATGGTCAGTTTGCCAGGTTACTTGTGCATGAGGGCACAAACACAATGTTGGTGTTTTCTTGCCTTGATATTTCCAAATAAAACGTACCATTTTCCATAAGAGTATTTATAAATTCTTTAATAAATTTTGTTTCAGCCTAACAGATGACTAATGTGTCCATTATATTGTTGCTGAAGGGAAGAGGTTCACGGATTTTTTTTGAAATTATTGCTCTGCTTAAAAGATCTTTTGAAGCATACAATAACTTAAAAGGCTTCAAGGATGGCTTCCTATTGTGGAGTCCAAATGGCTAGAGAATACTTTGTAATAGCCGAATTCAATAATGCAAAGCAGATCTTTGAAAATGTTGCAAGTCTTTATCGTCAAGAGGGATGGGTTATTTTGTTGTGGGAGGTCTTAGGTTATCTACGAGAGTGCTCTAGGGGAATTAGTTCAGTGAAAGAATTTATAGAGTACTCACTGGAAATGGCTACAATGCCAATTGTTAAATGTGGCATTAATTTGTAATCGTAGGAAATAAATAAAGTTACATGAATGGAAGAAAATGTATCTAAGAAAATACATAATGCAAATTCATGAACTATTAGGTGTCCACTTATATTCCAATGTCTCTAGAGTTATCCATGTGGTCCTATAAAGAGAGGTCATTCTTGTAGTCTCATGGCGTGAAAAAAAAAAGTAAAAAAATTATAGAGTGTGCTGTAGCAACTAAAAAACTATCAATAAAAATTCAAGTTTTTCTTCAACACTTTGTTTCCGCACTAACAAATTTGGTATCAGAGCTTTGAATTTGTTATTGCATTTTTTGTGGCATAATAATCATCTATCTACAACAATTTGTTCATGGCTTCAATTCAAACAGCTTCGTTGTTTACATATTCTTCGAGTTAAGTTCCAATCTTCGAAGGCGAGCATTATGAATACTGGAGCGTCCAAATGCAAACTTTATTCATTTCCTTAGATCTTTGGGATGTCATTGATGATGAGGAGTATTAAGAACCATCTGAAGAAGATGAAGATTACGAAAAATTGCAAAAAGAATTTAAAAGAAAAGATGCAATGGCGCTCCGCTATATTCAACAAGGAGTAGGGAAATCAATTTTCCCTCGTATCTTTGGTGTTAAAAAAGCCAAAGATGCTTGGGAAATATTGAAACAAGAATTTCAAGGAACGGAGAAAACAATCGCCTTGAAACTTCAATCCTTATGGAGAGACTTTGATAATCTCCAAATGGAAGAACAAGAATAAGTTCGTGATTTCTCTTCATGAGTAGCTGAGACCGTAAATCAAATCAAAAGCTCTGGTGACATAATTCAAGATAAAAGAGTCGTGGAGAAAATGTTAAGATGCCTTCCTCCAAAGTTTGACCATGTTGCAGCCACAATTGAAGAATCGAAAGACTTGTCCAAAATGATCATTTATGAGTTAACTGGGTTACTTCTTTCCCATGAGCAAAGGATCTATCGTTCAAGTAACCAATCGACCACCGAACAAGATTTCCAATCAAAGCAAACATCAAAAGGAGGATCGAACAACTATGGAGAGCACAAAGGAGGCTCAAATCAAGAAAAACAAAAAGATAGCTATTGGAAGAAGGGCAACAAGCAAAGCAAATGGAAAGGCAAGCAAACATAAATTTCTGGTGGTAACAATCCAACTTGCATAATTTGCAAAAACACAAATCATGAATCAAAAGAGTGCTACTTTAGATGCAAAAGGTGCAAGATCCCCAATCATTCTCAAAGGGATTGTTGGTTTCAAAATAAGGAGAGGACATAAAGAAAAAGTGCAGCAAACTTTTCTCAAGAGAATGAAAAGGAAATTCTATTTTATTCTCAAAATCATGAAAATGGAGATCAAAGCCTATGGTATTTGGATAGCGGTCGTAGCAATTACATGACGGGAAATCGCAACATCTTTGTGGACCTTAATCCAAATATCACTTCACAAGTGATTCTTGGCGATGGAAAACGCACCATTGTAGTCCAAATTAAAGAAGGTAACAAGAAACTCACCACAGATGTTCTCTATGTTCCTAATCTTTCTCATAATCTCCTAAATGTTTGACAACTTATTCAAAGTGACTTCTCTGTCCACTTTGATGATGGAACATGTAAAAATTTTGACAAAAAGAAAAATATTTGTGTGGCAAATATTGAAATGAAGAACAAGACATTTCCTCTTATGATGCCACTAAATGAGAATTGTGCACTCAAGGCAAGAGATGAAGATTTGGCGTATTTGTGTCATTTGCGATATGGTCATCTTCATGAAAGAGGCCTTCATTTAGTCCAAGTAAAAAACATGGTGTTGGGACTTCCTAACATCCAACACACAAACAAAATGTGTGAAGGATGCATCTATGGGAAATTGCACAAGTTGTTTCCGAAAACTTCATGGAGAACGAAAGCACCACTTGAGCTTGTGCACTCGGATATTTGTGGGCCAGTGCAAACTCCCACTTTTGGAAACAAGCGATATTTTATTCTCTTAGTTGATGATTTCACGAGGATGATATGAATTTTCTTCCTCAATTAAAAATCTGAGGCATATTCCACATTTCTTCAATTCAAAGCTCAAGCAGAAAGGCAAAGTAGTTTTTTGATAAAAACTCTAAGGACCAATCGTGGAGGTGAATATCTCTACAATCCCTTCATGGAATATTGTAGAGAAAATGGCATCAAAAGACAATTAACTGTGAGTCGAACTCCGCAACAAAACGGTGTGGCCGAAAGAAAAAATCGCGCAAATGTTGAAATGGCAAGAAGCATGCTAAAGGGCAAAGGACTTCCAAATTTGTATTGGGCAAAAGCTATAAATACGGCAGTATACATTCTCAATCGGTCTCCAACAAAGGCTGTTCGGAATAAAACTCCATACGAAGCTTGGAACCAAAAGAAGCCGATGGTTAGTCAATTCAAAATATTTGGCAGTATTGCTTATGCTTTTATCCCTTCTCAAAATCGAGAGAAATTTGACGAGAAAGGATAAAAACTTGTCTTCGTTTGCTATAGTGATGAATCAAAAGGCTATCGGTTGTTAGATCCAACTACAAACAAAATTACAGTTATACGAGACGTTGTCTTTGATGAACCTACATCTTAGGATTGGAAAGGGAAGGAAGTTATGGACCAGACACCATACCATTTTGATGATCCATTAACATCTCAAGTAGGTCCGTCACAAGTTGGAAATTTAGAGCATAGTTCAACCCCCCACTCCAAGAAGTGAGGAAGAATCTGATCCAGAAAGCCCTCCAAGAAAGAAACGTTCACTACAAGACATCTATGATTCATGTGAACTTGGATTGTTCTCTAGTGAACCACAGTCATTTGAAGAAGCCTCAAAAGAAGTGTGTTGGACAAAAGCCATGAATGAAGAAATGTCCACAATCGAGAAAAATAAAACTTGGAAGCTTGTTCCCTTGCCGGAATGAAAGAAAATCATTGGACTTAAGTGGCTCTATAAAATAAAATACAATGAAGATGGGTCGATCCAAAAGCACAAAGCACGACTTGTTGCAAAAGGGTATTCTCAACAGCCCGAAATTGATTACATCGAAACGTATGCTCCGGTTGCAAGAATGGAGACAATTCGTACTGTTTTGGCACTAGTAGTTCAATTGGAGGTATGTGTTTATCAACTTAATGTAAAATCGGCATTCTTAAATGGTGAAATTCAAGAAGAAGTTTATGTCGAGCAACCCGAAGGATTTGAAATCAAAGGACAAGAAGAAAAAGTCTATCGTTTATGCAAGGTACTTTATGGTTTAAAGCAAGTGCCGCGAGCATGGAATAGGAAAATCAATAGCTATTTCATCCAAAATGGGCTCAATCGAAGTAAGATGACTCTGAATGGCCGTCTGTTCTGCATTTAGTGCATTTTTTACCATTGCGAGGACGGGACCCAAGATTGGTTATTCCTGTGACAGCCATGGCAGTCGTTTCGGGGTTGGGTAGCAAGGGAATTTGTAAACGGCGTTGAGTTTCTTCTTGATGAATGGTGGCATATGCTTTGGTGATTGTAGGTAGAGGGTCCATGGCTAGAATTTGGCTTCTGGTGTTGCTGAAGGTGTCATTTAGACCCATGAGAAACTGGAAGAGGTGTTCGGTATTTTCAGTTTTCTGGTCATTTTGTCGAGCTGAGCATGTGCGGTTGCTGGGTTCAGTGAGAGTATGTAACTCGTCCCAGAGGCCTTTGATGGTGTTGTCGTAAGCTGTGACTGTCATGGAGTTTTGGCGGAGATTAACGAGATCCCGTTTGAGACGATATGGGCGTGGGTTGTTACTTTGAGAGAAACGATGCTCTAAATCAGCCATATGGCTGATGGATTGTCACAGTAGATCAAGCTTTGGCAGAGAGATTTTTCGATAGAGTTAAGGAGCTAAGAGAGAACCATGTCGCAGCATATCTCCCACAGTGTAGCTATCGAAACATCTGTAGGTTTCTTGAGAGAGCCATCAACAAAAACTAGTTTATTTTTGGCATTGAGAGCCATTCGCATGGAGCGACGCCATGTGGGATAATTATCACCAGTTAGAAGTTCCGGGACCAAGATAGCCCCTGGATTATCAGCAGCAGTTCGGAAGTAGGGTGAGGTGAGGTCACTAATAAGCTGAGAGGGCGTTTGCACTGTCATTTGGGTATTGTTTTCAGCCATTGTGAAAAAAAAAATTGGGCAGAAGTTAGAGATCCCAATGATCAATTGGCTCTGAAGAAACTGGAAGATGTTGGCAGAAGAATTAATTTTTCTGGAAGAAGAAGTTCTGTGCTCGAATCATAAACTGGAAGAAGTTGGCAGAAGAAGTATCCTTGCTGAAATTAGAAACGAGGTTGGCAGAAGGATCGATTTTGCTGAAATCAGAAACTGATGTTGCTGGAAAAAAAAATTCTGCTTCTGAACAAGAAATTGCTGGTAGGAATTTTGTTGGACGGGTGTTGGCGGAAGTTTCGATCTTACCGCTCTGATACCATAATAAATTTTCACACACAAAGACGTTGATGAAGGTGAACTGTAATAATTCACTTCATATGTTTTACAATGATTGTGTATACATTTATAGGTGAGAATTCAAGCTATACATGGTAAATAGAGCCTATGATGGAAATAATCTGTAAATGGAAAGTTTTGGCTTGATTTCTGTGATCATATCATTTGCTTGATTGCTGGCGTGTTGTGATTGCTGCTGTGATTTTGGTGTGCTGTAATACCGAGTGAGAACAATGGTTTCAAAGTAAATGGTGATTGTCCTCTCTCTTGAGATTGATCTTGTCAGTCCCCTAAGAGTAGTACTTCTTGCATCAGTTGCTTTTCATGAACAAATAGTTAAGCCAGGTGCACGAACAATGCTCACAATATCGCTTTGGTCACAATTGCCACTAAATGTTGAGATAGATCAGTTGGAGATGTAATTCAATCAATCAGAGGTAATTTTATTATAACAAGTGGTCAGAAGCCACATTTAGCTGCAATCTCCCATGTGCGTCCTGGTTGGTGAGTGGATACAGCTCCTACTCTGGAACTTCCTACAAGCAAATGGCTGCGATTGACATATGACATAAAACCTGGTGTGCTGGCAACACAATTTTTTGAAATGATTGTGTATAGTAGAAACTGTAGTGCTGCTTGACACGGCTCCTAACACTTCACATGAAGCATATTGCAGTTAGCATTTCTACTTGCCACCTAGTAGGTTTGACCTGTCAACTTGGGAATTGAATCATTGGACTGGAAACTAACTCACTTGGAATAAATTTTTTTAAGTTGAAAGTAGAAAAAGCAACTCATCCAAACATGCTCTATGTCTCTTTCGTGTCAGTTAAATATAGTCAGCAGAGCTTTAACTTTCATATTTAGGTCTGGAATAGGAGAAGTATGACATGCAACTGTCTGGAACCAAAATCTGATTTGCAATTCTAAAATGCAACTTTACTAAAAAATTTCTATTGATAGATTTATTGGGTGCATCTCTCTGGGAGCATAGTTTTATCTTACGAGGTCTGAATTAGTTAGTTAATTATTGATATTGCTGTATTTTAGATTTCCTATATCTGGCTTCCTGGAAGTTACATCCTACATTTGTTGATACAAACATAACTGTCTCTACTCCCTATGATATTTAGGTGCTAATTAATCAGCTTGAGTTTAACTGATGGTTGCAAACTCTTTCATGGATTACATTTGTTTTCTTCTTCCTGAACACGTGATATATTGGTCACGCGTTTTGAGCTGGTTACTTCTTGGTCCTCTTGCATACTCCTGCTTTGGTAGGCCTGAACAATTGTATCTACCGTACCATACTTTCTACCTTCGTGTTACTTCACCACCTTCAAAAAACTAAAATACAGGAAAGTGTTAATAGATACATTGTGATCCATATGTGAATCTAGTAATCCTTTTCAGTTTTTGTTAGTTTTGCCCTGACATCTGTACCTGGAGTCCTGATATGTCCAACCACAATAAGTTGCATGATTTATTTCACCTTTTATTGTTTCTTCTTTTACAGTGGACAGATAGGTGTTTTGTTAGTGTGAAATAATATAATCATTAATAATGCAGATCAAAGTGGGAAGCTGGAATGTATATATGTAATTGCAAGAATTGGACCCAACTTTACCATATGTTGCAGAGCGGAAAGTCCTGCCTCAATGAATGATTTACCACTGTGGAAATATGAAGACATAACAGAAAATATTCCTACCAAAGATCCAGGTCTAGCATTTTCTAGTCTGAAGCCTGAAGGCCATACAGGTTGAAGAATTGGAACCACAAGTGGATCTAAAATTAAGTTCATCTCGCCCTGCATTAGTTGGGGTAAGCTTTATTTTACCTGTGATAGTTGCCTCTAGTTAGAATTGGTTAGCAGCAGAGGCACGTTGCAGCTCCATAAATTCAGGGAAAAGAATCTTGGTTGTTTGGCCAGCTGTTTTAGATTAGTTAAGTTTGTTGTTACCATTCCAGAAGCTTCTTATGTTTGTATAAATAAGTGTAATTTCATCATTGAATTAAGTAAGAGTTTAAACACCAAAAGCTTCAATTTATTAACTTGGTATCAGAGCCAATAAATGGCTAACACTAGCTCAGGCAACCAGTCGAATCCATCAGGATTCAATACAGCTCCATTTATTCACTCTACTGTCGGAAACACTTCAGCCTATGGAATGAACATTACTCAAACACCCTCGGTGAAGCTAGATAGAAACAATTTTCTACTTTGGAAGAACATGATTATGCCCATAATCAAAGGGCACAACCTGGAAGGATACCTGTTGGGAACAAAAGAATGTCCACCAGAGTTCCTAACCACACAGACAACAGTTAGCCAGGGTGAAGCAGTCGAAATGGCTCTAAACCCAGAGTTTCAGAAATGGATCTCAGCTGATCAACTCCTTATGGGATGGCTTTATTCGTCTATGACCCCAGAAATAGCTATGAAGGTCATGGGCTGTACGAGCTCAAGCAAATTGTGGATGGCTGTTGAAGAAAGTTTTGGTATACTAAATAAATCAAGAGTGATGTTCCTCACTGGTGAACTACAAAGAACCAGAAAAGGAACAATGACAATGGATCAATATTTAACCACCATCAAACAGCTGGCGGATAACCTGGAAATTGCTGGTAAACTTATTGATCTAAGTGATCTAATCACACAAGTTTTATCTGGATTAGATGAGGAGTACACTCCCATAGTAGTTCAGATAAGCAGCAGGGAAACGATCTCCTGGCATGAGATATCATCAATACTCATGACATTTGAAAGCAGACTTGAGCATCTAAATCAAGTTAGAAACAGCTTCACCTCACTCAATGTCAACCAGTCAAGTGTTCAACTAGCACATCGAACTGGCTCTGGTTTCAGTAGAAGTGCTAGAGGAGCTAGCTGTGGAAGATTTTCCAGCTATAGAGGTAAAACTAGAGGAAGAGGAAGAAGTGTGTTTGGCCGGCAAAATGAGACTAGAGGGCCATGTCAAATCTGTGGATTAAGCAACCACTCTGCAAGCTATTGCTATAACAGGTTTGATGAAAGGTATATGGGAAGCAAACCAATGAACACTGGGCAGCAAAATTTCAGTACATCACCATCAGCCTATGTTGCATCAGCTGGAAGTCTTGATGATCCAGCATGGTTTGTTGATTCTGGGGCTAGCAATCATGTAACTACAGACAAAGGTAATCTGAACACTGTGATGAAATATGAAGGTAAGGAGAAATTGCTTATTGGTAATGGGGATATGTTACATATTGCCCACATTGGGAATACAAAGTTTCCTGCACTTTATGATAAATCACTCCTTTTAAAAAATCTGTTACATGTTCCCTCAATCAAAAGAAATTTGGTAAGTGTTTCCCAACTCACAAGTGACAATAGTGTATTCATGGAATTTTATTCGAATTACTGTATTGTGAAGGATCTTCAAACGAGGAAAGCTCTGTTGCAAGGAACGCTTAAGGACGGATTGTACCAGCTGCAGTTGTCTAATCCCAAGCTAGAAAGAATCACACTCCAGTCAAGCCACCAAAATAACTTGCACTGCCTTACAGCTAAATCTGGCATTGATAATCAGTCTTTAGTTAAACCAACTTCAGATTCAGAACTTAATCTTTGGCATAGGAGGCTAGGACATCCTTCAAATCAGGTGTTAAGTCAAGTTTTTAAGTCCTGTAATCAAGTTATTAATTTCAATAAAATTCTTTCCTTATGTGACTCTTGTAAGATTGGGAAATCACATGCTTTACCTTTTCAAACTTCATCTTCACATGCTACAAAACTCTTGGAACTTGTGCATACTGATGTATGGGGTCCAGCCCCCTTAAATTCAACTTCAGGCTTCAGATATTACATAATATTTGTTGATGATCATAGTCGTTTTACCTGGATTTACCCTATGAAACATAAGTCTGAAGCTTTGCCCATCTTCACTCAGTTTAAAAAGCTTGTAGAAAATAAATTTGACATGAAGATTAAGTCACTTCAATCTGATGGAGGAGGAGAGTTTAGAAATTTCAGCAAACTTGCTCTAGAATCTGGCATAGAACTTCGACATTCCTGCCCTTATACCTCAGTTCAGAATGGAAGGGCTGAACGTAAACATAGACACGTAACAGAGATTGGACTGACCCTGCTAGCCCAAGCTCAAATGCCACTCTACTACTGGTGGGAGTCTTTCAAAACAGCCACCTACCTGATCAATAGACTACCAACTCCTGTCTTGAATCACAAATCACCCTATCAAATTCTGTCAAATAAAATTTTTGACTTTAATCAACTCAAAATCTTTGGCTGTGCTTGTTTTCCATACCTCAGGCCTTACCAAAAACACAAGTTCGACTTTCATTCAATTAAGTGCGTCTACCTTGGCTATGGTGACACGCATAAAGGGTATAAATGCCTAAGTCCTAGTGGGAGAATCTATATTTCCAGGCATGTCACCTTCAATGAATCAGAATTTCCTTTTAAGGCTGGCTTTCTAAACAAACAAACTCAACCTCAAGCCTGTGACCCTAGAATGTGCTACATTCCTTTTATTGATCTCAACTATAACACCAGTTCTCAAGATCAAATTACAGTTGCTACAATACAACCTGAGGCCACTCCTGCAACAGAACTTGTAAATGAGGAACCAGAAGTAGAAACTGAAGTAAATAGGTTGGGGGAATTTTCCAGTGATCAAGAAAATCAAGTAGCAGGAGGTGAAGTACCAGGAACAACCACTGAGGCACAGAACTTGGCAGAAGTCCTAAATCCATCAGATGAGGACATGCCACAGAACACTGGACATCAAATGATCACCAGAAGCAAGGCAGGTATCTTCAGACCCAAAATTTATGCTAGTATGATGGTGGATAATTGTGATTTAAGTGAGCCTACCAGTGCAACTGAAGCACTAAGAAGCAGCTGTTGGAAGAAAGCTATGAATGAAGAGTATAATGCTCTTATGGAAAATGAAACATGGAATTTGATCCCACCAGAGCCTGGAATGAAAGTTATTAGTAACAAGTGGGTTTTCAAGTTAAAACATGATACAGAAGGGAAGATCTCAAGACACAAAGCCAGATTAGTGGCAAAAGGTTTCCTTCAAACTCCTGGCGTTGACTTCAGTGAAACATTCAGTCCAGTAGCTAAGGCTGCAACGCTGAAAATCATCCTAACTCTAGCAGTATCAAGAAACTGGGAAATCAAGCAGGTAGACATAAATAATGCCTTCCTGAATGGGACTTTGACTGAGGCTGTTTATATGTATCAACCACAGGGGTTTATCGATGAAAAGCATCCTGACTTCATCTGCAAACTCAATAAGGCGTTGTATGGATTAAGGCAAGCACCTAGAGCCTGGAATGATAAGCTAAAGCACACTCTACTGCAGTGGAATTTCACACAGTCTAAGGCTGACAATTCCTTATTTCTCTTGGAAACTGGAACTGATATCTTGTTTGCATTAATCTATGTAGATGATATAGTAATTACAGGTACCAACACTCAACAGATGAAAGAATTTATCGACAAGTTGAATACCAGTTTTGCACTCAAGGATTTGGGGAACCTGAAGCAATTTCTAGGAATCGAAGTTGAGAGAAATGACACCAGACTGGTCTTGAAGCAAACTAGATACGCTATTGAATTATTAAAGAAATTTGGATATGAAAATCTAAATCCTAGCCCCACACCTATGGCTGTGGGAAGGCCAATCTCCAAAGCAGAAGGACATGCGATGAAAGATCCTACCCTTTACAGAAGCGCGATTGGTGGCCTCCAGTATCTTATCCATACCAGACCTGATCTAACATTCGTTGTGAACAAGCTAAGTCAATTCCTCCAAGTTCCTACGGATACTCATTGGAAGGCACTTAAAAGAGTGTTCAGATATCTAAAAGGCACACTACATTTTGGGTTAGTCATCGAAAGGAATGAGAGTCTTGACATTACAGCCTTTGCGGATTCGGACTGGGCCTCTTGTCCAGATGATAGAAGGTCCACCGCTGGATATTGTGTATACATTGGCGAAAATCTAGTATCGTGGTGCTCCAAGAAACAACACGTGGTTGCCAGGTTCAGCACGGAAGCAGAATACAGAGCTTTGGCTCACTGTGCAGCTGAGGTAACCTGGATTCAGTCTCTCTTTGAAGAACTGAAGATTTCACAGAAAACAACCCCTACTATTTGGTCGGATAGTATGAGTGCAAGTGCTCTAGCATCAAATCCTGTGTATCACGCCCGAACAAAACACATAGAACTCGATGCACATTTTGTAAGAGATAAAGTGTTGGATGGCCAGCTGAAAATCAAATACGTTCCCTCCTCGGATCAAACAGCAGACGTGCTAACTAAACCTATGTCACACTCAAGATTTCAGTTCCTTAGAGACAAGCTTGGAGTACTTGAACACACTCCATCTTGAGAGGGGGAGTTAGAATTGGTTAGCAGCAGAGGCACGTTGCAGCTCCATAAATTCAGGGAAAAGAATCTTGGTTGTTTGGCCAGCTGTTTTAGATTAGTTAAGTTTGTTGTTACCATTCCAGAAGCTTCTTATGTTTGTATAAATAAGTGTAATTTCATCATTGAATTAAGTAAGAGTTTAAACACCAAAAGCTTCAATTTATTAACTTGGTATCAGAGCCAATAAATGGCTAACACTAGCTCAGGCAACCAGTCGAATCCATCAGGATTCAATACAGCTCCATTTATTCACTCTACTGTCGGAAACACTTCAGCCTATGGAATGAACATTACTCAAACACCCTCGGTGAAGCTAGATAGAAACAATTTTCTACTTTGGAAGAACATGATTATGCCCATAATCAAAGGGCACAACCTGGAAGGATACCTGTTGGGAACAAAAGAATGTCCACCAGAGTTCCTAACCACACAGACAACAGTTAGCCAGGGTGAAGCAGTCGAAATGGCTCTAAACCCAGAGTTTCAGAAATGGATCTCAGCTGATCAACTCCTTATGGGATGGCTTTATTCGTCTATGACCCCAGAAATAGCTATGAAGGTCATGGGCTGTACGAGCTCAAGCAAATTGTGGATGGCTGTTGAAGAAAGTTTTGGTATACTAAATAAATCAAGAGTGATGTTCCTCACTGGTGAACTACAAAGAACCAGAAAAGGAACAATGACAATGGATCAATATTTAACCACCATCAAACAGCTGGCGGATAACCTGGAAATTGCTGGTAAACTTATTGATCTAAGTGATCTAATCACACAAGTTTTATCTGGATTAGATGAGGAGTACACTCCCATAGTAGTTCAGATAAGCAGCAGGGAAACGATCTCCTGGCATGAGATATCATCAATACTCATGACATTTGAAAGCAGACTTGAGCATCTAAATCAAGTTAGAAACAGCTTCACCTCACTCAATGTCAACCAGTCAAGTGTTCAACTAGCACATCGAACTGGCTCTGGTTTCAGTAGAAGTGCTAGAGGAGCTAGCTGTGGAAGATTTTCCAGCTATAGAGGTAAAACTAGAGGAAGAGGAAGAAGTGTGTTTGGCCGGCAAAATGAGACTAGAGGGCCATGTCAAATCTGTGGATTAAGCAACCACTCTGCAAGCTATTGCTATAACAGGTTTGATGAAAGGTATATGGGAAGCAAACCAATGAACACTGGGCAGCAAAATTTCAGTACATCACCATCAGCCTATGTTGCATCAGCTGGAAGTCTTGATGATCCAGCATGGTTTGTTGATTCTGGGGCTAGCAATCATGTAACTACAGACAAAGGTAATCTGAACACTGTGATGAAATATGAAGGTAAGGAGAAATTGCTTGTTGGTAATGGGGATATGTTACATATTGCCCACATTGGGAATACAAAGTTTCCTGCACTTTATGATAAATCACTCCTTTTAAAAAATCTGTTACATGTTCCCTCAATCAAAAGAAATTTGGTAAGTGTTTCCCAACTCACAAGTGACAATAGTGTATTCATGGAATTTTATTCGAATTACTGTGTTGTGAAGGATCTTCAAACGAGGAAAGCTCTGTTGCAAGGAACGCTTAAGGACGGATTGTACCAGCTGCAGTTGTCTAATCCCAAGCTAGAAAGAATCACACTCCAGTCAAGCCACCAAAATAACTTGCACTGCCTTACAGCTAAATCTGGCATTGATAATCAGTCTTTAGTTAAACCAACTTCAGAGTCAGAACTTAATCTTTGGCATAGGAGGCTAGGACATCCTTCAAATCAGGTGTTGAGTCAAGTTTTTAAGTCCTGTAATCAAGTTATTAATTTCAATAAAATTCTTTCCTTCTGTGACTCTTGTAAGATTGGGAAATCACATGCTTTACCTTTTCAAACTTCATCTTCACATGCTACAAAACTCTTGGAACTTGTGCATACTGATGTATGGGGTCCAGCCCCCTTAAATTCAACTTCAGGCTTCAGATATTACATAATATTTGTTGATGATCATAGTCGTTTTACCTGGATTTACCCTATGAAACATAAGTCTGAAGCTTTGCCCATCTTCACTCAGTTTAAAAAGCTTGTAGAAAATAAATTTGACATGAAGATTAAGTCACTTCAATCTAATGGAGGAGGAGAGTTTAGAAATTTCAGCAAACTTGCTCTAGAATCTGGCATAGAACTTCGACATTCCTGCCCTTATACCTCAGTTCAGAATGGAAGGGCTGAACGTAAACATAGACACGTAACAGAGATTGGACTGACCCTGCTAGCCCAAGCTCAAATGCCACTCTACTACTGGTGGGAGTCTTTCAAAACAGCCACCTACCTGATCAATAGACTACCAACTCCTGTCTTGAATCACAAATCACCCTATCAAATTCTGTCAAATAAAATTTTTGACTTTAATCAACTCAAAATCTTTGGCTGTGCTTGTTTTCCATACCTCAGGTCTTACCAAAAACACAAGTTCGACTTTCATTCAATTAAGTGCGTCTATCTTGGCTATGGTGACACGCATAAAGGGTATAAATGCCTAAGTCCTAGTGGGAGAATCTATATTTCCAGGCATGTCACCTTCAATGAATCAGATTTTCCTTTTAAGGCTGGCTTTCTAAACAAACAAACTCAACCTCAAGCCTGTGACCCTAGAATGTGCTACATTCCTTTTATTGATCTCAACTATAACACCAGTTCTCAAGATCAAATTACAGTTGCTACAATACAACCTGAGGCCACTCCTGCAACAGAACTTGTAAATGAGGAACCAGAAGTAGAAACTGAAGTAAATAGGTTGGGGGAATTTTCCAGTGATCAAGAAAATCAAGTAGCAGGAGGTGAAGTACCAGGAACAACCACTGAGGCACAGAACTTGGCAGAAGTCCTAAATCCATCAGATGAGGACATGCCACAGAACACTGGACATCAAATGATCACCAGAAGCAAGGCAGGTATCTTCAGACCCAAAATTTATGCTAGTATGATGGTGGATAATTGTGATTTAAGTGAGCCTACCAGTGCAACTGAAGCACTAAGAAGCAGCTGTTGGAAGAAAGCTATGAATGAAGAGTATAATGCTCTTATGGAAAATGAAACATGGAGCTTGATCCCACCAGAGCCTGGAATGAAAGTTATTAGTAACAAGTGGGTTTTCAAGTTAAAACATGATACAGAAGGGAAGATCTCAAGACACAAAGCCAGATTAGTGGCAAAAGGTTTCCTTCAAACTCCTGGCGTTGACTTCAGTGAAACATTCAGTCCAGTAGCTAAGGCTGCAACACTGAAAATCATCCTAACTCTAGCAGTATCAAGAAACTGGGAAATCAAGCAGGTAGACATAAATAATGCCTTCCTGAATGGGACTTTAACTGAGGCTGTTTATATGTATCAACCACAGGGATTTATCGATGAAAAGCATCCTGACTTCATCTGCAAACTCAATAAGGCATTGTATGGATTAAGGCAAGCACCTAGAGTCTGGAATGATAAGCTAAAGCACACTCTACTGCAGTGGAATTTCACACAGTCTAAGGCTGACAATTCCTTATTTCTCTTGGAAACTGGAACTGATATCTTGTTTGCATTAATCTATGTAGATGATATAGTAATTACAGGTACCAACACTCAACAGATGAAAGAATTTATCGACAAGCTGAATACCAGTTTTGCACTCAAGGATTTGGGGAACCTGAAGCAATTTCTAGGAATCGAAGTTGAGAGAAATGACACCAGACTGGTCTTGAAGCAAACTAGATACGCTATTGAATTATTAAAGAAATTTGGATATGAAAATCTAAATCCTAGCCCCACACCTATGGCTGTGGGAAGGCCAATCTCCAAAGCAGAAGGACATGCGATGAAAGATCCTACCCTTTACAGAAGCGCGATTGGTGGCCTCCAGTATCTTATCCATACCAGACCTGATCTAACATTCGTTGTGAACAAGCTAAGTCAATTCCTCCAAGTCCCTACGGATACTCATTGGAAGGCACTTAAACGAGTGTTCAGATATCTAAAAGGCACACTACATTTTGGGTTAGTCATCGAAAGGAATGAGAGTCTTGACATTACAGCCTTTGCGGATTCGGACTGGGCCTCTTGTCCAGATGATAGAAGGTCCACCGCTGGATATTGTGTATACATTGGCGAAAATCTAGTATCGTGGTGCTCCAAGAAACAACACGTGGTTGCCAGGTTCAGCACGGAAGCAGAATACAGAGCTTTGGCTCACTGTGCAGCTGAGGTAACCTGGATTCAGTCTCTCTTTGAAGAACTGAAGATTTCACAGAAAACAACCCCTACTATTTGGTCGGATAGTATGAGTGCAAGTGCTCTAGCATCAAATCCTGTGTATCACGCCCGAACAAAACACATAGAACTCGATGCACATTTTGTAAGAGATAAAGTGTTGGATGGCCAGCTGAAAATCAAATACGTTCCCTCCTCGGATCAAACAGCAGACGTGCTAACTAAACCTATGTCACACTCAAGATTTCAGTTCCTTAGAGACAAGCTTGGAGTACTTGAACACACTCCATCTTGAGAGGGGGAGTTAGAATTGGTTAGCAGCAGAGGCACGTTGCAGCTCCATAAATTCAGGGAAAAGAATCTTGGTTGTTTGGCCAGCTGTTTTAGATTAGTTAAGTTTGTTGTTACCATTCCAGAAGCTTCTTATGTTTGTATAAATAAGTGTAATTTCATCATTGAATTAAGTAAGAGTTTAAACACCAAAAGCTTCAATTTATTAACTCCTCTAAAGGTCTTGCAATCCATTCCGGCGAGTTAAAGATTAATCAGATACAAAATGCAATGGTTTGCGTAGTCCAAGAGAAGCTGAGCCATTCTTGGCCGACAATCTACAGGTTGAACTTGTTGGTATCTGGGCAAGAATGTGAGGATCTTTCTGAAGGTAATATTGATAACATTCAGAAAATCCAGCCATCATGTGGACTGATTTCTGTCCCGTTTCTTAATGTGGGGGAATACTGGTCCTGCAAACAGAAATGGAATCGTCCCAAACCTAACATGGTTTATGTCTCGTTAGGCTACCATCACAGCAGTGAACCTAGTTCCCAGAAAGTTCATGTACATAAAAGCTTGCAGGTTGAAGGCAGGACTGCTGTTACAATTAGCCATCAGTATATGCTTCCATTTCGACGGGATTCTGTTAGTTTTTTCTCCCCATGAAGTTCGGTATTTCAGTGACAAAATCGAATCTTAATGTGGTCCACATTTTCCATCTCTTAATCCTATCAACCGCCTTTCCCACGTCTTGTTCGGTTGAAAAACTGCTCTATGATGGATAGAGCTTATATATATATATATATATATATATATATATACAGGGGCGGACGCAGACTTTTTATGTTGGGGGGCACAATCTAACTTTCAAAAAGTGCACGCAAAAATAATAAATGTTAATGAAATAATTGATTTTTTTTTAAAAGAAATGCGAGTTAGTTGTTTTTCTTTAAACTTCACGTTTAACGCATTTTTAACTATTTTCGGTATCTGTTTGGACTATTTGATATGCCCATAATGTAATTCTCGAACTAAGTTTCAAGATGATATAAGCAGTTTGTAGATTTGATTAGCGTACGATCGTCGTAGAATTTTTAAAATTAACATATTATCGAAATTCAAATTTATTGTGATTTTGACCCTGTTTGGTGGAGATTAAAATCAAATTTTTAATAAATTTTGATAAAAGTTAAACATTTATGGATTTCATGAAATATGTTATTAAAATTATTTGTTAACTTTGATTTAGACTAAAATTTAGATTTCAATTGATACCAAACATGATTTATATAAAAAAGAAACCAAAAAAAAAAAAAAAAAAACTGAAAATACACCATCTAATTGAGGTTGAGTCAGGTTTAGAAGCACCAAAATCCGAATTCTTGAACCTGTGTAAGAAGCAATGGCGGGAGGTACGTTTTCGGTCCAATTCTTTAATTCCGCGTTGATCTAATTGCTATATAGGATTGTTAAGCATGATTAGATCGTTACAGATTATCTAACATTTGATATCAGAGCCCGTTTTACCTTTGCCTTGCTCATTGTCTCTCTGTGTATTTTCCAAAATTTTTACAGAACTTTTCCTTGGATTTAAAGTTTATGTTTCTTAC
This sequence comes from Fraxinus excelsior, assembly GCA_019097785.1. Classification (NCBI taxonomy): domain Eukaryota; kingdom Viridiplantae; phylum Streptophyta; class Magnoliopsida; order Lamiales; family Oleaceae; genus Fraxinus; species Fraxinus excelsior. The sequence continues at coordinate 37,035,660 of CM032630.1, forward strand.
GTTTTTGACGAAAAATAACATTATAAATCTGGAGGAAATTGAATTCTTAGAATTTTGATATAAAATACGCAAATTTTGGACGTCGGAATCATGAGAAACCATCGGGTTTCTATTCGGGTCTCAAACGGGTCAAAATGAACCGCCTGAGGAAGAAGACGACACTGTAGAAAACTAAAAAAAAATAAAAAAATTGCAAAACATTGCAGAGACATCAGAATTCAGAGTAGCCGTTTTCTTTGACTTTATATACCAACCCCAAATAAATGGTAATTTGGAGATTACAACTGCAAACCTGGGCGGCCAAACTAGTCCATATAAATGGTTATTAAAGTGGCCCAATTCTGATCTGTTAATTTGTGGATTTCAAATAAACGGTCCAACTTATAATTCTGATTTGAGGATATTTGTGGAATTATAAGGTTAGTATGGAATTAATTTATGAAATGTTTATAAATTATTTATATTATTTGTATGTATGATTTTTGTGAAAAATTATACATACAAAATTTGGTTAAATAATTTATGCATATATAAATTAATTCTTGAGAGCTCTTTATGAATTTAATTATAAATGTTACGTGCTTATATTATTTATTTTGTTTTTATAATTGTTGTTTATTTTATACATGCAATATTAAGTTAAATAATATTAGTACATTAATATTGATTCATGGAATATTGCCTATAGTTTCGTGTAATAATATGAGCTTTAGAAATTAATTAATGTTTAGCGGTCCATATAATTTTATTGATTAGAGAGTAGCCACAGCATCCTTAATTAGTTAAAATTATATATTTAAGTTTATTAAGGACCACATATGGAAAATAAACATTAATTGTAATTAATCATACGTGATATAATAAAATCTACCCACAGGAATTTTGTTATATTTGTATGATTAATTAAGATGAATTATCAGATTATATTTCTTGATCTACCCACATGAATTAAGAAAAGGAACATAATTTGATAGTTTTATCATAAGGTTATTAGATTAATCTAATCGAATGAAGCTTTAGCCCACGGGCATGTTTTATTCACTAGATTCATATATTAAAACATGATTTACACTAGTAAAACATGTCATTTAGTTTTAGTCTCAAATTTTAAATAATAAGCATGTATGTTTAAAATTTTGCAGTTATTTAACCTACAAACATTTCTGATGTTAAATGTGAGATTCTCGAATTAAGGGGTGATAACTATAAGGTGTGGAAGGAGAGAGTTTGTAGCAACCCGAATTTTAAAATGTAAATTTTATAACTTAAATTATGTCGCTACGACATTTCCGTCAAAATTCAGAATTTATTTTACGTTCCATCGAGTTGTCTAGCAAAACATTTAATATAAGAATTCAAACGATTTTTTTTATCTTAAAAATTTCATATTTTCTTTGGGTCGAATTTTACACCCAATATCTATTTTAAATTACTCGTAGTCCAATATTCTTCTTTGGCTCAAGTTTAAGTCCATTAGCAGCCCAATCAATTGTCCCAATTTTGGAGCATAAGTTGGTAGGGCTCAATAGCATTAAACATATAAACAATCGTTCCACCTCCCAAAATCCACTCTCACGATTGCAAAAAAATCTCACAGAAAACTTAGTAATTCAACTAGGTAAATCTCTCAATGTTTGAACAATTATTCTTTTATTGATTTCATCATCATCATCATCGTTTAATCCACATTTTCACTACACAGTTCTTCATTCTCCAAATTTCAAGCTGTAATCTAGAGCCAGTAAATCACTCGGCAAGAATCTGTGCAGGTAACTTCTTCGAAATTAATTTTCAGTTTCTTTGGAATTCTATAATCACCGTTCTCAATATATATATATATATAAAACGAAAACTCTGGATTTAATGACGTGAGTTGAGTTTGGAAGTGACCTGCAACTCCATTATCTTGCTCTTGCCATTGGACTTCCTCCTCCGGCCTCAATTTTTGTTGGAAATCATCAAAATTTGCAAAACCCAATTTGGACTCAAGCTTATTTCGAAACTGATACTCCCTAGACGTGAAAAATAGAATTGGGGATGGGGGGTTTTGTATTAAATATGTAAATTTCATTGTTAAATCCTAAAATTTGGCCAAAAGTTTAAGTTAGTCCCCTATTTGATTTTTATTCTTTTACAATCCCTAAAGTTTAATTATTTTTCAAATTAAATATAATTTACTTTCTAATTTTATCATTTTGTCCCTAAACATTCTAGTTTTGTATAATTAGACCCTAAAGATTTAAAGAATTATCCAATTACTCATTTATTTACTTTCCAAAAAGTTCAATCAAGTCCCTAAAATTTTTAAAGTATTAATTAGGACTTAGTATCCTAAATCATGTTAATTTTGTTCTTGCTAGACGAGTCGCGGGAAAAGTTTAAAGCACAGTAACATCACATTCGTTCAATTTCAAAAAAAATTCAAGACTTTGAGGTGAGATTTACATTTAAGCAATCGTGGTTATTTTGTCTATGTTAATTCTTGATATGTGATTTTGATTGTGATATTATGTCTATACATATGAAAAGGTTGCTGGGGCCGTAAATAGGTCCGGGCTCGAAAGTGGGTCCTTGGGGTTGTCCCACAGTGCAAAATTGTTAAGCGCTATAACATGTTGTTAGGGACCGTAAATAGGTCTGAGATCGTAATTGGGTCATTGGGGATGTCCCACAGTACATATTTCTACAATATGTTGTATTTGTATTATATTCATAATTTGATTTCATGTTTAGATTTAAATTGGACTGATTGCTGTTTCCCCACTGAGTATAATTCGTTATGCTCACCCCAATATTTTTCCACTCTTCCAGGTTAAGGAGCTCGGCAAGGCAATGAGCGAAGCAATCATGATTAAATAATAGACAATTTAAATTATAAAATTTTGAAACTAGTATTTTAATGGTCAGTTTCCATTTTGTCTTAAATCTCAAATTTTAGTATTTTTGCAAATTGAGGCACTTTACTTATTATATTTGGTATTGACTCTTGAATGAGTAAATTATTCAAATGATGTTTCCGCATTTAGTGTTTACTTGCTATAGTTTTGAAAAAAAAAATGTTTACGCATTTTGACATTTATTGAGGAAAGTTATTTACATGATATTTCAACTTAAGTAGCGCCTTGTATTTATGGAATTTGGGGCGTTACAGAGTTCTTCTCCATTTGGGATGGATGGATATTGACTATGCTATAAGGAAAGACGAACCACCTGTAATCACTGAAACCAGCACTCCAGATGTAGTTGATCTTTATAAAAAGTGGGAGCGATCAAATCGCCTCTCCGTAATGTTCATAAAGACCAAGATTTCTGCTGGTGTGCGTGGTTTCGTCGAGCAGCATGATAAGGTCAAACCACTTTTAAAAGTCATCAATGAGCAGTTTGTGACATCTGATAAAGCTCTTGCCAGCACCTTAATAATGCAGTTCTCATCCTGAAGCTCACCGGGACTAGAGGCGTATGTGATCATATCATGCGCATGAGGGACATACCGGCTCAGCTCAAAACATTGGAAGTTGAGATGTCAGAATCTTTCCTAGTTCACTACATTCTGTGTACTCTGCCCTAACAGTACGGTCCATTCAAAATCTCTTACAATACACATAAAGACAAATGGTCAATTAATAAGTTGTTGACCATGTGTGTCCAAGAAGAAGGAAGGTTGGGAATGGAAGATGGCGAAAAGGTGAACTTTATTACTAAAGGAAAGAAGAAAAAGGATCAAGCCAAAAATAAGGGCAAGATTCCTGCTCAGCCAGACATAAAGAAGGAGTCAAAGTGCTTCTTTTGCAAGAAGAAATGACACATGAAGAAATATTGCTCCAAATTTAAGAATTGGCTCGAGAAGAAAGGTACTCAATTTTCATTTGTTTGTTATGAATCTAATATGGCTAATGTTAATTTCTCAGATTCATCTTTCAGTTTATTTTATAAATCTGATTGTGTTGGGAATGGTATTTTGTCTGATGGTCTTTACTGCATTAATTTACAAACAATGCCACTTATGATTCTATGCATGTTACTGCTGGCATAAAACGATGTATTGTGAATGAGAAATCCTCTATGTTATGGCACCAGAGATTGTGACACATCTCCATTGATAGAATTAAGGGATTAGTAAATGAAGGGGATTCTTAGTACTTTGGATTTTGCTGATTTTGAGACTTGTGTGGATTGCATAAAGGATAAGCAAACTAATAAGTCTAAAAAGGGTGTAAAGAAGAGCACAAACCTATTGAAAATCATACACACAGATATTTGTTGTCCAGACATGGACACAAATGGTCCGAAATATTTCATCACCTTCATAGATTATTATTCAAGATATATGTATCTCTACTTACTTCGTTCCAAGGACGAAGCTTTGGATGCCTTTAAAGTTTTTAAGGCTGAAGTGGAAAATCAATGTGGAAAGCAAATTAAGATCGTGAGATCAGATAGACTTGAAGAGTACTATGGTAGATACACAGAGAGTGGACAAGCACCTGGTTCATTTGTGAAGTTTCTTCAAGAACATGAGATTATTGCCCAGTACACTGTGCCTGGTTCTCCAGATCAGAATGGGTGTGGCGGAAAGAAGAAACAAAATTTTAATGGACATAGTGAGAAGTGTGCGGAATAACTCGAAACTCCCTAAATCCTTGTGGACTAAAGCTCTAAAGACAGCTACGTATATATTAAATCGAGTTCCAACCAAGGTTGTCCAAAAAAACACCTTTTAAGTTATTCAAAGGTTGGAACCGACTTTGAGGCATATACGTGTTTGGGGATGCCCGTCTGAAGTGAGAATTTATAACCCACAAAAGAAGAAGCTAGACCCAAGGACCATTAGTGGGTATTTCATTAGATATGCTAAAAGGTCCAATGGTTATAGATTTTATTGTCCGTCTCACAGTACTAGGATTGTGGAATCAAGAAATACAAAATTTCTTGAGAATGACTTAATCAGTGGGAGTAATTAGTTTCAGGACATAGTTTCTGAAAGGGATTATCATGAAGCTCAACCCACTAGTTCAAGTGACAGATTGATTGGCATTTACACCCTTCAAGTTTAAACGGGTGTTAGACAATCAACTGTTGAAGCTCCACAAGTTGCTGATATCAATCCAATAAATCAAGTTGGAAATGAAGAACAACAAGAAATTGTTGAACAATCGGTTGAGCAACAGGTTCATCCAGAAGATGATAATACAACATTAAGGAGATCTACTAGAGTTAGAAAATCGGCAATTTCCAGTGATTATGAAGTGTATCTGCAAGAATCGAACTATAATATTGGAGCCGAAAGTGATCCTGAAACATTTTCACATGCCATGAGTTCTAAGGAATCAAACTTGTGGTGCAAGGCCATGAAAGATGAGATGGATTCTATGACATCTAACCGAGTATGGAATCTCGTTGAGTTGCCTGATGGTGTAAAAACCATTGGATGTAAATGGGTCTTTAAAGCAAAGAAAGACTCACAAGACAACATTGAGAGACATAAAGCAAGACTCGTGGCCAAAAGGTTCACTCAGAGGGAGAGAATCGACTACACGGAGACATTTTCTCCTGTGTCTAAAAAAGATTCCCTCCATGTAATTATGGCATTGGTAGCTCATTTTGACTTTGAGTTACATCAAATGGATGTGAAAACGGCGTTTCTCAATGGTGATCTAGAGGAAAAGGTTTACATGAAACAATCATAAGGATTCCCCTCTAGTGATGGTGAGTACTTGGTTTGCAAGCTTAATAAATCCATATATGGATTGAACCAAGCCTCCCGTCAGTGGTATTTGAAGTTCCATGAAGTCATTACTTCATTTGGTTTTGAAGAGAACGTCATGGATCATTGTATATACCAGAAAGTCAATGGGAGCAAGATTTGTTTTCTTGTGCTTACACATCTCAAGTTACAAAACACAGGCTTCCTTATGTCAATGTTGAGCTATCTCCGTTAGTTATCAGTTTAAACTGTCGACTTCATGCCATTGCTGGGAATCCATTTACATGTGCAGTTACCATTCAAAATCAAACAGAAATGCTCCAGGAGATCATGTATTCATTGGCTGATTCACAAAGTTTTATGTTGTCGGGGTCTCATAATTAAGGTATCACTAACGCTTGTGCTACGAGTATACAATCATTTACATACACGTGAAACGGTGAGATATGATTGTGTCAGAATTTCGTCAATCAAACAAAAAAAAAAATCTCAACTCTCTTTTGTTCACCTCATCTATACGTAACACATTATGTATAAATAGTATTATTCTTCATTTCCTCGTTAATAAATAACAGATAAGATAAACTATACTTTAAATTAGGTTCAAATTTAGGTTAATAAAAGCAGTTGATATCTTTAATGAGAATTTATGACAGCGAGTTTATTTTTTAAATCGTAATAGCAGTTGACTACTAACAGGACATTATTTTCGTTAACATTTTTCTTTTTTCCCTTTGAAATTGTTGCAAGCAACACTGTTTTCGTTTTGAGTTTCTGAAACTTTTGAATTGCACTTTAAATATCCAATCATCATTTTCCAGAATCCCATAATATGGTGGGGACAACACCTATGCTATGCACGAATGATTCAATAAAAGGTAATTTCCTTCAATTAAACATTAAAAAGTAAAAGGGACCACAATTGTATTTTAAAATGAGTAATGTTATTCATTCCCAGTGGGGATGCAAACATAGTTTAGGTGGCTCTATGTGATAGGTTAAATGAAAGGTGAATGACTTAATTAATTTCACCTATCATTTAAGGTCACATTAACGTCACATAGACTGTATTTGTAACCCCAGTGAGAATGAATAGCATTACTCTTTTAAAATTGTCTACATATACTAAAGTGTCTCTCTAAATAATTTCAGACAATACGTTTGAGCTTGTAAATAATGTCTATTTTTTGAAAATTTTGATAGATATATCTTCTCCTTTCAAATGCTTTTCCAAATTCTTTGCACAAAATTTGAATCGTTTAGGTATTACTGTCAAATTAGACAATTGAGACCTTTTAGTCCATTTATACACTCCAATTTTCCTTGTTAACTTTATTTAGATTACCTAGACGATATTTTAATAAAGTACAGTGCAATTGTTTTACAAGGCGAAACGAGAATATCTAGCAAAGAATTTTTGGCAAGAGACTTTTCTTGCCAAACTTTACCTTAAGTCAAAAAAATTAACTAGTTAGAAAAATTACCAAAATAATTTTGCCATCAGAAAAACATTCAAGTGGCCCCTAAGACTGATCATACCAGAAGTATCATATATAGGACAACGTCAACCATTGAAAAACATAAGAAAATTGTGGAGTACTTGTTTAATTTTATTAGAGATTGAATGAAACTAAAATACAACTAAAAATGTTGTAATCTATGCCTCAAGGCCTTGGCTTTTTACAGCCTTAATCTCTCAAACTCAAATCACAATATCCTGGTGCAAGTAAAGTTGTTACTACTTATTTTGTATCAAGAATCAGCACAATTACACAAGTCACAAGAAGTTAGTAACTGTACATCCTCTGCTGATTATAGGGCTTTTTGTACAAGAAAATGTGCTGGCTCATATTTTGCTGCATATCCCAACTTAGATGTGTTGTACTTTCTGTAAACCCCTGAAAGTTTCCCCATTGCGGCCTTCTGGTGGAACCCGACGATCAACCTTGAGCATTCCCTGGTTGACGATTACAAACAATGAGCCTCAAAATCCTGTTATCATGTTTAATCAGTATATATATTTCGACCAGGAAAGTATGGCTCACAGTAGTTCATCTTCTGTGTAGCTTGTATGCCATTCGCACGTCTTACACCATTGTCCAACACCATAAAGCGTACATTGAGCTGTATATATTGCAGCAGCAGCCAAAAACGAAGGCGAATATTTGAGCATTTCGTACTCCACCAAGCAAAGTTCAATCAAGTAGAAAGACTGAAGCTCAAGCTAACAGAAAAAAATGCATTTTTAGGTAATTTATCCATTAACACATTAGCGACGTGTTTGGTACACAGTAATGTGTGATAGGTGAAGACGTGTACAACTGACCTTCCTATCCGACTGAGCTGTCTTGAGAAATCTTCTCATAAAAACGTGCGCAGTTGGAGGAGACATTGTAAATTGCAATGTGTGGAGCATCAACCACTCCATTTGAAGAACTTCTTGTCTTGTGTAAGCTTTGTCCGATATAAATATCAAATCATCAACGACTGGGAATAAAACTTCCTCATATTTCGAGGCTAATAACATAGCAACCAAACCAACAAGCTGCAGCTTCTTTCTCTCTACACTTTGCTTTGCTAAAAATCTGTCTATTAAGTTTACAGTTAGAAACAATGTTTCATCCCGAAGGTCGAATTTGTGGTGTACCTGTTGAATATGATTCCGTAAAAGAAAATCATCACTAGATTCCCCACAATTGATTGTAGTCTGGCGAAACACAAGATATTACAAGAGGGAACATTGTATACCTCAATGAGCCAGTCAATTAGAATAGCCCTCATCCTCTCATTTATGTCATATTGTTTTACCATATAATCTGGCGAAACACAGCCACAATTCTGCAGAATTTCAATTGTATTTCAGTCCAAATAAATAATGGTGAAAAGTGCTCGTGAGATCTATCATAAATCATCAAATGTTGAAAATAAATCGAGGATAAAATGTTGATTGATCTTGACATAATCCTTGACATAATGCTACATGACATCCCATCATTGGACTGTTTTAAACACAATCAACATTCTCATCCAATTATTTGTTGTCAATTGGAATTATGTCACTACATCTGTTACAATTTTTCTATCAAAGTAGCAAAATTCAAATAATAATTAATTTGTTTTTGTAATTGGATCTATGGATTGTTACCTCCATTTTCTTGTAGTATGCATATAGATCTTCAACATAGTCAACAACTGCAAGGGGATTTTTTGCATCACAACTATCAATATCCATAATAGTCTCTTCAAATGTGTCCTCCATTTCAACCTCCTCCTACACATTGTATTATCAATTCATCCCCATTATCTTCAAATAAACATATTGAAAAAAAACTTGAAAACAAATATATACGATTCGTTCTTTTTCGGTAATTTCAGTTTCTGATTGTTCCAAAGATATGGACACAGGTTGATCCTCTACGTCTGTTAGAGGGATATCCTCCCATATGGTGAACTCATTGGCCGTTGTCTTTGGTTTCTTCGCGTCCTGTTCAAAATCAGCGGAATAGCACCAATTAACTCTTCTACTTTTCAGATGATAATACATCTAAATTTTCAGTATTTTCTTGAGAAAGAGAACAGATACCTCTTGGCAGGTCTCGTGGGAGAATACCATTTGTGAGGCATATTTCCTTTATAAATCAAGAAATTAACATTTGCAAAAGTTGAAGATAGAATATAAAAGCAAGAAAGTAAAGGGCTAGACTCTGACCTTGGAAGTGGAGGATTTGAATCAGAAACCCCAGTTGTTCTGAGTTTCAAATGGGAATTGCCCATCAAATGCTTATTCAAAAAATACTAAAAACACTAAAATATACACTAAAAATGTTTAAATGGGAGAGATGAAACTTACTCAGATAAAACCCTCTTGTTAACAACACAAGGAAATGGATTAGCTCCCGCTATGTTCTGATTCAGCACACTTAAAGCTCTTCTGTTAGGTCTCAACTCCAATCCAAATTTCCTGCTATCCATTTCTGGTTCACGAATTTTTTTCACAAACGAAACCGTTTTAGATTCTGAGTTCTGAACTCAAAAACAAAAAAATAAACTAACAGTTACCTTGTGCATTTGTGGGTTTAATCTGAGTAGAATTGTTCTGGTTAGATAAAACCATTTTGAATTTGTTTTTATTAGAAGCACTGATTAAGTAAAGTAAAAAAGAAAAAAAAAATCTTCAAAACAAGCCCACAGAGTGTAGATGAGCATCTACACAAGTATGAAGAGGAAAGTAGTAGTAGTAGGTAGTGCCTGTATTTGTTGATGTGTTTTTGTATATATTTGAAATACAACGGCTAGCACAATGCCTTTGGGCCCTTTGGAAGATGGCCATGGTAATGACTTTTTTACAACGGTCACCTTTGTCTTGGGCCACGTGATTTCGCTTTCAAACTACTATTATTTGCACTTTCTTGGGCTCACTCTTGCGCTCTAGTCCACCTTCGTCTTTCCTTATTTCTCCTCGGCCCCTCGAGATAACCATAGAAAGCCATCAAGATGGGATATGCTTATGTGGAGTTATAAAAAAGCTGTATTAAGAATATATGATTGAGGTAGAACAAATGGTTGAATTGATTGAAAAAAATTGGATCGAAAAGGGAATATGATAATATGCGAGTGTTGCGTCTGAGGACTCATAATATAATTTCAGAAAAAGAACGACGAGACGAGTAGAACGCATAGCTTAGTTGTGACATTATGGATTTTTGTCATCCAAGTTCGTTTAGAAGTCGAAAACTGTTTTTAAAGTTTTAGTGATGTTTTTGTCATTTAGTTTATTTTGGAATCTTTTCAATTTTAATTTGTTTACACTAGGTTTTCATGTAAACCTTTATAAATAATAGGTTAATTCATCGTTTTTTTTATCATCTTATATCAATAAAATTTCATGTGTTTATTTCTTCACAATTTGGTGGATTCCAAATTTTTTTAAAGGTTTTTTATTAAACTCCTTATTTCGTGTTGCGTCAATGATGTACATTATAAGGACAATTTATGGAAAGATAAGTGAAATAACAGACTACCAAATAAATGGCTACAAAGTTACCGAATGGTTATTAATTATCCGTTTTTAGTTTTGACCCTACGTTTGGATTTATTCTATTAAAAGCAACGAGTCACTTTTTAATAGTTTCCAAATGATTAAACATACACATCCATTTTCCTTATGTTTGAATACCACAGTGTGTAATATGGAAAGTAATAAAGAGCACCAATAATTGTTCACGGAGAAACCCAATGTAGGAAAATCTCTGGGACCAAGCCTTACATCCACTATAGACAATATGGATTACAGTCCATTTTCAGCCTAGCAAATTCCACTAGTTCTCGTTATTGTAATTCCTGTGATCTATAAGATCTGATGTACCCACCAGCTTCTTGATCTTCTACAATTGTCTCTTCCAAGTGGAATTCTAAGAATCTCCAATTCTTGTGTTTTCATGTGCTTGCAGTCCACTTCTCCCAATTCTCGATCGAGAGAGTACCTTCCTCAAAGTGTTAAGGAAGTCAGGTGTTTTAGATTCACGAACCTTGATATTTTCCCAAAATTTGGTTGCCGGATCTCAAGAATGATATGAATGATGGATTTCTCAAAAGATGATATGAATACGCTATACCAATGAGGCATAATGGGACAACCACCTATTTTCGTACAAGAGCATCTGTATTTATAGTTGGATGTGTATGAGTAGTATGAGCCATGTAAAACTCTCCAAAATCGCGAAATAGGGTTAGCCGCGTAACACTGTCGCTCGAGCGAGGTCTAGGCGTAAGGCTAGCGAAATTCCGGCACCACTTTTTCCTTGTTTTCAAACTCGAATTCAAACCCTAGGTTACCTAACTTAACTATACAAAACTGCACTTCATTTCTTGACTTTTACACATGTTCAATTAAGTCATTTTTGTTCACATAATTGTCAATTACAATATTGAACTTAAATATCTCCCCATTTGACATTTTGTGACAAAACTATACAAATTAAGTAAGAAAGTAAAATAAAGCAAACTATCAAAATAAACTACCCAAGTTACCCAAGCATTGTTTCTTGCATTCCTTGTCAAACTTATTTCCTGAAATCCAAACATCAAATACCAAGTATAAAAACGCGTGATACATGAAATGTAACAATTGAAGTTCATAATCATAAATAAGCATGCTAGTTTGAGACGTGACATTAATGTCAAACAAAACACCAATAGAAACATTAATATCACAAAATATCAAAACTCAAACAGCTTTTGCATTATGATATGGTATTGAATGCAATGCCAATTCTCTCCCTTCCTGCAAACTCTCAACATATTTTTATGCAGTATACAAAATGTATATATGTCTTCCCCAACGATCCATAGACATAAAATGCAAATGTCTTACTTACCTGATTAGTAAGAAATTCAATTTGACCAACATAATCCTGATTCTTATTTCTATTTAAGTTCTGATTTCTATTTCAGTTCAGGAAATGACAACACCTAGACTTATTTGTCCTAACTCATCGTAGTGAAAACATATAGGGATAAACCTAGTACTAAAGGTATGTGATCGCTAATGTATATTCCTAGGTATGGACAAATATGGTCTTGGACTTATTATCAACATTATGATCATTTTTATTATATCATAGACCTCTCTTATCACCAGTAGGCTTACCTTCCTAGAATGTTATCTAGCTTCAAAGAACCACTAGAAAATGCAAGAAGTTAACGATTAGAATACTCAAGAAAAGGCAAGAAGTGGCCAACATATCCTCACGTGTTCCACCAACTCAATTAACTTTTACATTGGCTCATTTCCTACCCATTAGCTAAAATATTGAAGAGTGAGTCTTCGGTCATTCCATCCCCTTATATCCTCATGTGTTCCACCAACTCAATTAACTTTTACATTGGCTCATTTCCTACCCATTAGCTGAAATATTGAAGAGTGAGTCTTCGGTCATTCCATCCCCTCATTTCACCATCCAAATAAGGGTACTTGATTGTTGTTTTGCAGATATCACTATTTAAATAATTAGGTAAAAAACTGCCACATCATTTTTTACATCAACAGTTTGTTACTTAAGGAAGTCTCTTTCTTTTGGAACGTCGTAATCTCCCAACAAGAAATCTCAAACTTTTACTCCCATAATGCTAAAGAAAATGTCCTAAGAAACATTAGAATGATGAGAACACGATTCAAAATTGACAATTTACAAGAATCTAACTTGTAACAAGATACACATTTAAGGTGAATGCACTAAACAACGTGCAAAAATCTTGGCAGAAACAAAAATCGACTCTAGAGTAAGAGCTACTCTATTTATATTTTTACCAAAAAGTTTTCAAAAGTCCAATAAGTAGAGAATTCTCCAAAAGACACTGTCCATTTTAATATTCGATGACTTATAAAGACTTTTAAAAAGTTTTAAGTGAATATCCTGTGATTTTTAGAGACTTTTTAAAAGTATATAGAAATTTCAATTGTACAGCTTGAAAAATGCAAGTTAGACATTAAGAATACCTAGAGGGGGTGAATATGTATTTAATGCGGAATTAAAAACAATCACGAATTAAACAGCAACAAGTCACTTTTAATTCTTATTTAGATGGTTAATCATGCGAGTTAAATTATCATATGTTGAATTATCGCAGTTTGCACATCATAAACAATGAATACTAAAGCAGTAAAGAACACAAGAATTGTTCATAGAGAAACCCAACTGCGAAAAACTCGAGGCACTTTGCCAGTCAATCCACTATAAACGATTATGTACTTACAGTCTACTTGACTAGATGATGACACAAACTATCTGATCTCCTGACTGTAATTCCGACAGCTCTCCTGAATTTTGTGCCCCCTGCACCCATTCCAACTATAATAACCACTGCTTTCCCGGAACTCCACTATCCTATAGCAACCCCTAATTTGGTAGAATCGCCTATCTCCCGCGGATCATGAAAAACAACCCGTTCTTCATAGACTGGAACTCCAATCGCCTTCCTTGATCTTCAGCACCTCTGGCAGATATGTAGGAATTTTAGTTTTTGGTATTTGGATATTGAAATTGATGTTTTACTATTCCACATAAGATTCTTCATCGAGCTATTGCACACACCATTATTTCTCGGAGTGGACACTTTGAAGAGGTTCATAACCTCAACTTGTTCATTCATGACTCACTTCTTGTTGGTCGTAAATTGGAGTTTCCCTATCTCTTCTTGAGACACATTAGACATATCCACAATGCCGCTAGAATCCTAGGCTTCCCATATGGCATGCTCTTCACTAAGATTTTTCAATATTTTAAAGTGCCACTCCATGATGAGCTTTTTCTTAAATCTAAGCACACCGACATTATCAACCTCAAAAATCTCCAACGCATGAAAATTGTTAAAGATAATGGACAATGGGTGTATCATACTCAAGGATTCGACAATAACTCAGGGCCTACTACTTGGCCATTCACTTTAAAAGAAGTGGAAGAAATGAGAGGTAATAGTAATAGTGATGATGATAGCAATGACTCTCCTCGAGCACAACATAGGGCTCCTCCTCCACATGTTTCACCGACCTCCGACCAAAATATTTTCGATGATCAATTCAACATTCTACAAGGCCGGATTGACTCTCTTACCACTACCGTAAATGCACTTGATCAACGAATGGAGCAAATGAAGTTATCAATGGAGCAAATGAATTTATCAATTGATCAAGGAATGGAGCAAATGAGTTTATCTCAAGAGGCTTTCTTTACACACATGTATTCCTTCTTTCCTCGAGGGCCTCCTCCACCGGTGGAAGATTAAAATATTATCTCTTGATTCTATCTTTGTTTTTGAACTCATGTTTTTATCTTATGTTGTGACCTATAATTACTTTCACTTGTTTTGTTTTTCTCCTACATTGCACCTATGCCTTATCTAAGGGGGAATTTATTCTAGCATCTTTGTTCTCATGCTTTTGATGATGACAAAATGGGGAAAATGAATGATATGTGATTGTAATTAATTGTGACTTGCTATTTGCTTATGAACTCTTGTTACTTCTTTTGATTATGAATTATGTGATTTATAATTTGTGAGTTCAATTATTTCTATACATTATTGATGGCTTCTAAATGTTATTTATTATATCAATGAATTATGGATGCGTAAAAGATAGGGGGAATATATTGTACATTTCTATAAATCACATATTATTTGTCATAATCAAAAAAGGGGGAAATTGTTGACCTATGATTTAATATAACTCCACTTGTTTTGATTATAACAAATAATACACTTATATTTCTAATAAGTTTTTGTTTCTTGAGTTTTTCATGAATATATTCTTTTAAGCATTCAAAGAGTCAAAACGTCATCCAATGAAGAACAAGAGACCAAATGAGACTCGAAGAGAATAATAACAAGAACTTTGAAGATTAATTCTTGAAAGTAGTTTACTATGTAAAGGTATTAACTCTTCAATTTTTATCAAATGTATAAAACTCAAATTATTTTTCATAATCTATCACTTGCATAAAAATGATTTTCATTCATATGAAATAAATTTTGAAAAAGTTATTTAAAATAAATAAATAAAAAATTGGTCAACCGAACTTTTCGGTCGACCGAACTTGCAACGGTCAAAATTTTGCAACGGCTATATTCAAGAAATTGGTCAATCGAACTTACCCGAGAGTGCCAATTTTTGCTCTATAAATACCAATCTTTTTTACATTCAATTCTACCAACTTACAAGAGAATTTTTATGAGCTTATTTATTGAAAATCCTTGAGATTACTTGAATATTAATTATATTTCATTTATTACGAAAGATTTTCTTGATTGATTCAACGTATTTCATTCATTATCAAGATTTCTATTTTGCAAGGAACCTTTTACAAGTTCATCTATTTTTCACTCTTGATAAAAGTCTTCTTTGCCAACACTTTGAATTAAGTGTAGATCTCTCTTCATACTTAATTTGTATTATTTGTTAAGAGAAATTATTGGTTAGAATACTTTGATAGAAAAACACAAACTATTTTATTAACAATCATTCATCAGAATTTTCGTCACAAACACTTGAGCTTTAATATTTGCTATCTATTGAAGTGTTATCCTAAACTCTCTAATACTTGACTTGATTATATCATTTGTTAAGAGAGTTCATTCAATTGTAAAATTATCATTTATACTTTGGTGGTTTCGAGAGCCTTGTGAAAACTTGATTGTTGTTAAGGATAAGTACTTCTTGTTGTAAATCACTTAAGGATAAGTGCTCCTTGTTTGTAAGTCACTTAAGGATAAGTGCTCCTTGTTTGTAAGTCACTTAAGGATTGGTACTCTTTATTTGTAAATTACCATTATATTGCATTTGGCCTTACTCGTGACGAAGAGCTTGGTAACGAGGACGTAGAACACATTGTGTATCGAACCCCATTAAATCGGTTTGTTATCTTTACATTATCGCACTTTATCTACTTTGCAATTTACATTGCGCTATATTTACACTTGAATTAAGTTATCAAACTTGCATATTTAGTTCTTGTATTATACTCTACATTTATATCTTGTGTATTGAATTGTTTTGAAACTAATTGTCGAAAAAGTTTCAAAAACCAATTTACCCTCCTCTTGGTTAGTTATTCTTGGGTTATCAATTGGTATTAGAGCCTAGGTGTACATTTTTAAGATTTCACTATCTTGTGTTATGGCTAATTCTAATGTTGAGGGGCATTCTACAAATCGTCCTCCTTTATTTGGTGGTACACATTATAATTATTGAAAAACTAGGATGATGATTTATATTCAATCTATTGATTACAATGTTTGGGAGGTTATTGAATTTGGTCCTCATAAGCTTACTAAGGTTATTAAACTTGATGGAAAATCGGACCAAATTATTCCCAAGCCCAGAGAAGAATATGATGATGATGATAAAAGAAAATTGTTATTGAATGCTAGAGCCAAAAATCTTTTTTATTGTGCTTTGAACATAAATGAATTTAATCGTATTAGCACATGTGATTCCGCATATGATATTTGGCATGCATTAGAAATCACACACATGGGCACAAATAGAGTAAAAGAAACTAAGATAAATCTCTTGTATAAAGACTTTGAAAATTTCTTTATGAAACAAGATGAATCCATCGCGAGCATGATTACTCGATTCACATATATTGTTAATTGTCTTAAAGGGTTTGATCGAAAATTTACTAATGGTGAACTTGTGAGCAAAATTCTAAGGTATCTCTCGGAAGATTGGGATTCATTAAGAATGTTAATAGAGAATACCAAAGATATCAACACATATCATTTGGAAGAGCTCTATGGAACCTTAATGACCTATAAGCTAAATCATGCCGAAACAAATGAGAAATCAAGGAAAGCAAAAGAGGAAGAAAAGAAGGACTTTCCTAGAAGGAAAATAGCCTTCAAATCATCAAATGATGAAGAAACCTCAAACTCAAACAAGAGTGATGAGGAACTTGATGATCTTGTTTTCTTTGTCAAAAAATGGAGAGGTTTTCGCAACAACCGTCGATTCCAAAAGAAAGAAGACAAATGTGAGGAAAAGAACAAGAATGTTGTTTGCTATGATTGTGACAAACCTCTACAAGCCACTTGGGATGATAGTGATGATGTGCAAGAAGAAGATGAAAGTCAAGATGAAATTGCAAACATGTGCTTCATGGCCATGGAGGATGAGGTAAACACAAATGACACTCCTTCTTATGATGAACTATCTACTTCATATGATGAAATTATTAGTACATTTGAAAAACTTGCTCTAAAACACTCTGCCCTAAAAAAAACATATTTTATTGAAAAATGAGACCAAAAAGTTTTTAGAAACTCAAAAGGATTTTGAGAAAGAAAATAATGATCATGAACTCCTAATCAAAGAAAATGTTTCTCTAAAAGAAAAGGTAATTGATTTAACCAACATTGTGCACAAATTTACGCAAAGAAAGAAAAATTTTGATTTAATACTTGGGAAACAAAAATGTATCTTTTATAGAAGTGGCATTGGATATAAACCCTCTCTAAAACAAAAAATCTCTTGAAAACATGTTTGTCAAAGCTTCTAACACCACATGTAGTTTTTGTAACAAATTTGGGCATATAGATTTTAATTGCCCAATAAAAAAGAATCTATATTTTCAAAGAAATAAGTGGGTTCAAGGGTCCACTAGCACTAACTATCAAGGACCCAAAGTTAAATGGGTACCAGGATAAAAAAAATTGAATCAACTCTTGTAGGTGACTTGCTAAGTATTAGTCAATTATGTGATAAAGGTTATCATATTAAATTCGATTCTTCAAATGCCTTATTAAGGATGCTACATCGAAAGAGGTGTTGTTCATGGGTAGCCGTTCTAAAGATGTTTATGTCATCAATATTGAATTTGAAAATGAATTAAAATGTTTGTCAAGTTTTGAAGATGATACTTGGTTATGACATAGAAGATTAGGTCATGTTAGTATGGACCTAATTTCAAAACTTTCAAAAAATTGTTTTGTTAAAGGTCTACCAAACTTAAAATTTGAAAAAGACAAGATTTGTGATGCTTGTAAATTTGGAAAACAAACTAAAACCTCTTTCAAAACCAAGCAATTTTCTTTAACTGCAAAACATTTACAACTTCTTCACATGGATCTAATTGAACCTTCTAAAACCGCAAGTTTAAGTGGCAAGCACTATGCATTTGTCATCGTTGATGACTTTTCAAGATTCACTTGGGTCTTATTTTTTAACTTGAGAAATGAAGCTTTAAAAGTATTTAAACATTTTTGTAAAAAGGTTCAAAATGAAAAAGGATATTCTATAACAACTATTAGAAGTGACCATGATGGAGAATTTGATAATATTACTTTGATGATTTTTGTAAAGAAAATGGATATGAACATCACTTTTCGGCTCCTAGAACTCCTCAACAAAATGGTGTAGTAGAACGAAAGAATAATACATTGCAAGAGATGGCTAGGACCATTCTAAATGAAAATAATTTACCTAAATATTTTTGGGCTGAAGCCATTAACACTGCTTGTTACATTATGAATAGAGTTTTGGTAAGTCGAAAGAACACCAAAACTCCATATGAGCTTTGGAAAGATAGAATTCCCAACATTAGTTATTTTAAAGTTTTCGATTGCAAATTTTTTTATACTTAACACAAAAGAAAACTTGGGAAAATTTAACTCAAAATCTGATGTCGGTATCTTCTTTGGATATTCACCTACTAGCAAAGTTTATAAAATTTTTAACAAAAGAACTCTAGTAGTGGAAGAATCCATGCATGTTACTTTTGATGAAACTAATTCTTTTGATCAAGAGAAAGGTATTAATGTAGGTTTGAAAACCCCTTTGAGCAAATGAACATTCAAGATCAAAATAATGAAGATCCTAAAGAAGTTGAAGACAAAGAATTGGAAGAACAAAATCCTCAACAAGAAGAAAAAGAAGAAGAAACTTCCCAAAATCAAGAAAATCAAACACTTCCTATCGAATGGTGTAAGTACTAGAAATTCTACCAAAAGCTTCTTAAATAATTGTGCTTTCATCTCTTAAATTGAACCCAAAAATTTTAAAGAAGCCGAATTTGATGAGTTTTGGGTTCTTACAATGCAAGAAGAATTAAATCAATTTGAGAGGAATCATGTTTGAGATTTGGTTGATAGACCAAATAATCAAACCATTATTGGTACAAAATGGAGTTTTCGAGATAAACGTGATTAAAATGGTATTGTTATACGTAACAAGGCTAGATTAGTGGCCCAATGTTACAATCAAGAAGAAGGTATAGATTTCGAAGAAATCTTTACACCGGTTGCTAGATTAGAGTCTATTCACATACTACTCGCTTTTGCTTGTTATAAAGGTTTTACTCTCTATCAAATGGATGTGAAGAGTGCATTCTTAAATGGTTTCATTCAAGAAGAACTATATGTAGAACAACCTTCCGGTTTCGAAAATCACAAATTTCCGAAAAAAGTATTTAAACATAGAAAAGATCTATATGAGTTGAAACAAGTTCCTAGAGCTTGGTACGAAAGATTGAGCAAATTTCTTATCTCAAATGGTTTTCAAATGGAAAATGCGGATACTACACTCTTTATCAAAACCAAAAATGATGATATGATTGTTATACAAATTTATGTTGATGATATTATCTTTAGTGCAACTAATATCTTCCTTTGTGAAGAGTTTGCAAAATGTATGAGCAAGGAATTCGAAATGAACATGATGGAAGAACTAAAATTTTTCTTTGGACTTCAAATTAAACAAACTAATGAAGGTATCTTTATTAGTCAAACAAAATATATCATAGACATGCTCAAGAAGTTTGATTTTGAAGACTTGAAACCGATGAATACTCCAATGAGTCTATCAATCAAATTGGATAAAGAATAGAACGACACTTCAATGTACATAAAAAAAATATTGAGGTATGATCGAATCCCTTCTTTACTTAACTGCTAGTAGACTCGATATCATGTTTAGTGTATGCTTATGTGCAAGATTTCAATCCAACCCTAAAGAATCACATCTAAGTGCCGCAAAAAGAATATTTAGATATTTATGTGGTACTAGGACTTTAGGCCTTTGGTATCCAAAAGGCACTCACATTGACCTCATTAGCTATTCAGATGCCGATTGAGCGGGTTGCATTATTGATCGAAAAAGCATAAGCAGAACTTGTCACCTTTTAGGCTTTGCTCTTGTGTCATGGTTTAGCAAGAAACAAAACTCCATTGCACTATCAACCGCCAAAGCCGAATACATATCGACCGCTAGCTGTTGTGCTCAAGTTTTATGGATGAAACAAACTCTTAGCGATTTTCACTTAACTTTTGAAAATACTCCTATTATGTGTGATAACACCAGTGCTATAAATTTGTCAAAAAAATTCATTGCACTCTCGTACAAAACATATCCAAATTCGACATCATTTTCTTAGAGATCATGTGCAAAAAAGTGATATTTATTTGGATTTTGTTAGTACCGATAAACAATTAGCCGATATCCTTATCAAAGCTCTTGCTCTTGATAGATTTTCTTATATTCGTAGAGGATTGGGTATCATCGATGAATTCGAAATCAGTGGTTAACTTTGTCTAAAATAGAAAGGACCGAACTTTAGTGTAAAATTTGCTTAAAATCTAAACATATCAGGCAAGTTCGGTCGACCGTAAAAGGCTGGAGGAGCCTTGCCTTCTCAGGCAAGTTCGGTCGACCGAACAGTGCTGAAGCGGGCTCCCCCTCTCCATTTTAAACCATAATTTTGTTTTCTTTCTCAAAACTTCTCTCACTCGAAAACTCTGTCCTTCTATCCTAAATTTACTCTTTCTTTCACTATTTTTCTTCAAATTCACTTCATATTTCATAACATCCTTCATCTCCATCTCACTTTCTCAACATATTTTAAGTTTTAAATCCAATTTCCATAAAAAAAAATTGAGGATTTGGGCATTTATGGTTCTTCTTTCCAAATTTGTGATTTCTCCTCAATTATATCTTGCAAATCATATCTAAGCACTAACCCACTTCAAATACTTGTTACTCACTCATTTTCAACTAATTTCTCTTCAAAATTTTTGACAACCCAAAAATCTCTCACTCTATAAATCGAAAATTCCAATATTACCCATGCCTCCAAAGAAGAAATCAAAGCAAGGGGAAGCTAACTCGTCGAATGTTGGGGTTGACACACTCATGCCCGATCGTTTCATCGATTGTTCCATTTTACTTGGTAAGTCGATCGATTTCGTTGAATTCTCTAAAGCATCTTCCTTCAGGTTAGAGGAATATTTTGAAAATATTGGTTGGGCAAGTATTGCTACTATGTCGGAAAATGTGTATCCTAATTTATTTCGCGAATTTTATCAAAATCTATCATTTTATTCCCTTGTTATTACTTGCGATATTAAAGGAAAACGAATTACTCTTGATAGACATAATATTCAAAGAATTCTTGGGCTAGACCAATGTGAAAACCTTTCTTATGATCAACACCACCCCATTCGATTTGAAGGTTATAATGAGCTTGAAGCTTGTTGTCGGGTCATCGATCGGCCTTTGTCCACCACAATGACTCTAAATCTAAATCATCTTACTATTCCACATAAGATTCTTCATCGAGCTATTGCACACATCATTATTCCTCGGAGTGGACACTTTGAAGAGGTTGATAACCTCGACTTGTTCATTCTTGACTCACTTCTTGTTGGTCGTAAATTGGACTTTCTCTATCTCTTCTTGAGACACATTAGACATATCCACAAAGCCGCTAGAATCCTATGCTTACCATATGGCATGCTCTTCACTAAGATTTTTCAATATTTTAAAGTGCCACTCCACGATGAGTTTTTTCTTAAACCTAAGCACACCGACATTATCAACCTCAAAACTCTCCAACGCATGAAAATCGTTAAAGATAATGGGCAATGAGTGTCATACTCAAGGCTTCGACAATAACTCGGGGCCTACTACTTGGCCATTCGCTTTAGCAGAAGTGGAAGAAATGAGAGGTAACAGTAATAGTGATGATGATGGCAATGACTCTCCCCGAGTACAACATAAGGCTCCTTCTCTACATGTAGGACCGACCTCCGACCAACATATTTCTGATGATCAATTCAACATTCTACAAGGCCGGATTGACTCTCTTACCACTACCGTAAATGCACTTGATCAACGGATGGAGCAAATGAATTTATCAATTGATCAACGAATGGAGCAAATGAGTTTATCTCAAGAGGCTTTCTTTGCACACATGTATTCCTTCTTTCCTCGGGGGCCTCCTCCACCGATGGAAGATTAAAAATATTATCTCTTGATTCTATCGTTGTTTTTGAACTCATATTTTTATCTTATGTCCTGACCTATGATTACTTTCACTTGTTTTGTTTTTCTCCTACATTGCACCCATGCTTTATCTAAGGGGGAATTTATTCTTGCATCTTTGTTCCCATGCTTTTTGATGATGACAAAATGGGAAAAATGAAGGATATGTGATTGTAAATAATTGTGACTTGCTATTTGCTTATGAACTCTTGTTACTTCTTTTGATTATGAATTATGTGATTTATAATTTGTGAGTTCAATTATTTCTATACATTATTGATGGCTTCTAAATGTCATTTATTATATCAATGAATTATGGATGCGTAAAAGATAGGGGGAATATATTGTACATTCCTATAAATCACATATTGTTTGTCATAATCAAAAAGGGGGAAATTGTTGACTTATGATTTAATATAACTCCACTTGTTTTGATTATAACAAACAATACACTTATATTTCTAATAAGTTTTTGTTTCTTGAGTTTTTCATGAATATATTCTCTTAAACATTCAAAAAGTCAAATCGTCATCCGATGAAGAACAAGCAATCAAATGAGATTCGAAGAGAACAAGAACAAGAACTTTGAAGATTAATTTTTGGAAGTAGTTTATTATGTAAATGTATTAACTCTTCAATTTTTAGCAAATACATAAAGCTCAAATTATTTTTCATAATCTATCACTTGCATAAAAATAATTTTCATTCATATAAAATAGATTTTGAAAAAGCTATTTAAAAAAATAAATAAAAAATTGGTCAACCGAACTTCCAACGGTCAGAATCTTGCAACGGTTATATTCAAGAAATCGGTCAACCGAACTTACCTGAGAGTGCCAATTTTTGCTCTATAAATACCAATTTCTTTTGCATTCAATTCTACCAACTTACAAGAGAATTTTTATGAGCTTATTTATTGAAAATCTTTGAGATTACTTGAATATTAGTTCTATTTCATTTATTACAAAAGATTTTCTTAATTGATTCAACGTATTTCATTCATTATCAAGAATTGTATTTGCAAGGAACCTTTTACAACTTCATCTATTTTTTACTCTTAATAAAAGTCTTCTTTTCCAACACTTTGAATTAAGTGTAAATCTCTTTTCATACTTAACTTGTATTATTTGTTAAGAGAAGTTATTGGTTAGAAAACTTTGATAGAAAAACACAAACTATTTTATTATCAATCATTCATCAAATTTTTCATCACAAACACTTGAGCTTCATTATTTGCTATCTATTAAAGTGTTATCCTAAACTCTCTAATACTTGACTTGACTATATCATTTGTTAAGAGAATTCATTTAATTGTAAAATTATCATTTATACTTTGGTGGTTTCAAGAGCCTTGTGAAAACTCGATTGTTGTTAAGGATAAGTGATCATTGTTGTAAGTCACTTAAGAATAAGTGCTCCTTGTTTGTAAGTCACTTAATGATTGGTACTCCTTGTTTGTAAGTTACCATTATATTGCATTTGTCATTGCTCGTGACGGAGAGCTTGGTAACGGGGACGTAGAATACATTGTGTATCGAACTCTATTAAATCGGTTTGTTATCTTTACATTATCGTACATTATCTACCTTGCAATTTACATTGTGCTATATTTATTATTTACACTTGAATTAAGTTATCAAACTTGCATATTTAGTTCTTGTATTATAATCTACATTTATATCTTGTGTATTGAATTATTTTGAGACTAATTGTCGAAAAAGTTTCAAAAACTAATTCACTCCCTTCTTGGTTAGTTATTCTTGGGTTATCAATTTGCACATTACTCCCTGAACTATCACACTCTATCAATTTAAGGCCTTTTGTTCGTAGAATAGGTAAATTACAAAATCAATTCAAACCTAACAAACTCCCCATTTGCCATTCTATGACAAAACACTAATCTATGTCAAGGTGGTAATAAAGTAAATGTTAAAAACTCAAAACAATGACACAACCTAAACTACAAACTGTCTTGAATGAACTCTGCAATACCTGTTTCCTGAAATAGAAAACTCAAACATCAGTGTAAAATGTGTGGAAAACAGGATCAAAGATAATCACAGTTCAATTGTAAGTGTCACTTAAGCAATCGTAAGCAATTGTAACTCATATAACATATTTTTCAGTTTTAAATCACAGGTTAAACTATGATAAGTATCAATGTAACCCAACATACCAAAACGAAACATTGACACTGTAAAAATATTAAAAACTTAATCTAGCAAAACTGAACCAAATATGCATGTTCTCCCCCTTACTACAAACTCTCAATGTGTTCAAGCAGTAGGTAAATGTATCTATGTCTCACCCCAACGACCTCTCAAGACATAAGACATAAGTGAAAAAGTCAATGCAATGTATATCAATTCAAATGTCAAAATGTATCTATGTCTCATCCCAACGTCCCCTCAAGACATATATTGTAAATCACAAAATGCAATTTAATTGAAAAAATGATATCATATCAATTGTGAATTTAGCCAAACTTAAAGCTAAAAAAATTATATATCGCAAACTAACAAGTACATCTAGATTTGTGAAAAAAAATAC
This sequence comes from Fraxinus excelsior, assembly GCA_019097785.1. Classification (NCBI taxonomy): domain Eukaryota; kingdom Viridiplantae; phylum Streptophyta; class Magnoliopsida; order Lamiales; family Oleaceae; genus Fraxinus; species Fraxinus excelsior. Next base: position 37,060,727 of record CM032630.1, read on the forward strand.
ATCATGTAAACATGCAAATTTAGATATAAAAAATGTACATATCTATTCCCATCAACTATACAGACTATCATCAATAATCATACTCCCCCTTTTTGTTACAAAATGACAAGGGAGCAACCGGCAAGCTAAACAGCACCGGTAGCAACATTAGAGTCCGTTCTCTCCTCGGAAGCATCGTCCCAATGGCGACAAATCCATCGTAAACCACGCTAAATGTAGCCAACAGCACCCCGCAGTGTAGCAAACTCGATGGTGTAGCTATCTACAGTGGCACGAAGCTGTGTAAGCTCAGCCATCATCTGAGCCTACTGCTCAATCATCACGGTCATCTGTCCTAAGAGAGCCACAGAAGGATCAACGGGAACAGAGGGAATATCATCAGATGGAAAAACCGACTCAAAAGTAGATAGAGGAGGAGGCACCGAACCAGAAGTAAAGGGAATATCAATAGACTCAAGAGTAGTAGTAAAATATGGAAAATCGGAGGGGTCAATGGATATGAGGTCATCAATAGGATCGACCGGCACAGTAGGATCAACCTGAGGCTGGCGGGCCCAGAAGTGGAAACATGAGACATGCTCTGGGCAATAATGGTATGGCTAATCGGCCGAGATACCCGCCGTGGAACCCCCTCGGGAAAACTAGCTCCTATAGTAGTGACTAACCTATAAATGAGGCAAGCATAAGGAAGCCCAACGCGAGTCCCCGTGGTCCGAAAAGCACGCAAAATCTGTTAACAAACAAAAGATGGCATATCAATGGAATCACCGTGCAGTAGTGCGTAAAGAAAACGAGCCTTCTCCATAGGTAAGGATGAGGTATGAGAAACATGCCACAGATTAGTGCACACAATGCGCAACAAAATCTACTAGTCAGTGGGTAACGATCCAGTGTGCATCGCACCTAGACCATCCTCCACCGGTTGTTTAGTACCATGGATTGGACCAATGTGTTTGATGGAAGTGAATCATGAGTAAGATAGGGAAAGAATGGGTAAATGACTCACAGAATATGAATAAGACTCGAAATGACATCCGGAGTGATCTTAACTACCCGAACCCTAAGAAAAACCCTAAATGAAGTACTACAACATCATGGATGTTAGCGTAGAACTCCTACTAACAAAGAAGAAGGAGGTGTCAACTCAACAAGAAGAGGTTCCTAGCCCTGGAAAGAGAAACTAGCAGCGATGTCGGGAGATAAGTCAAACATGATGACTTCGCGCTCAAAGAGTACGGGGACTGGGAGAATTGTGACCCAAAAACATCATGAGCTACATCAGCAACAAACCTAGATCGACTAAAAGCAGTTGAAGGACCATAAGTGGAAGGAGTAGTACATGCTTTCTTGGGCGACATTGGAAAGAATTGAATTACAAACATCAATAAAACCTAGATATAGGACAAATGAAACCATGAAATGCATGGCATGCATAAATGCACGCAAAATGGGGCAAATAAACTGACATACAACGTGCCCTACCGTGAAGGCATGGTGACATGCAAGGACACCTACACGTAGGTGACGTGAAGACATGACACGTGCCATGGTGTCTAGACATAGGGACGTGGTGTCATGATGTGGTGACTAATGCCATGATGGAGTGATGTGACGACATGACGGAGGAACGCGTCGTTCTTGTCCGATGCCAAACCAATCACCACAAAGCACAATCACAATGCGACTCCTAAACAATAACCCGACACCAACAATGACCCACCCCAACATCCCAAACACAAGCAAACAATCGACCAACCTCAATTGTGAAAAAAGTCTTATTCCACGTCCACTCAAGCCACCAACCACATCCTCAAACACCAAAAACACAAACCAATCTCCATATTCACATACCAAGAAACAATCAAAGCCAATGTAACCCAATGAACTATAATAAAAAGAGAACACTCAAAAGAAATGCCCAAAAAGGTTCTCAATCCTATTTTTAAGTTGAAAAATCATGCAAAAGTGGATGACAATCTATAACATTGAACAAAACGTGTAATGTATCATCAAGCACACAAGCAATGATGGCTAATCAACCAAGAAATCCAAACAAGTATGAAGAAAATCGCCAAAATGATAAAATACCAAAAATTGGACAATTTACCTTTAAACTCGATGATTTGATGAAATAGTATGTTATATGGATGATTCCAAGGAGTTAATGAGTGGGCAAACCTCCAATTTGGTGTGGGTTGAACAATTGTGGCAATAAATCAAGTGAAAATTTTGGAAAAATGCGTAAAACCCTTGAAAATGACGTTTTAATTCAAAAAGACGCACTGTCGCATATAATCACAAGTCAAGCATTATCAAAAAGATTCCCACATACGTAGTTAAGTTCAAAATGGAGTAAAATGTATAAATGACTCATGTGTGTAATGTGCCACTATGTTCTCATGAAAATGACTCCAAATCTTAAATTTGTGATAAAGGACATACAATTAAGTATGATCTCTACTAACATGTGACTGTCATCCCAAATCTTACACACGCGATTCAGAATCATCCAAACGATCATAGTGTGTGCAGTGCAGAAGTTTACATGATGACATATATACTCAAAACTACACATTAAATTGAACCAAGCAATGGAAATAATAGTGTAAAACAGATAAATGCTTACTTGATCATACGTAACTTGTTTAAAATTATAACAATGTGTTGTTTGCCAAAATAAAAATATTTTTGTATTTTTCCATTTAATTTTTTTAAAGCAATGCTGAAAACAAATAAAATGCAGATGAAATAAAATCAACAAAAACCAAAGAATAAATAAATGAAATGCTTGCATATGAATGGACACACTAGACTTCACATGCATGCACCTAAACACCAATTCAGGGCGAAATTTGAATGCCCTTCCCATGAAGACCACGACCATTTTCTCAACCTTCGATGTCGCTCCTCTTGATCAAAACTTTCTTAGAAGTAGAAGATGATTGAGTTAACCAAGTCATCATCTCAGTTAAATGGCTAACTTGATTGGCAATAAAGTCAACCTTAGTAGTGAAATCTAGATTCTTACTTCTATGCACACGATTACGACACATAGGTCGAATGTGTACCAGTGCACCACAGTGGTGGAAAGTAGGTATGAACCTAGGTCCAAACCTGCTCGCAGGATGTTGTCGAAAAGCAGGAGGAAATTGACCATACTCTTGGATGTACTAGCAGTAGTATCACGGTTATAAACGTAACATAGACCATGCCTGTCACCAGCAAGCTTGTTCAACCCAAACAGAGTATCGAGCTTTTGCGATATGCTCATGAATGATTGAAGCTGAGCATTGGATTTAACAAGATCAGAAGTCAAAGATTTAACTTTAATCTCCAGGTTTTCATTGACGAGCTTCAACTCACTTACTTTCTTGGTCGAGTCCTGAAGGTCAAACTGTAATTTTCCATGTTCAAGTTCAAGCTCATTCACCTTTTTCAGGACGACTTTGTTGACCTTCTTGATTTTGAGACTCTCATCAAACAATTCACGATACGACTCGTGAATGTCCGTCTCATCATCAAACACTTCAGCAGACCGCTGACTCACATTTTCCCTTTTCCCTTCTCAATCTCACGGTCAGATTTAATTGCAGCAATCGAGGTGAAAACTATGAATTTTCGTTCATCCTCACCACCCAACATCTCATTCTGAGAGCTGGAATCCGAATCCTCATCACTCATGGTCACGGCTAAAGTCTTATGCCTTTCCTTATTTGAGCTCCTATTCAAATTAGGACATTTATTCCTATAGTAACCGTAACTCTTGTACTCATGGCATTGGACAGATTGAGTTTTACTAACGGGAGTCCTAGAGGTATTCTTCTCACGTCTACCTCTCGAGAGTTTATTAGGGACTTCACTACCCTAAGCCTGAGGCTTTTTTCCATTTCTCATCACCTTCTGGAATTCTTTAACGAAATAGGCAATTTCGTCATCCCTAAGTGTCTCAGTGTCAGTGGAGTCGCTCTCAACTTCTCTAACAGTGTTCATGGAGATGGATTTTTGTTTCTTAGGCTGTGCTAAGGTCAATTCATAAGTTTGGAGGGATCTTACGAGTTCTTCTACTTTAACTCTGTCTAGGTCCTTACTTTCTTCAATAGCAGTTACATTAGGTCTAAACCTTTCAGGTAGAGATCTAAGAACCTTACGAACGATTTTTGACTCGAGGATCCTTTTAGCTAGATTAAAACTAGAATTCACAACATCGTTCAACTTAGCATAGAACTTATCAAATCGCTCATCATCATTCATCCTAAGTTCTTCAAATCTAGACGTCAACATTTACAATTTGGAGTTTTTCACAATTTTAGTACCCTCATGGGTTGTCACCAAAATGTCCCAAACTTCCTTAGCTATCTCACACATTGACACTCTTCTAAATTTCTCAGGAAACATAGTCATAAACAAAGCATGCAGACATTTATTGTTCCATTACATTCATCCAAATTTGTTTTGGTCCACAAAGAAATATCAGTGGGTGTAACTACACCATCAACAGTTGTTGTATTTTGCACACAAATCCAAATACGTTCATCTAAAGCCTTAAGAAAAGCTCTCATTCAAACTTTTCAGTATGTATAATTATTGCCATCAAAATAGGTGGTACATACAAAGAACTACTCATCTAGATTAGATCAAATGAATGCCAAGAATCAAAATTAAGCTCTGATACCAATTGAAAAATGCAAGTTCAACCCTAACAATACCTAAAAGGGGGTGAATAGGTATTTAATGCAGAATTAAAAACAATCACGAATTAAACAGCAACGAGTAACCTTTAATTCATATCTAGATAGTTAATCATGCAAGTCAAATTATTCTATGTTGAATTACTGCAATTTGCATATCATAAACAATGAATACTAAAGCTTTAGAACACAAGAATTGTTCATGGATAAACCCAACTGGAAAAAACTTTGAGCACTTTGCCGGTCAATCAACTATAAACGATTCTGTACTTACAGTCTACCAGATTAGACGACACGAACTATCTGATCTCCTGACTGCAATTCTGACAGCTCTCCTGAATTATGTGCTCCCCGCATCAATTCCAACTACAATAACCACTGCTCTCCTAGAACTCCGCTATACTACAGCAGCCCCTAGCTTGGTAGAATCGCCTATCTCCCGTGGATCACGAAGAACAACCCATTCTTCACAGACTGAAACTCCAGTCGCCTTCCTTGATCTTTAACACCTCTGATAGATATGTAGGAAGTTTGGTTTTTAGTTTTTGGATATTGAAACTGATATTTTTCTGACTACCAAAAACGAATCTCAAAGAAATATGAAGGTTGAAAGCTTCAAGAATGAAAGAAAATTGACATCACAATGTTTGCTTATTGATCAACCTTAGAATTCTCCTTTTGTAGCTTTAGGATATTTATAGATAGGGTAGAAAACAGATGGGCCGGGAAAAAATCTTTTAAAATGCAAAATAAATATTCCCATATAAGGCTATCACTTGAGCAAAGGTCCAGCGACAGTCGAGCGACAGAGTGTCGCTCGAGCGAAGGAGGGGCGATGGTCTAGTGACGATATTTCTGCTTTTGTAACTCGAACAAACCCTTGGCGACAGTCCAGGGAATATCGACGCCGTTTTCCTCCTTGTTCCAAACTCGAAACCCTAGACCTAATAACCAACTTTTAAGCAATTTGCACATTACTCCTTGAACTATCACACTCTATGAATTTAAGTCATTTTGTTCATAGAATTGATTAATTACAAAATCAACTAAAACCTAATACGGCTAAACTTTTAGAGAATATTTAAAAGTTTCAATTGAATACACATAAACTTTTTAAATCATCAAAAGTCTTTAAAGGTCTCAAATAAATACAAAAAATCTTTTTAAATGTTATTAATAAAATAAAAGTTAGGAATTGTTTAATTGTAATCGTAACATTTGAAATGCTTTTAAATTTATACATCAGATTTATATTTTGTTAATTTTAAGTAAAACGTAGTAGGTAAATTGTAAATTTTAAAAATATGACATGAAAAATAAAATACAGCATGGTGTATTGTGTCAATTTTCCTTCATGAATTAACATATTTACTTTTATGTTTATATGTGGCCAAAACAAATTATCTTGAAGTATATAATGTATAACTAAATCTTTTAGATATTCTTTATTTTATGGAGCATCTTGATCATAATAGAGAGTATTTTTAAATTTAAATAGAATCTTTTTTAACATTCTATTAAACTCTTTATTTTTTTTTCTCTTATTTTATTTTTTTCAACAATCATTTTAACTTATATCTTTTTTTCAATTAATATATATGTATTTAGATGTCAATAGCTAAAATATTTAATATAATATTATTAATTTAAGTATTAGAGCATTGAAATTTGCAATTTTATTAAATTGAATCATGCCCATATATATGCGCTAAGTGATAAACTCAATAAAATGTAGAATTAAGTGATTATTTAGTTATATATCATTTAATGTCATATTAGTGTCGCTTAAAGTGGTGTTTTAACAACAATGATGATAAATATCATTACTCGATACAAATAGAGACTAAATTTGCTCTCCAAAATATATAGTGTGTCAAAATCACTTAAAAAATCAAAAGAAAGAGTTTCTTAAAACTTAATTTAAGATTTGACTCTTTAAAATAAAAAGTGTTGGAGATACTTTTAGAAAATGGTGGGTGCAATTAAGGGGTTGTTCTATTTGTATTTCAGTTTTGTGTTTTGAGTTTTGAATTCATTTTAAGTTGTGTTTTGAATGTCCATTTTGAGATTGTTGAAAATGTGTTCTTTTTAGCATTTTGAAAAATTGTTTTCAAAAATCAAAAATTGAAAATCCTGTTCTCTCTCTCTCTCTCTCTCTCTCTCTCTCGATGAGCAACTACGATGGCTGCGATCGGTGTGTGGTGTGCGACAGTGGTTGGTTGTGGCTGCGATTGCCGGTGACTTTGTCTCTAGTTACTACTGTTACTTTTTGAAACTACCCTTATTTCTTCTAGTTACTACTGTTACTTTTTGCAATCAAATTGTGAAAAATTGACAGTCCCATCGAATTAAATATCAATGGATAAAACTGTACTTAAAATTGATTTCCAATGGTTCAACCAATCATGTTACATATAAGTAGGGCTGTAAGCAAAAATCGTCAAACCGGAAAATCGAACTGAAACCGCATTTTAGAAATCGTCGGTTTGGTGCAACGTGGACCCGTCAACGAAATGGTTTTGAACCAAACCAAACCGGTCAAAAACGGTTTGGTTTAGGTTTGAGAATTTTAATTGCGGTTTAAAACCAAACCGGACCGGTGAAAAAATATATAAAAATAAAAAAATAAAAATAATGATTTTTTTAAATTCATACAAATATGCGAAATTCAATAGTTTTGTCATTTGTATATATTTTTGTCAATTTATAATTTTCTATTGCATATATATTATTATTACCAAATAATCATAATTTATATATAATAATATCAAGACTAACATAATCTATAAAATACTATTTTCCTCTTTAAAATTCAAATTTCTACAGTTACTTCTGAGTCCGCATTCTCAAATGGAGGTCAAATACTTAATTCCTTTATGAGTTTATTAGGTGTGTTCATAAAAATATGTTTCGAATTTAAATCACCACAAGTCCACGGTTCGTTGACAAGTAATAAAGTGGAAATCCTAGAATTTCGAGTATCGTTCCCACGAGGATTGATTTAACGTGATTATTATTATCTCGACCTTAACCGAATATATTAAATTCAAGATGATTGTTCTAGATTTTATGATCAACTATGACTAACATGTAAATTAAACTAAAATTACGACTAAATGCAAGAGTGATGGTTAAATGCAAAAGTTTAAGAAATTAATGTATGAAAAAGCGTACTAGGATCCCAAATCACCAAGCAAGTTCACTTTTAACTCCTATTCCACAATTTGACAACACGATGAATTGGTTGAAGAATCAATATTTCTAACTTATTCAATAATCTCTTTCGAGTAGAATTGAACCTATTCTAGCATACCATTTGACTATATTTCTATGACAAATGCAATATATAAGAATGCATGACGTTTTGTAAACACTTAGAGATTCACATAAAGCATAGCGGTATATTTCTATTCCCTATCGGACCTTACGATGATTTATACCGTGTAGAATCTATTTCCCTTCTTTCGAATACATAAAATAAATCACTCAAACTCATACAACTATTGCGCATATAATTGTAGAGACAAGAAAGTGTATATAAATCATTCAACATCCATCAAACGTGTTTAAATATCAAATTACAAAATAGAAATTAAAAGTTCACAATACGAGGTTCATCGTTCACCTAGTACATAAAAAGTCTAGCCTAGCACTACTAAAGTTAAAGAATAATCAAAATAATCAAAAGAAGACATCACCAAAAAATTAGGGTTTAAAGCTTGAATCTTGAAGTGAAACCCTTGTTCTCCCCTTTTTCCTTGCTCTTCAATGGTGTTTTTCTCTCTAAGAATGCATCCCAACCTAGTTTAGGACGAGTTTAGGCTTTTATAGTTGCCCTAGAATCATTACCATAAGAGTTGTAGTTGGATAAGGAAACTTAAGAATTTCTCGCCCAGAATACCCCTTGCTATAGCAAGATATATTTTCATGTTGTAGCATGGGCAAAGTAAATGCTTCCTGAAAATCTCTGTTGAGGTCTGGGTTATAGCAAGGTATAATCTCATGCTATAGCATGGAAGAATTTTCGCTTCTAGTGCAAATTGATCTCCAATCTTCTTTTCATTCTACTTTTGGCTTTTCTTCCTCTTCCATCTTCTTCTAGTCATCCATAATATTGACAATTAGATCTTTAGCGAGGTTCCATGCTCGGTTCATCGTTCGGGTCAACTTATGAATAATTGCGATTTAGTCCCTGAACTTTCATTTCCTTCCATTTTGGTCATTTTCGCCTTTTTTCGTGCACATTTCATTATTTCCATCAAAGTAAACCTACAAACACAATTCATATTGGATTAAGCCATATTCAAGCATTTATATCCACAATTAATCATGTTTTGTCGCATAATTAAGTGCGCAAAACGCACTTATCAAGGTACAAGAATGGTTGAGACTTGTATATGCGAAAAGAATTGGTTGCAAATTAATAATGAACATATAGTGTTGTGCCAATATTTAGATGAAGTGGAAGCATTTGATGATTCAATAAAAGTTGTGGCAGGTGGTTTATATTTTCTATTACCATATTTTTAAAGATTATCTTATCTATCTAGTATCCAATACTATGATAATATAACGAATGCATTCGTTTGACAATGGAAACTATGAATCATGTGTGAGAACAATTAGTGTTTGAGTATATGTGAGAAACTGAATTCGTAACAAAATACAACGGTAAGCTTGTGTAATGTTATGTTTAGATATTATAAACAATTGATTTATTATTATAGTTGGTTATTCTCTCTATCTAATTAGTAGTTTTATTTTTCAGATATGATGATCACGAGATCTTGTTGAACATCATTATATTTTTTGGACTTTATATTTAGTTTTGTAGACTTGTATTGTAACGTTATCGTAACGTCTTAGCCTAAAATGACAAACAAAAAACTATATTTTAATTTATTGTGATTTCACTTTGATTTAGCTGGTATTTAAATTTGTAGTAGATATATTTATTTATTTTTAGATTTATTGTTGGTAAGATATAAATATATATTGAATTCAATGAATTAATGTCATAAAAGTAGACGGACAAAAAAATATATGGTGAAATCGGCGGTTTAAAACCGGACCAAACCGTTAGATTTAGGTTTGAGTTTTTTTCAAACCGTTCAAAATGGTTTGGTTTAGGTTTGAGTTTTTCTCAAACCGGTTTAAACGGTTTGATTTGAAAATTTGTCAAAAACCGCAAAAACCGGACCGCTTACACCCATACATATAAGGCTCACCAAAAATGAAACTGCAAAAATGAAAAAATTGTGAATTCAGAACAAATCTTTATTACTCATTTTGCAAACAAAACCACACACTTCATGTAAAATAAAAAGCAAAGTATTGTAGAATTTCCTAAGAAAAGAATTGAGCATATGTTAAATCTAAATAATTTTAATTAATCGAAATTGAACAAACTATTACTTAGGAACTTACAAATTGTTATTTCTAAAATATTAGCTTGGCCCTCATTTTATCTTCCAGATCCTACTCTATCTCCATGGCGATGGTGATGAGACGAAGAATGTACGGACGTGGAAAATTCGACTAACGCAATCAAAAGAACAAATAAAAATAACAGAAAAATAAAAGCAGAAGATAAAGCGAGGTATGCTAAAGCAAATCTCCTTAAGACAGATTTCGCCCCCCAACAAACTGCAAACGGGATTATGGACGTCTGTCACCCAAGATACAACGCTTCTTCCAAAGTCGATACTGCACACTACCAACCTTGTCGGTCGAACCAAGAAATGAACGTACTCGAATGAGATAACGACAAATATATGAGAGAGTTTTGAAGTGTCTCCTTGAATGGGTGTGTGACATTTCATGAACTAGTGCACCACTTAGGCTGATTTGTCTTAACCATTGGATCACACTATTTCATAATCTGACGACCCAAGATTAAACCATGAAGTGTAGTGTCCATTCATCATGTCTATTCTCCAATTTCGAACAGTCACCAGCCATGCAGATGCCACGCGTACGTCCCACTGTACCAACTGCCATGTGGGATGAAGTGACGCAACCTGCTACGTGTTTGCCACCTAAGATGCCAACTCTAAAGCGCCCAATGCGTACTTTGCAACGTGCGCGGGCCGGGTTCACGACCGGGGCGTGGCGCACCACTCTAGTGGTGGCTAGTTTGCTAGCCAAAGGCAACCAAGTTGTAGGTCACTTATTAAATTATAACTTATATACACATCCCACTTTATAAACAAATATTTTTCCTTGTAAACTTTCGATGTGGGATTCCTTACCATATATAAGACACTGAAAATTGGCTTATCAACTTATGGGCCTATATTGGAGACTTTTCCAATTCACCCAAATTAATTGTAATTGCCCACTCATTAAATACAACATTTAATGAACATTTAATGAAATTCAATTAATCAATTAATTCCAACACTTTTGGATTCTTTTGGTTTTCTAATAGTTGCAATTTGTTCCAACGTCTTTGCAACTTCTTTCATTGAAGGCCGCTTTTTGGGTTCTGATTCAAGGCATCTTAAAGTGAGCTGAGCGGCATCTAATGTCGCCTTCGAAGAATATTTTCCTTCCATCCGTATGTCCATAATGGATATTAGCTTCCTTTTCTGACAGAGAAAGGGTTTAGCATAATCAACCAAATTCTGCTGGCCACTAGGTCGTTTGGTATCAAGTGCACGCAAGCCTGTCAACATCTCAAGCAGCACCACGCCGAAGCTATAAACATCACTCTTTACGTAGAGATGACCTGTTTTCAAAAAAAACTATATGCTGAACAACCTGGAATGGAGCTTCAGGATAAGTACAATGCATTGTGAGGTTAAGTTTCGACAAGTTGAACTTCTAACCAACACAGTTTTATCGATTCACCAATCTTCTTCCTCCCTTTCTTTTTTCATATAATGATTTTGTAGTGTTCACGATGCCAAACTAAAAGTGATAAGCGTGCAAATCATTGCATCCTAAAACAGAAGCTTATTCAGACCTTAACACTACTATTTACGAAAATGGTGTGGCTGAGTCCAAAACCAGTTAGACAACAGAACTTTAAATTCAATAGAAAATGGTGTAAGTTCAAAGCTGGATTTTTCATAAAATGCCAAATCTTATCCATTATGATCAGATCTAACAAGAATCATAAGTAGTTCGAGAAGCTAAGAAAGGTATAACTTACAATCAGATAGAGACCAAAGACTCACCAGTTGCAATATACTCGGGAGCCGCATAACCATGTGTTCCCATAATTCGGGTTGTTACGTGTGAATTCCCCTCTGCGGGACCTAATTTTGCCAAGCCAAAGTCTGATATTTTTGCATTGTAAATCTGCAATACAAGAAAAGAGCATTCAAGAGCTTAACTCACGTAACATTCCACTACTTTACTTCAAACAGCACTGAGTAACATTAGAGATAAAAAGGGAAAATCTTGAAACAACTGGACAGGATAATAAATATTAAGATCTAGTTGGCAATTTATGGGAAAAATGACAAGATGTTAAAACATAGGAGTTTGCACGGATTCCCTTCCATTGGAGGTATAAAGGCATGCTTTATCAATAAGTAGAATTATTATTTCATATAATCTCCATGTAATGCAAATCATTCAGTAATCTGTGATCCGCACACGACCGTCCTGAACCCACCCCAACCCCTCGGCCCTCAAGCAGGGGGAGTTCTATTATCCATTCACAACTCTAAATGCTGGTTCTATTATAACTCGACATCATATACTTGAAGATGCTGGTTCTGCTTCCTGGCAACACTGACTTCAAATTCTCTTTCTCTAGTTTTAGATGTCAGCTTAGTACCTGAATAGCAAATGGGACGAGAAAACATTTGAGTAAAAGGGAATCTTACAACTGGCAACACAGCCCACTACCAATGTAAGATAAATAACCTCGCCTTTCAATTTCTTTGGGCACGTCTTCAATCAATGAGGCTCAAAGTTGAATTCTGTGCAAGTTATCTTTCACAAACTAACACGAGGACAACAACCTATAGTCACAGTATATGTGTCCAAATACTTTTTGGGACACGAAACTGTAACTAAGTTGCCAACTTAAATAACTCGATTATCCATACAGTTCATAACTAATAGTCGAAGAACTCATAAAGAAAAACATCAGCTAGTAATAAATTATTCCACGCAGTCATACCCCATCAAGCAAGATGTTGGAGGCCTTAAAGTCTCTATAGATGACTTGCTTATCTGAAGTGTGCAAAAAAGCTAGGCCCCGAGCAGCTCCTATAGCTATTTTGAGCCGTATGTCCCATGATAAGGGTTCAATTGCAACACTTCCTGCATATATAATCGAACAAAAAATCAGCATAAGAAAATATTTTTTCCCATTCCTTGCTTCTCTCAATTTCTGGATCAAGTTCTTACTTCTAAAAAGATGGTTTTCCAGGCTTCCCCTCTGCATATACTCATATACAAGTAAAAGCTCTTTATCTTCCCAACAGTATCCATGGAGCCTAACCAAGTTAGGATGTGAAAGCCTTCCTAAAAAGTTGACTTCCGACTGCATATCCGAATTAAGTGAAGATATTGTAAATATTAACTAAAGCATCTGATGTCAAACGACATAAAAAATAATATCATAAGACAGTCAGTCAATTAAGACTTTTAAAATGGAGACAATGGCAATAAACATGAAGAGAAACAGTCAATAATAATCTTGACACACAGACACAACAGCTTAAGTTACAATAATACTGATCGATCTAGGAACAATTTGACTACTCAAATCTCTATCGTTCTGAAGTGACAAAATCTTTCTGGAGAAGATTTTGATATAGTCTTTTCCACATGAGTACTTGACTATAGTTGGTAAGACTTGGATTTAGAAGCAGCAGCAATGCCAAGTAGTCAACAAAAAGTATTAGTTCATTATCTTATTCCTCCTAAAACGAAAAAATAAAACAAAATAAAATCTTGGTCAGTTGACATGCACATTATCTCAATATAAACCATGGGTAACAAGCTTGTTAATGTGAAAGTTCACCCTTATCAGATAAAGACATCTAAAATTCGATTCTCAACCATAAATTTGCTTAGGGGCATGCTTCTATTTGAGATGTCATCCATCTCTCTTTGGTTAACAAACTCTTACGCTATCAATGCATCAATCTCAAAATCCTATTGGTTTTAAATAGTCAGTTAGGAAGTTGGCGATATAATGACAATTAAGTAAACTTTTTCTTTGTAGAACTAGTTCATGTTATTGAAACGGGGAACCATGATTCCTTTGATATATGTATCAATATAGTCATTCATTAATCTAATTCACCTAAATGAATTCCTTACTGTTCTCACCATTATAAAGGTTTTTAGTTTGAGCCTTGGGGCAAAATTAACCCTTTTTGGCGAGGTTCTTTACAAAGTCCGAACATGGGAAAAACTGTATTAACATTAAGCCATTACATTACTGAAATAATTCAAGCCAAACAATTTCAATAATATCACCTGCCATTCATCGAACCCTTGTGTGCTCTCAGGGTTCAATTTCTTAATAGCAACCATTATTCCAGTACCAACTTTGGACGGTAAAAGTGTCTTTGAATCTACCCAACCCTTAAATACAGTTCCAAAGCCTCCGACCCCCAAAATCATATCAGACTTGAAGTTCTTTGTGGCATTCTTCAAATCAGCAAAAGAATAAACCTTCAAATTTGATTTCGGCAATATCTCCCCGGACACACACGTATCATCACTTGCTGCAGCAGAAAACCGGCTAAGCCCAGCACTGCTGCTCGTTGCAGAAAGACCTCCACCATTGCTGTTATTATGTGATGTCCCTAAAATATGGATATCATGTAAATACAAAAGAATTCTGCTCAATCAAGAAAATAACAACAAAAATACTGTCCTTAATTTTTCACAAAAATGATAATTCATACAACTAATCGAAATGGATAATGACTAAAAATAGCAGGACAAACAAAGAAAGAAAACCCTCAAGGCTAGTCATAAACGCAAAGTGAACAAACAAAGAAAGAAAAAAAACCCTCGAGATAAACTTGAATTCTCAAAGACCCATAAAAGGAAACAGCATATATTCGGATATTAACACAAAATGAAGTAACACAAAGTATTCCCTACCTGGCGTAGAAGTTGAAGCTCTAGTGGAGCTAGAGGGATTAGGGTCAGTAGCAGGCTGAGATCCAAAGCAATTCCCCATTAAAATTTACTCTCAAAATTGTGCTGTGCTTAATCTTCAATGTCAATAATCATAAAAGATGTAGCTAGTATAATTTGGTTAAAGAATCTGTCTTTTTTTCAACAAAGAAGGTGGAAAGAAAGGGAAAATAACTTCTAAATATATGATTAAAAAATGATATGAGACAAATTGGAAAGTTCTAACATAACATATTAGTTATTACTTGGAAATTCCTATGTTGTTTCTATGATTTTGTGGTTGCTAGTGTTTCATAGTATTTTCTTCTGTGCGTTGGCGCCATAATTCTTTTTCTCTCAACTCCTTATTTTTTATTTCAGAGTATTTGCTTAACTAGATTTTTCAACGAGAACGTCTTTTATTCTTCTTACCTCATTATAATGTTAAATATACATTCTTTGGTTGATACTATCTTTTATATTGTCTTTGTTTTATGAAAATTGTGGGTGGAAAAATTGGATATTTTTCTATGTGACACAATGTAAAGAAAAATGTAAAAAATGACTTACATGTAGCACGATTGCATTCCTTAAAAGTGCACACATTTACACAATATAGCGCACGTTTCAACTACATTTTTTGCGAGTGCACAATGCGGACCATTTTATAAAAAAAAATTCTTTATACAAGTTGACAATGTCAAGTTGCATACTTTATTAGTAATAAAAGAAGAATAATATAATAGAAGTGGGACTAGGCCTAATCACTTAAATCTAAATCCGCTCTTACATCTTGTTAAATTATTAGAACTAATATATATATATATATATATACACTAGTTTAGCCACGTGCAATGCACATGTTTTAATTTAATTGAGTATGTAATAGCGTGGAATGATGGTTAGAAATTCAATTTTAATAGATTTAGTTCTTTAGTATATAGTATTTGTACAAAATTAGACAAAATGAAGATAATAACTAAACATGAAATACATCAACAATATATCAAACAAGTTTATCTTATAAAACATGTGACTGTAGTATAAATCACGGTGTAGAGAATATAATCTTGTACTTAATAAAATGATTATCAATACAAAGAAGTGCTTGAAAGAGTAAACCTTTACAGTATTTTGATATCTATTGTATTTTTCAAACCTTGGAAGGAATCAAATTAAAGAAAATTTACACTTAACCTAAGCAATGTAAAACATGATGATTCCGACTGTATTTTCAGTATTACGACATCAAAAAAGTGGAGTTTCACAGTATTATTGTTGTAGTTATGAAGCAGCTGCCAGCGGTTGGAGGGCTTTGTGTAGATTGAGGACACCACCGTGTATAACTCCATATTCTTTGGCCTCTTTAGTACTCATGAATAAATCATGGTGATGGTTTTAGTTCATTTATTCCCCACCTTCATTAACATATCTTTACAAAGAGAGAAAAAATGAAAGCATTACAATGACCTTTTATTAGATGTCCGTCAAACCATTATAATTTAATATATCTACTTTAGAAAAGAGCAAAAGAACACCAATAAGAAAAAAGAAACAAGCAAGACATCACCATGGATCAGATGTTAAACCTAGAAATAGTAAGCTGCGGGAATGAAATCAGGGACCACAAACTATTGGCTCTGATATTAGAATATGTAATATTTTATGTAAATAAATAGCTTGGATCTGATTTATGTGAGCAAAGGGTTGTGATACCTTGGGGAAGTTGATACCAAATGCAGCCATTATGGCAATTGTAGAAGAGCAAACAAATGTTGTTGAACTGGATAGTCCAGACCCTACACGATAAAAAGTTATGACATAAAAATGAAATAACAAAATCAATCAAAATCCTTCTCTCAATTCGAGAATGTTGTGCAAAGCTAACTGCTAGGCTTTGATTGAAAACATAAGAATCTGCAATGTTTAAAATTATAAAATTACCTTGACTTGAGTCTGAGTAAATCCCTCTAGTAAACTTCTTGGGTGTTTCTGCTAGAAAAAAGAAAGTATATCGACATTTTAAACTCCCAAGTGCTGCCAAGTAGGTCTCTTATGAATACCATGGGAAACTCCAATATGTGCTTACTTGGTAATTGAATTTTTTGTTTCATAGAACATGTAAATGGTATCTCCTTGAATCATGTGGTCAAACATCGTTAAGCTATGAGCAAAGTCATTGGGAATATGCAATATAAAAAATGCAACTAGTGTACTTTACATGAAACCATTAATATGTAAACAGAAAGAGAAGGTAGTCGTCCTATATTAGAACCAAACAAAGTGAGAAATTATAGAGAAAGGATTTATAAAGGCTATACATAAATGACCCCCACATCTCTACTGAAATATAAGTAGGCAGTGCGCAAGTCCAATCCAATGATAGACAAGGTTGAAAATCATACTCACACAGATATGCAAACACATCACAAGAGAATGCATCTCTATAAACCGACAAGTTAAATGAGAAACCTGAACATTGAGAGATGTGACTTTCAATATTTGCAGCTACATGGATCTTTAGGAAAAATACAAAACTATTCTTAGAACTCGAGAATAAAGAGATGATTTCACTTTAAAAAAATTCTATTTATTGAGTAAAAATAAAAATTAAAGCCTAACTAAACATGTTTTTAGATATTGAAAACAATTTCAATTAAAATAGCAAATTATTAAATCCCACTATAAAATTACAGCGAAATACAAATTAGTACAAATATCAGAATAAATTATTAGAAAAACCAAAAATTGCCTAACAAAAGGTAAAGAAATTAAAAAACACATCTGCTTCATGTTACTAAAAAATACATAAAAAAGAAAAACCGTCTCCTTCATCGACAATAATAGTATTGGAAAGTACTCACAATTCTAGGCAGAATTCATCTTCCTTAGGTTTCTCCAAAATTTGAAAATGGATAACCTTAACACAGTAATCGCACAAGAGATAAGCTTCTGCATGTTTGTCTTCTATTTTCTTCATAGTTCTGCATGGGAAAATTTAGTCAATAATCAGGTCACTGAATTAAGAATGTTCTACTTGAAAAAGCATTTGACCGAGCTAATTAGTTCATCATCTGATTCAGAAAGCTTAATACTCAAGACACTGCAGAAGTACGCTCACAATCTAGACATGAGATAATTACTGAAGACAAAACTTGGGATAATATATAGTTAAAGAGACTACCTAGAGCTCATAGAATTCTTGAATTCTAATTACTTTTTGATAATGAAAGTCCTCGTTAGAAAAAAAAATAAACAGATCCTCGATGTAATTATGCTTCAAAACAAATAGTATTAAATATTTTGATATCTTAGAACTTTTGTTGACATTCGAATGAAACTATATAAAGAAAGCATTTGGTGAATTATTCGAATAAACAGTCATTGTTATTTAAGCATCAATGGCAATTATTTAGGAGTGCAAGCATAATTGAAACAATTAACAGAAATAAGCTAATAGTTTCTTTGTCAAAAGGAAAAAATCAAAGCAATTGTTAGCAAAGTGAAGATAAACAAAAAATAAATATGGATTATGCTTAATATTTTGATACATGAGTAAGACCATACATATGCAAGGTTGCCCTTATATTTTCCTTTCTTTACACAGCCACATGCCCTCGGAGATTGCATTGGACTTGCTCTTGATGGATTTCATTGGGAGATACTCTGGTCACTTCGCTTGGATAAAAAGTGTAAAGTCCTTTACATGCTTGTATTCATAAATAATAAGGTTAACACAATAGGAAAAAAAAAACGCAATAATATAATTAGCACCTAAATAAAATAATGATTCTATAAATGAGCAAGATGAATACCTCATTGATATCATACTGCTTGTCGGCTTCAATATAAATAAAACTCTTCACATGATTGACTACCAATGTGGATATTATCTACAGCTTAGTACCTAAATAATTCAAGCCTGCGCATTTTTCGATGCATAGGATAGCATGGTTTATAGGTTTATGGTTTGAATAATAAGTATAGCTGAAGGTGTACGGAATAGGTATTTTCATTGCTTATAGCCAATCTTAACAATAAGACCAATTGAATAACTGGCCACACCACTTTTATGTACCGTTGAAAAATAGCAACTACCCCCAACTTTAAAGGGAAAATTCGTTCAGATTTGTTTGCCCCTTAATAAGCGTAGTTGATACATTATAATAAATGAAGTAATGCCTACAAATTACATCCTAATTTAGAAAATAGGAAAAATGAAACTGAATTGGAAAAAAAAATCAATTCGAAGTAGCTAAATTAACATTAACCCAATATGTGGTTAATATGTTTAAGCGGCAAGTTTAGAGTAAAAAATTTCAGGATTTAAAATGTTTAGGAATCTCAATTGAATATACCTTATGGAGAAAAAAAATGAAAGAGAATGCAGAACATTCAGGAGAAGAAAGGATAAGCAGGTTTTACATACACAAAAAAAATTAATAAATACCTTGGGTGGAATCAACTGGGGTGCCAAATTTTGTTAGTAGAGAAAGGTGAAAGGTGGGCTTTGGTTTGAGTTTAATACTCATGGGATCTTATGGGGTGTTGGACAAGGATGTGAAGTTTTTGCAATCATTTAGGGAATTGAGATGAAGAAGGTGATAGGTGTTTGGAGCACGAAATAAAGGAAATAAAGGCCATAATTCCACATAATTATTTATTATGCTTCATACTTGAAACTCTTAAGTAAGTTTTAGTAATATTCAAGAACTTGAGGTGCAAGGCAACAGAAAGACGACACATATTTAAGTCGGGATTTTACTTATTCATAGAAGCAGATAACACTTAAATATTTCAATTCTTATATAAGGGATAAAAACATGAAGCATAAGTATAGGCTAAACCTGGGTTCCTGAGTCCGTCTGAATGCAATTACAATGGCATTAAGATGTTTTTGCAACCTCCACAAATGCCTGGACAAAATTTTAACAATTAATAATATACTAATACATTTTTAAAACTTGAGAAGATAGAAAAATAATTTTCAAAAGGGAAAGAAGATTTTAGTGTAATTGAGTGAGATTAAAGTTCAGCATGATTTATGTCATTGTTTTTGTTAGGCTAAAAGTGAGTTTTTATATTTGTTTAGCATTATGGAGAATAGTTCTTTTATTAACTTACTTAGAATATGATATAAATATACTTCATAATGACTTAAAGAAAAGAGTGAAAAGGTAGAGATAGGTGTAAATGAATTTTCCAATCAAATGGAGTTATAAGGAGCGCAAATTATGTAACATAAATAAGAAAAGATCTATAATTTCGTAATGTTACAAACAACATAAAATCATAATAGATAAAAAGAAAATAACATAAGAAAAAAAGTTGGGTAAGAGAATTACTTACCATCATTCAGTTGACTGGTATTATCTTTTGGTTTGTCTTTCGCGTATAGATGGATTTTGTCATGGCGTGGGTCTTTGTTTGGATGTTTTTTTTTTCTGAGAGGAAAAAATCATACATTATGATGATTGGGAGTGTAAGAAATACTTATTAAAACAAATATCAGTTGCAAGTTTTCGTCTATATATGGTTATCCTCTCTGTGTCAACCGTCTCTAATGGATAGCTTAAAATGAAGCATTCTATGAATTTGAGTATGAATAATATGCAATTTGGTCTGCAAAAAAGAAAGGAAATATATTTTGTTATATTAAAATAGTATTAGAAATGTGAAATTAAATGAAATAAAAGAATTATGAATAGTATTTTAGTATTTACCCATTGTTGGCACAGGATAGATAAGGTATGATGTCAAATTTCAGGTTTCTTGGTCCACGGATGCTGAGATCTCGTCGAGCAGAGAGAAATGTTGGAGTAGATAATAATGCATCAACATAAATATATACTATATGTGCATCTGCTAACATTTCATGGTCTGTATGCTCATTGTTGCTACAATCATAGATTTGGAATTTCCATTCGTGTAAATTAACAACATAGAGATACCAAGTATTAGTTGAGTGGGAAAATGGAATCAATATATAGTTGCATTCTGCCCATGGACGACCAGCAGTTGGGAGGTTGCCATTTAGATATTCATTGAAGCGAGTCAAGGCTAAAGGTTCAATACGCTGTGGATTTACTGCCCATACACGATGACGAACACATTCTGCTGCAAATTCAAAGTCCATGATTGCATATTCCTTAGAAACAGGGGTGCAACTATCGTTGATTAATTGTCTGAGTAATTTTAGTTCTATATCGACAATCTAACAGAATAAATAAATGTTAGTTAGATACATTTAGTATGGAAAAAAATATATTAAATTGTGTTTGACTAACCGCAATACTAATATCCTTTGTTTGATCCATCAAATTTCTCAATGTTTCTCTTGTATACATGTTAGTGTTTCCAACTTCCCAAATTGCACTGCATAAATTTAATTTCAATGAGGATGGAATAAATTTAGTATAAAGCGTAGGAATGATGTTGATATAGCAAAAATTATTTTCTTACTCGGATGTATGACGTGGTATCCAATCTCTGAGTATTCTATAGTTGTCCATATGATAGTCTTCTAAGGGATAGCGAGGAGGTTCTGTGGTTTTCTGCTTGCCTCTTCTTGGGTTTCTTCTAGTGGCAGGAGGTAGATTTTGAAGTTGAAAGGATTGTTGAGATGTTGTAGTATGTTCTGGTTGTACACTATGTAGTGGAATTTTTTGGATTGGAATATTTTCATGGAAAGAAGAGGTGTTTGGTTGCGACTGAGATAGCTTACTCAGAATGTTGCTATTTTCTTCTCTAATAAAAGATTGAATTGATGTAAAGCCAGCATCGAAATATTGTTCCATGTGAGTTTGCATTCTTTGGTAGTGTTCTTGTTGTGAATGTGTTTGTTGTTTAGAAAGATGTTCATACTTGTCTTCATGCCATTTTTGATGCTGTTGAAAGAGTTCTTTTTGATTTTGTATGATTGCTTCATAGCGATTGTTTTGTCTATTGCATATATCTGATATTATATCTTCCTTGTATGTATTCATCGGTTGTTCCATTTCTTCTCTAGTTATATAGGTAGTAGAAGAACTTGGACCTGGTTCAAATGTAGCATCAATTGTTGGAATATGAGGATGATTTGGGAAGTTAGTAGTATGATCTTCAGCTTGTGGAGTTGCTTCTGGAGTTACTTCTGGAGTTACTTCTGGATTGTTGTTTAGTTCTCCATGAACAATACGATCTAATATATTGTGGTGGTTGTCTTGCGGTAGTGAAATAGTTCTATACCACAATGTTTCCAATTCGTCTTCAGTAGGTGTCAATATTGGAAGTACATCAATCTGTAATTGCATTCAATTATATAAATATTTTGGTTTAAACTTTCAGTAACAGTACGAAGAATGTAATTAAATACGTAATACAGAATATAAGATAAGACTCTAGTTAGATAATTTAGTTACCTGTTGAGTAGTTAAATATTGTTGAACTACCTGCTCTGACAATATTTGTTTTGGTTTCCATTTGTGCATTCTTGGGGCTCTTTCTGTCTTATATCTACAGCGACCAAACTTTTGTCCGATTTGGGGAAAGGCTTCATAAATCCAGTACTGTAAGTGAATACAAATTTGGAATATTAGATATTTATTTATAGATATATTAAATAATAAATTAAACAGAGACAAGAGGATTACCTGGAATGCAAGTGGATATCCATTTAATGAATACTTACATTCACTTCGGCTTTGTTCTTGCATTTTTTGTATTCTTTCTAGTTGTGAATGTTGTAAAGAGCTTAACAAAGCAAAATATGATTTTCGTCCCCATGGGTATTGAAGAAAATCTTCAAGGTTTTCAACCATGCCTAGAGTCATGTAGTCAATCAGTCTTCCAGTAGGTTTTAAAACACATTCTACAAACATTACCAGCCCAAGTTTCAATTTGTCTTCTTGATCATTGCATAGATGAAATACTTCAGAAAGCATTCGCATGCTGATTCTTTTTGTACCATTGAAGTATTGGTTTCGAAGTCTATTGTTGTTGAAGTTGAGATTTACAGTTGGTTCATGACATGGTAAACCGGTAATAAGACAAAATTCTTGCATTCCAAAACGTGCTAAAGAGTTGTCTAATTTTATCCATAGCTCATTGTTTTTTCCTGAATTCACTATCCTCATTATAAATTCATGAATCAATTTGCTGCTAAATTGTTGGTCATCTTCTGCTCTATGAATAAATCCGTATATGAATCCATAAAAATTAGTGCACATTATATCTGATTGTTGATCAAAAGTGATATAGTCTATAAAATCTTTAACATACTGGTTGTTTGAATACTGAGTAATTGTAGCTGAAAACCATTGATCTGGAGATATGATATATTCCAAAGACATCTGCAGAGGTAATCAAGAAGATGTAGTTATTGAAAAGATATAATTGTCTTTGTACAAAAATAGGATACTTGAGTAATTATAATATGATAGGCTTAGTGGGAATTATTGGAACAAGGAAGGCAATTAAGATTTTGGTAATATGTCTTCGTTGACAAAGAGAAAGAAGTAATATAAGAGATTTCATTGTACTTAAAATTTTTTAACAAAGATTACAAGTGTTTAAAGTAGCTGCACATTTTGTTGTGGTTGGATAGCTGAATAGCTATTTTAATAGTTAAGAATTTGAAGCTATAAGTAAAAAGAAAAATAATAATGATAGCTAGATCTTTGAAGAAAACAATTTGTGTCAGTTATGAGAGATTTAATGAGGGCATACAGTGCGAAAAGCGTCTCCTTTCATGTTAAATAATCTATGAGAATAATGACTTGTCATCAAGGATTCTATGACCTAGAGCACTTTAAAGACAGCAAAAGCTACTTCATTTATAATAAGTTATTGCTGCAAAACAATAAAAACTTTAAACAAATTTTCTAAGGTCAGTTAAACCTACCATTAACATTTGTTGGCAAATTAGTATTACTCTTTAGAAATGATTTTAGTATGTGAAAAAGATACATGATACTTCATAAAATAATCATAGAAACGGTGTAGATTTCAAAAGATTACCTTGGCATTTATATTGCACATACGATTAAAAAGGGTTAATAATAACATATATTTTGCTAATGGATGATCACAATTATTTGACCACCATAATTTACAAGATGACTATCTTCTCATCTTTGAATACAGTCAAAATTTTGCTTTTCATGTTTTAGTATTTGAGTATTGAGGTGTAGAAACAACCTATGAATTTACGACATTAGAGACTAAAATTTGACCTAATGGCAATCCTATTTTCCAACTAACGTTAGAAGCTCATCGAAATGGTCATCGAAGAATTGTAAGGACCTCTTTAAATTAAATCTTATCTAAACTATGTAGTTGTTACCTTCATGTCTTATTTGTATTGCCTATGTACAGCCTTCTATGTATGAAACTATTTTTCATATTTATTGAAATGTTTAGTGCTATCTGTTTATATGAATAAGTAAACTCTCTGCCTAAATATGCATCATCCTTGCGATGCCTTCAACCTCAAGTTCCTGAGTGTTACTAAAACTTAGTTACGAGTTTCAAGGATGAAACATAATGGATAATTATATGGAATTATGATGGTTCTAATGCGCCACCTCCTTTTCTGGTTAACATGTATAAGATGGTAGACGATCCTTTGACGAATCCTGTTGTTTTTTAGAGTCATATAGGGCATAGTTATGTTGTGTAGAATCCACCGAAGTTTACTCAAGATTTGTTGCCTAAGTATTTCAAGCACAATAATCTCTCCATCTTCATTAAACAACTCAATACATATGCAAGACTTTTGCTTAATGCAATTTATTAATCTATGAGTGTGTATATTTGTGTGTATATATTTGTGTATTTTTGTAGGTATCATTTATGGTTGTCTTTTAATGTTTTCGGAATTTTCATGACATCGTTTGTTTGAAATCAATATGATTTTCTGAGATTTTTTTCTCAAGGTCATGTTCTGAACAACGGACGAAAGATCTAGGAAGTGACTGTAAGAGGATAAAGTCTTTTGAATACAAATATTATTTACTTTATATACAAATGTATTAATAGAGATTAAATGTTAACAAAAAGATGATTTTAAGACGTACGAAACGATGATCATGGTCCAATTAAGGTGTTATGAACGGTCTGAAACGGAGTGGTATATCACCGTTTGACATAATATTTAGAAAACATTGTAGCTATGAGAATAAGTGTTATTAACTTAAAAATCAACAAATAGATTTATCCTACAATTTTATAATAGTACATATATGAAACTCCTCAAATGTGAGGTCAATGAAGAGTTTGTCTATTGAGAAAGAGTATCGGTATGAGATTTAGTGAATATATCATTTTGTAGCTCTCTTGAACTTTTGTCAAATCTTAAACTAAGCTGCACAAAAGAAAAAATAAAACAACTACAATTTTATTACTTCTACTTATGGCTAAACATTCAGTATCATTCTGTGAATTTATTTCATTGCAAGGGAAATGATCTCTTCATGGCAACTCCTCTACACTATCATCAAAACTTTTTGATGGACATTGTGATGATATAATTAGCTGCTAAGGAGTATTGGAACAGAGGAAGTATTTTTAAACGGTAAAAGGATATGAATGAACCTGTTGTTTGATGCAAAGTAATCAAATGGTGGGTACAAATTTAGTTTGCAAATAAGAACTATTAAAAAAAAACCTATCAACCATGGTTGTTACGTGCTGAATGACATGTCAAAACTTCGGCGGGTTAGTATAAGCCTCAATTTGTTAGTCTTTTACTTGTATACAAACAAGATATAGAAGGAAATTATGTGAACATTTAGACAAAATAAAGTTGAATTGGGTATTATATTATTCAATTGAAATAATGTTGCTTGTCTAGGCTTAATTATTGGATAATTTTTGACTTGGATGTTTTATCAAACATTCAGCATGGTATTCAGCATGACTTCTGTTAAAACAACCCCATTTTCCTTTAACTTCTTCAAAACCTCCTCAGCTTTATTCATCTTCCTTTCCTTGCAGAAACCATTCAACAAAATGCTACAAGTATATTCATGAATCCCCAACCCCTTTTTTTATAGTCTCTTCATACAACGCCATTGAAGCCCCTGCATTTCCACATCTTGAATGCCCATCAAATGTTATGCTATATGTAAACCCATCAGGCACAAACCCCTCAAATACTATTTGCCTCTACCATCGTGAATGCCCATCAAACGTTATGCTCCATTTCCTCCATAATCCTATTTGCCTCTATCATCCTCCCCGTTCAACATAATTAATCAAAATCCAAATGCTAAATGAATTACCAAACCAAAATCTAAATTTCTTCAGAAAGAATGAACGATTATCACTTCTACCAGATGAAAGAACAATTAAACATAGAAAAAGTGAGTACCTAACAGTCGAACCCTCGCAAATATATCTCAGTTGGGTCAAGTTTCCTGTAATTCCTTACTACTATGGTATCGATCGAGCGCGCTCAGGAGGTAGAGATTGTAATTAGGGTTTCAGTTTTGTCGATAAGTTCTTTGGAAAGAAAAAGATGAATAGGTCGGGGAAAGAGTGAGAGTTAGGGTTTGTTTTGCAGTCTATAAAGTAATAATATGCACTGTAGCAAACACAGATATGGAGGGTTGGAGAAGATCAAGGCAAGGTTAAAAATGTTGTGAATTATTTAGGTTTAAGGGTTTCAAATTATTGCAGCAATTGTGAAGCTGAAGGGAGAAAAACGATTTAAATGGTGTCGTATTGGAAATTAAGTGGAGATAAAGCGACGTCGTATGTACGAAAACATCAAACCCCTTAAACGGCGTCGTAAATGCTGGAGTGCGCACAATCCGGAGCGATCTCCAGAATGTGCGGAGTGTATGAGTACTCCAGCACTTCGCAAAATCCGGAGCAATCTCCGGATTGTTCCTTCTTGACTATCAGCAACAGTGGAGGATGGATCCAGGACAAACACAACTTCATACTTGTATTCAGCAGCATTTGGCTCCAGCTGTGTAACCTTTATGTAAAATATCTGTTCTTGACAGTTCATTGATTCTTCAGCATTTACAATAGTAACCTGAGAGTGGTATTATATTTTGATGAGAAGTAATATTTAAAACATGAAGGCGCGGAAAAAATAATGAGTAGTATACCGATGTTGAGCCATTCATCAGACTTTCAGCATCAGACTTCAACAATATTTCAGCAGGGCTTCCGATTGCACTTGCATTTAATATTCCAGTAGAATCTTCTAACTGAACATTGGTAGTTGCTCTACAATGATGAAGAATAGATTTATTATTATCGATTATTGCAAGATGTAAAAAAATCAGAGAGGAGTAACAAAGTATAAACTATATATATATATATATATGTATATATATATATATATATATATATGCTATTAAAATTACCTAGGGACAGCTCTTGATGAAGGATATTTGCAGTAAATGCAGGCAAAAGTGTGTCCGAAATTTGCATGAGTAACTTTGTTGCAATTCACACAAGACATATACCAGGAAGGTTGTGTTCTTGCTACAAGCATCGGCTTGGCTTTAACCCAAAAGTACTTGCGCTATGTCAAAACTTATAATCAATATAAGGAATATATAAACTTATAAAGAAGTATACAATCTAAGAAACTTACTCCTAGTAATCGACCTTTCATGTTTTGTATTTCAGTAAATTTTTTGTCTGCTGGAGGAGATAACTTTGTTGGTGTTATTGCACAGCATGACTTATCGAATGTAAATTCATTAAGTTCTTCAGTATGTGTGTCCACCCTTCAATTGTATTAATTGAAAAATCAATAGATAAAAGATGATAATAGATACATAATGCAAAATATAATTTCATAGTTTTACCATGCTCGAAGTTCTGCAACTTTCTGAAATGGAGCATCTATAAAAAAAAGTGCTATTTATTTTTGTTGATAAGGTCAAGCCTGCGATATTGCATAGATTCATATTAATCTATGATAAAGAAAAAATAGTCTTAAAAAAATGATGATTACCATTGAAAGACGACACTTTGAGCCGATTGGCCAAGACAACATGTTTAGCAGGAAGTTTTTCTGCAAGAAGGATGCATTCTTTTTCCACATAGTTATCCCACATTGTTAGAGTCATTGAATTGAAGTTTTTATCAATTAGTATCAGATCTTGTACATAACTTTGGGTTCCATTTCTTGTTTGAATAAGTCTTTTAGGGCGCATATCAATAGCAATAACAAGTATACCTAACCATATGAAATCAAAGGAGGAGGGAAATTAATATGAATAGAGAATATATGAATAGGATAAAAGAATAATACAAGTCACAAAGAAGGAAAATGTAGGTAGGAATGGGAAGAAATACTTATGTCACTATTGCAGTCCATATATTTTTCAAGCTCATCAAATCTAGTAAATTTGTATGTGGAGAATAGAAACTCCAAATTGTCTTCCTTCACTTCTTCAATACGAGTCTTTCCTGTTATGGTCCATTAGAAGTCACCATTCAAAGCTTTATATTCAGATTTTGTATCTTTTACGATGGCATTCGAAATAATGTAGGTTTTACTTAGTAATAACTGATCTTCAAATGCTCGAATATTTCCATCGTATAATGTTGCATGTACTGTATTTCCCTATACCAGATATGAAAGAAAATAGTATAAAAATATTACTTAAAATATATTTGTGTAAGTAGAAAGGATGTATATCATATAAATTTGAGCAGATAGTTTTTACCCCAAAATCCATCAAAACCATGTTTTGGTATTTAGTATTGCTGTTTCGAGCTTCCTTAGGAGATATTTTCTCAGCAACAATAACTTTGGCTTCCCAATTCCTTTGACCTGGACTGATGTCTGGAATGAATTTGTAAGCTTCTCCCATATTTATTCAGATGAGTGGATTATCAACGAAGAAAAGAGAGAATTACCAAAAATCGAGAAAGTGAAGTAATATGGAAAATGTATAGATATCGTGTTTTTGTTCTGGTAATTCTTCTGTATTTAAAGTGGGGTTGGATATATATATATATATAGGAATGGAAAGTCTTTTTGTCTAGATATTTTTGATTATAGAGGATAATAAGATAAGGCAAAGAGTAAAATAATATTTGTACTTAGTACTAATTCCAAGAAAATAGCTGCAGGTTAAAAAACCAATGTAGACAGCACTAAAGGTGTATTGTCAGAAATATCCAAAGTGAAGTCAAAATATGAATGTGTTATATTTCTATGGTAACAACCTGCATACTATCTTGCTGTAACTTTTGGTAGAACAATTGGTATACATAGAATTCATTTGATAAGTATGGATTGACAAATATATGAAGGTAAAAATATATATAGGTATAAGAACGGTAGGTTTAAAAATGACCTAGAAAGAAATGTTATTAAGAACGACTTGATCTTGATAATAATATCGTTAAATATAGCTAAAAATAAATACTATTTTGTAAATGTAAAAATGATAAATATGATTTTTCAAAAACAGTATTTGTTGCTTTACATAATATTTGATTCAAAAAATAGACAGTATATTGAAAAAAAAATTTAATATATTTCTGGTATTTTTTATGACGAAAGGTATATAATGTTTGTTGTTGACATAAGAAAAAATATAAGAAATAATTACCTATAGTAATTTTAATCTGAACTTATGTAAGAGCAAGAGAGTTTGTTCTGAGGGAAGACTGAAAGGATGTTGATCAATATTACTGTCGAAGCTCGAAAAGTAAATGCTCAAATTCAAAGTTTAAGTAAGGTAAATTAAAACATATGTCATAGTAACATTTATAATGTCGAGAATTATTTTTCTTGTTTAAGATTTTAAATTCTTATTTTTCATTTTGTTTGAACTAAAAGATAAGAAATTAAATAAAATAAAAGTGGTGTGGCTCTAAGCGAAAGCCAACAAAGAGGTGGTGTGATCAACAAAATATTTCAACAATTTCTTGTGCTCTACAAAAGCATTTTGAAATAAGATTTTGTAGTTTATATATAGAGTAATTTCTTGCAAATTTGGAATAGAGAAGAGAAATAGTATCAAGAGAATGGGTTAATCTGGTGATGGATGAATGTAATATTTAGGTCAAAAGAAGGGAATGTGAACTATAAGATCTAGTGTGCTAATCTGAGAAATAAATAAAAGAACACATTTCGTTTAATCCTAATTAAATAAAGAAGCTGTACCTAAACACTGCTCTAAGTTTATATCTAATCTATGCTTCATTTTGCATCAACAAAGTAAACAAATAGGTACTAAGATCAGAGTACACTGAAAAGAGGACAATATGTAATCAAAATAGATTCTGTAAAAAATTCAAATAATTTTGAAAACAAAGGCAATATTGTGATAGATTTGTCCTATAACTACAAAATTAAAAGTAACTATATTCTAATGAATGAACTTGAAATTTTCAAATATATATGTAATGTAAGCTACATGTCTGTATACGTAAACAGATAATGTGTGTTACATAGACAAGTGAAGAGAGTCGTTGATCAAACTTGAAAAACCAGCAAAAGCTATAGTTTGGAAAGCTAGAGAGAACTCAAAAGTTAGGTAAGAAGAAGATTCAAATGTTTGGCAGAACTCATTAACCTCATGAAGGACGACCTATTATTCGTAGTAGCATATGATTTGACAGCGTCAAGCATATCATAACTCATCAAAATTAACTCCCTTACACCCTACTTTTCTTTGAGAAAGAAGTAAAGAAACTTAGAAGATAAGTTACAAATAAAACTACTGACATCCCAAATAATACCATGAGCTAAAGAGTTTTGTTCTACGAAAGGAAGAAAGCAAGGAAAAGAAACAAACTTACATAAGATAGCTCATCATATGACTTTAATAACTCAATCATTCTATGTCTTTTTTTTTTCCTTCAGCATCAGCAAGAGGCTATCATCATCAATACAACGGTTAGATGAAAGATTAAATGAATAGAAATTATAAAAAGTTTTTATCAATAATGAAGGTGTATAACATAGAATGGAGAAGAATGAAAAGAGAAATTGGTGCATGAGCAAAATGAACAATGAGCAAAATCTTGTTGCACAGAGAACTAAAATTATTCCCCTATTCTTTTATTTTTCTTGCAGAGCTTAGGATCTATGTAAAGCATTATGTTTCACTTTAAGTGTCTTCATACCCTGTAGTCAAATCTAAGAGAAATTATGCTTCATATATTATTCCTAAAGTATTACTACATAAAATCTCGTTTTCATAATGGTAAAAATTTCTTTTCAAGAGAGATTTTGTACATCACAACAGACAATTGATTAAAAACGTGAAGCTAGGATCTGGAAACCACATTTCGTACTTCTGATCTTGCATGAATTCTAACATAGACTAATGGTATCTAATGTTGGCTTCTGTAAGAGAGGATGAGTTGGACCTTATCACTTCTACGAACTACAATAATCATAGTTTTCTAATAAGCAGTTCATAATCACTCAATGGTAATTGAAAACATTCTCTTATTTTAATAAGCATGTATATAAAAGTAGATGAAGTTATCATAAAATATGTATATTAGTGATAATACCAAGAATCACTCTAGTTTAACCATATGGGAGGAAATTAAATTTTTGAATAAAAATAATGATAAGAAGTTTAAAGTACATTTTCCTTCTATCAAATTATCTGATAAGAAATTTAGTAATTTACCAAAGCTGAAGACATAGGTAGCTATCAATGCCTTATTGACAATGATGATGCCAATCCAAGCGACTGTATTAAACATCCATCGCGATGCATGAACCGCAGCGTTTGCCTCAGCTTTGCTTGAAGACGTCTCTATGCCGATGTAAAACTTATCAGTGAGATAATAAATTTTTCCTTTTAATAATTACAACAGCATTAGACAAATCGAGTCCTTCAAACATTTTACCAATGAAATTGTGAAATGAATAAGACGGCCTTTACTGGGGAAAATAGTATTTGGTTGAAATAATACTTCAAACTTTTGATGTAGCAAAATGGGTCCAATCTGGCATCTAATAAAATGCCTACCTATAGGCTCACAAATTATAGAATTAAGACATTGGCAAGCTAGCCATTCAATAATTTTGGCATAGAATGTTCTGAAAATAAATACTGTTTGAGTTTCGTAAATGAAATAATAATATTCACAGCTTAAGATAAAAACATAAGCATGTAAAAAACAATAGCGAAGAGGTAAAATGATACTAACCCTGGATTTTTAGTTAAGCAGTAAATCTAATTGAAAACGTCAATATGTGGTTTATGATTTGGAGTTGTATCACATGGCAGCGACAAACGGAATAAAGAACAGAAAAAAAAAGTAATAAGAATAGGGAAATATCGAAACAAAATAAGTATAGAAAATGACATTATTGTGAAGAATTTACATGTTCACATTGAGAGCTTCAGAAAAAACATAGCTAAGGACTTAGATATATATAAAAAGGAAATAAATAGCTAAATCATATATGTAATCAAAATAAATAAGTAATACAGTATGCAATATTTATGAAATAGATAAGGAATAGTATTTGGATAAAAGTGGCTACAAAAATAATAAAGAAGCAAGAATCTCTCGATATACAATATTTTTTGTTCATGTATTATGTTTATTAGATTTATCTAATGGATTTATTAAAACTTTGATATCTGTACTTGTTTTTGCTCTAGACAAAGCAACGTATAATTGTCCATGAGAAAATACAGGTTCTGGAAGATAAAGTCCAACAAAATCTAATGTTTGACCTTGTGATTTATTTATCGTCATTGCAAAACAAAGACGAATAGGGAATTGAGTCCTTTTGAAAGGGATTGAAGTTTTATCACTTTCAAGTGGTATAAATGGAATCCTAGGTAAAAATACTTGTTTTCCACGGTATTCACCAACAGCAATTTCTGCAGATATTACGTTTTTCTGAAATTTTTGGCAAATAAGTCTCGTTCCATTACATAAACCTTCAGATGGGTTAATATTCCGAAGTAAAAGAACATGACAATTTTCTTTTAAAGTAAGTTCATGTGGTGGAATACCATTTGGTGTTAAAGTATTTAAAAAATCTTCTTGGATACTTTGTTCAGATGTATCAATGGATTCATCAAAGCTATAATATGTAAATATTTGACCAGGGATTTCTTTAAGCAATATATTATTTATATGATCTACGTATTCATTTTTTGGTGTTAAAATTATTGAGCATAGTAGGTAAATTTTCCGTATAAGTTTGTATATTTGGGAACACTGATTTAATTAAATCTTTTAAAGATTCAAGCTCGTCATTAAATTGTACTGTTATATTAGGTGGTATTGTAACCATATTACATGAATGTTCTTTCTCTGTACCATTCCCAATATCAAGTAAATAATTACAGAATGATAGATCTAAATGAGCTCTCATATTTTGAGTCAATGATAAACGGATGAAAGAAGGCCACAAGTATGAAAAAACTAAACTTGCTTTCATTATGTCTTCTTTATTTCCTCTTTGAATAATTGGTAAAACTTGGCGAAAATCACCACCGAATACAACAACTTTCCCACCAAATGGTATATCTATTTCATTTATATCTCTTAAGATTTTATCTAAAGCTTCGACAGTGTAACGGCTTACCATTGGCACTTCATCCCAAATAATCAATTTAGTAATTCTAAGTAGGTTTGCTAATGCTGACTGTTTACTTATTGAGCAACCAATATTATCATCTATATACAAAGGAATTTTAAACCTAGAATGTGCAGTTCTACCACCTGGTAATAAAGAAGCAGCAACTCCAGAAGAAGCTGTAGCTATAGCGATAAGTTCTTTTGAGCGTACGGCTGCTAGTAAAGCTTTGTATAAATATGTTTTACCTGTACCACCAGGTCCATCAACGAAAAATATACCAGTTTCATTATTGAAAATTCTAGATAAGATTATATTATAAGCGTAAAGTTGTTCTTTGTTTAAAGAATTTGGATTAAAACTATTGGTTTGAGTATCACTATTTCTTAATTCTTCAGAAATCATATTAGCTAATATGTCATCCTCTGCTATGCTTATATGAAATGATACTAATTTATAATCATTAATATTTTTGTTCAATAGTTCTAGTATAGAATGTATATATTCTAACGCTTTTATTTCAGCAATGTGCAATGACATACCCTCATGGACAAAATCTTCATACATATAACTTTTAAATTTTTCCCATAAAAATTGTGGATTATTAGGACTACAAAACGTTAGTATAGTGGCAAATAATCTACGTAGTGAACAAGGCATTTGATAAATAATTGCCTCAGTTAAAGTTAACTCACAATTATTATCTCCACTCAATAAACCATGTGAAAGAGCTGCCTCACGGAAGCTGGGGGTTAATGTACCATTTACGATTCGTAATTGTTCAAAGGAAGTTGATCCTTTAATGTGGTTTAAAAGAAGTCGTAAGTAATATCTTTCACCTTCGGAAGGATTGGCTGTAACTATTCAGCCAATTACATTTTTTTGCTTTCGAGGAGTCCAAAGTCGTCCTCGTGTATCCCATACAAAATGAGAAGGGAAATCTTTATACGTAAATGATTTAGCTTTTTCGTTTGTTATATTAGTGCGAAAGAATTCAGTTAGTGTTGTTTTTTGTGTATAATCTCTATTTATAACTGATTGTAAATTATCACTATCTTTATAAGTAATTGGCTGATGGTTTTCTAGATGCAATTGTAATGAAAATACTGATGGAAACATTTCGGATAATAAAAATTCATAAATTCTCCACATGGCCTCAGGAGGAGAAATCCACCTAGCAGTTTGGTATTTTGTAATTTCGTCAATGTCAACATTTTTCTCATTCTCATTCACAGAGAAACTTATTCGATCATGCCCTTTATAAACATATTTATATAAATATTTGACAGCTTTAACAGTTGAACAGATTTCAACATTAATATGACAATCATATTTAGCTGTTAAATAAGGATTATAAGGTATAATCCACCTGTTATCTAAATAATGACCCCTGACTTTCACTTTTTGACCATCATCATGACGTTTATACTGTGGATATGAATCATTACCAAGCGAAGTCATCATGACATAATTTTTAGGATATTTATTTTTGCATTTATGATTTAACATACATATATTATTTGGATTTAATATTCCACAAGGATCATGAAACATATGTTTTGCAACAATTGAATACAAATGAGAGTAATAATTTTTGTTAGCAATTTCACAACATACAATTTTATCAATTAAATCTACTGAAGTAATTTTTGATCCGTATTTAAAAATTAATAAAAAATGAACATGTGGAAGGCCTCTTTTTTGAAATTCAACAACATATATATATGCAGCAACAGGTCCTAAAATATGACTTTTAAATAAGTCAATTTTTAGTTCTTCCAACTTAGCTCTAAATATTCGTGCAATTAAATCAGGTCTATTTTGTTTTTCATCATTATGCTTTAATTGATGTTCTATTTCTAACCAATTAGGATTGCAAGTCATTGTTAAAAAGACATCAGGTTTGCCATACCGTTGGACCAATGCCATTGCATCCATATAACGCTTTTGATTATTTCTAGGACCACCTATAAATGAGGCTGGTAAAACAATTTTTCGACCAATTTTATTACCTCTAGTTTCACCAGTATGAACACTATCAACAATTCCCTGATAAAGTTCAGCTCGTATTTGTCTTTGGTTGTTTCGAAAATAATCAAGTCTAGAAGTTTCAATTTTTACATACATGTCAACGACATATTGTTGAAACAATCTACCAGCATGAAGTAAAATACAATTACCTGAATTGCGAATTTGTAATTTGTAGCAGTAATACTCGCGACAAGACACATGCAACCTTTTTGTTCTTTGCTTCATAACTACATAAGAAAAAGAAAGGAATAAAATGTAATATCGAAAAGAATAAATACTATTATAATTACATATAATATACTATTGTAAAAAGAATTTTCATGTTATTAACCTTCGGTTTCTCTTTCAATCAATTCATTTGGAGAATTGACAGCATTAATATTTAGGGAATTGGTATCGGTAGTATGATGGTGAATTTGTTTATTAAATCTCTCAATACCCTCATGCCATCCAGATTGACCAAAAGGGAAGAGTAATGGATATTGAAGAGGATCATAACAACCAAAATAATAATGCACTCTATATGAAGCACCCGAATGACCATAAATTGATATATCACGAGTTTTGTTATTTGTAGATGTATCATCATCAACCCAAACTGCAGCTACTTGTGAAGACGTTGGAGTGTTGTATACTCTTTGATCTAAACCTGGATCACATTTTATTTGTATTCTACATGTGGATAAAGTATCAATATTGCTCAAGGAACGAAAAAATCTAGAGTAAGGATTAATGTTTAATATGTTAATTAATATACGTAAAGTTAATTCAGAAAATTTATCAGAAATTTTTAATCGATTTGGTAGTTCATTCTCAGTATCATAAAAATATAACTGTAAATAGGTTGGGTTATTGTTTGACGGTAACAATTGGTTTATATAATGATAAACTTGACCTTGAATCCTAAATGTATAAATGCCTCTGTAATTCTTACATAAATGTTTATCATATTTAACACCAAAAGATGTGAATGCAAAATGGTTGTTATAACCTCTTGCAATTTTCTTAAAATTTAATGATTCAGCTGAATTTGAAGTAAATAAATCATATAATTCATTTGGTACAATATGGGTATATAATTTAATCTTGCCATCTGAACAACAAAACTCTTTACTCTCTCCATAGAATTTTGTTGCTGCACAATGTGAACAACATGTGGGGTCTTTGAGGAAGTAAGATTTAGTAGGAATATTCTGGAGTGATAAATTTCTATTACCCTGATTATTTTCTAGATTTCCATCATCAAAACTAAATTTGTTTCCTTCGCATGCATGCTGCCTATTATCATCTCCTTTATAAATTGTTGGAGACGAAGATTTATTATTGTTATAACTGGAAGCTACAATTAAAACCAATAGGTATAACAAGAATTATTTTATGAAGTATCAAAATCAAGCATAAGATAAATTTCATAATAAGTAATGGAAAAAAAAATTTTAAACTTACTTGTTTCGGACTCAAAACAATCCTGAGGGATAAGATTATCTATATGACTGTCACCACGCAGCCTAAGATGTCCACTGTGATATCCTTGTTCTAATTCCTTGGTAGAAAGATTTGTTGGTATGGCAAATTGTTGTTTTGATTTAGCATACAAAGCTCGACGCCATGAATTTCGAGCTTCCTTCGTTTGCTGATAAAGTTCTCTACGACGTCTTTTTCGTAATTCAGAACTTCCACTACCACTATCAGCAGCATCCATAAGATAAATAACTACATGTAAAAACGCTTAGTGTTAAAAATGAATAAAGCAACTTCTTCAAACTCTTAGGAAGAAAAGAATAATTTGTTTTCCAATCTAAAGAACATATGTACCTAAAAATCTAAAACATAGACTAACTATACAAGTGGGAAAATAAAATATAAGCATAACAAAATAACGGAAAAGAATTTAATTTAATTAAAATTACATTTGAGTAATGATCTAACCAGTGTTATTAAATTTTTCAAATGCATAAGTTTCTGATAACATCAGTCTCTTCAGTATGGAAACCTTAAAATACAAACATATGGCAAAATAAAAAGGTCCTAGAACTATACAACTGAAAATGATAAACCATGCAATTGGACTTTCACCTCAAGAACATCAATTTCAGAAATATGTATTCTTATTAATGTGTAATGAATTTGAGCTCAATGTTCTTTTTCTAACAGTGAAGTGCAGGTTGAGAGTTGCTCGATTTCCCACTAAAGAACCTTCACTTCATCCCTAGTCTCAAAACTAAAGCTAAAAAGAAGTCCTCTAATAGATCAAAGAAAAAGGCAAAAATGTCTTCATGATTGGTAAACAAACAGTTAAAACCAGTGTTCCGTACAAGACCTTATAGATTTGCCACTTAAAAGTTACAATATATCCTAACAAAGAAAAGGAGATAAAAAACCATAGCAAATCATCTACTATTAATCAAATAAAGAAACAGATGTCATAACCGTAATCAAAATTCCCACCGCAATCAAAATTCCAAGATAGAAAATTTTTTTTATAAGGATAAAGTAAAGGTAAACAACAGTAAAACGTAAAACTCTAAACAATGAACGTAAAATTGGTACAAAGACGAAATTCGAAATGGTAGCTTATCTGGATTTAAAAGATGTCGGTTTCTATTTTCGGACGGATACTCCAACTCCTCGCCAAAAACGTCACCGCGAAGACGATAATAAAACACCCAAACATGCGCAGGAAACAAAACAAACAAACTGAGGACTTCCAAATTCTACGAAGAACGGAAAAAAAAAATTACAACGGCACGGAAATGAAAAAGAGAAAAACATACTGTAAAAGATGGCAACAGTTGCCGTCCAACAAGCCGGCAACCAAAGTATTGCTTGTGGTCGGCGGAGCATTTGGAAGAGGTTCACCGGTGAGTAGCTCGAAGATATTAGCAAGGCAAGGTGAAAGACCATAAGCTATCTGGGATTCAGAGTTTTAGAATATTATACCTTTGGACGAGGGTTTCAAGTTGTCAGAAAAACGGTAAAGGCGGTGAAGGATAAAGCGATGTCGTTTGGAGGAGAAGATAAAAACCACTTAAACGGCGTCGTATTGGCAAAGGCGGTGGATAGGTAAAAACGACATCGTTTTGGGCGACGAAAAGAGGGAAAAAGTGCCTCTTTTAGTTTTGTTAGGATATACGATAAAGCTACATGTAGATTATTTAATATTTAGGCGAGATTTAATTTTTTGAATTAAAATCTTACATGTGCATAATTTTATTTAAATAAATGATAAATGAAACTTGAAATCACTAATATTTATCTGTTCTAGTAGCATGTTGAAATTATAAACCGTTTATGATAATATGTGTAATTATTACAAAGTAAAAAAAAATCCATTTTATTATGTTATTCAAAATTACTAATTATTATGTTAGATAAAAACTTACTGATGCCTCACAATATCATTAATATTTGATACACTAATATTACCTTAAAAATACCAAAGCACGTATATTGTACGGGCATACGACTAGTAGTGTAAGAAAAACCTAAAATGTAATGAAGTTCAGCCATAATTAAGTATATACAATAACAGAGTGTTTAGATAAAATGCAAAAAAGAATACTATTCAAAATTCGGATAAGACCGTTGCTCGAGAGATGATCAAATGGCTATCGAGGGGTGGCCTATCGCTCGAGCGGCCGCCTCGCGATTAGAGAGTGTCAATGCTCTTATTTTGGGGGCTCGAGCAACTACCTCACGATTAGCGAGCATCAATGCTTCTGCCTTCTGTTCTTGAAGCTTGAATTCTACTACAATAAACAAAATTTCAAAAACTCTCCAACTGGAGACAAATTACACTACAAGGAATAAAACTTTAACTCTTCAACCAAAAAAATCT
Source organism: Fraxinus excelsior (assembly GCA_019097785.1). NCBI lineage: Eukaryota > Viridiplantae > Streptophyta > Magnoliopsida > Lamiales > Oleaceae > Fraxinus > Fraxinus excelsior. The sequence goes on from CM032630.1 coordinate 37,099,908, forward strand.
CTACCAAACATCCTCTACATCTTCCACAAAGCCCAACTAGGGCAAGCTCAACTAAATCCAAACACTACTCAGCAGGATTACCTTGGGTGCTAAAGTTACTCGAATTATCCTCATGAGCAACAAGATCACAGATAACTTAATAATTATCAAGCAAGATTGGAACATACCATGTAACAAAATCAACATAACAAAATGCTTCTATAGAAAGTTTTTTGCTAGACTCAATACCTTCAACCGCACATAAAGTATAAGCAACAAAAGCAACTTCATCGTATCTTTGTGGAAGCCTAATATCTCTACTAGGTCTGTTTTTAGCAATTGAATATTAAGGCATAGTTGGTGATAATGGAAACGAGGAATTGCCCTTAACTTCTAAGCTCGGTTGAGATGTATTCTTTAATATAGGCCATAAACCAAATTCCAACGGTAATAAACCAAACTCAAAATCCACTCGAGTCTCTAATTTTCTGCTGATTAATATCCAAAAATTCTGTAGAACTAAGCAAGAAATATAATCGGGACCTTCTCTATCTCTTCAACATAACACATGCACTTTTATTAGCTTTCAGGACTCTACCTACATAAGTGTACTTGTATTCTTTTGAATCAAGAGTACTTCTGGAGATAAAACTTCTCTTCAAATCTAGAGCACGTCTCACATCACCAAGTGTTCTGACAGTCCCATCAAACACGTTAATACTGACCCTTCCAATACCCTTTATCCTACTAAGTGTATAATTTCCCTTTACCACAACACCATTAGAAACTATTTCATATATTGAAACAAATCCTGATTATGACACCTATGAAGAATACAAGTTGTATCAAGAATTCAAATCTTGTCAAGTTTGGAGTCGCCATCGGAAATCACCAAAAAATCTCCATCGTTGTAGCTACCTTTTGTAATAATGGTTTCACCTGAAGTTTCTAATTGTTTTTCCTTTTGATTTGCAGCAATTAATTTTTCTTATTTCGCAATTTATAACAATCATTCATAACGTGCCCCTATCTTTTGCAATATTACAGACCTTATTACTGTAATTAGACCTTGATTTACCCCTCACATAATCACCATGAACAACAAGACCATCTCCATTAGCTTCAGATCCAACAAGATTTTTCATTTTTTCCTTTAAAAGCAAAACATCATATACTTCTTGGTCCTCTTCAATAGTGAGAGTATCAACGACAATTTTCTTAAAAACAACTAGGTGATCTTCTAGTGATGTACTTTTTGTCACATAATGATAATACAATTGCTATTTCAAGTGTAATTTGTTTGTTAAACATTTCGTCATACATAATTAGTCCAATTTAAACCATAATGCAACAACGTTTTTCTCCTTCAAAATGTCCTGAAAAATATTATTCGAAAGATGAAGATATATATGTGATAGAGACTTTCGATCATTACGTTGTCTTTCCTTCATACTCCAAGTTGAGGGCATTCTGTCAAATTTGAATAATGCAGCATCTACATCCATCTAAACGAGCACTGCTAGCATATTGACCTACCAAATCAAAAATCTGGTATTGCGATCCAGTAGCGAAATATTATACTTCACATTTGTTATCACAAAAATCAGGCATCAAACTAAGTTGATTAAACGTCGCTCTGATATCAATTGTTTAGGAATTATGTATTGAATCGATACCACTTGTTAGTAAATAAAGGAACGAGAATAATATGATAATATGAAAATCAAATATGAACACAAGATTTACATGGTAAAAGTCTACCATGGACAAAACAGGAGAATTTATAATATCAATAATGGAGAATTATAAATTATTGTGTAAAATGTAAGGATTGATTTTTTCCAAAGGTTTACTCTTCATATATATAGTGCAAGAAGAGCCTAAGATGTGGTGGAGTTCTACTCGAATTAAGTTTATTTAATAACGGAGTGTTTGAGATAAAATAGGATTCAAAATTTTTCCAAAAATTAAAACTGTTTAAAACCAGGATAAGACCACCACTCAAGCGATGGTCTCGTTGCTGTGGAGCGGTGGCCGCCTCGCGGCTAGCGAGCGCCAATGCTCCAACTTTGGGCACTCAAGCGAGAGCTGAGCACGTGCGAGCACTTGTTCATTGTTTCAATTTTTTTCCACGATTTTTTCCTCTCCTTTTACAACTTGGACTCTTTCATGTCTTTTTCAAGTCCAAAACAAATTTCAAACTCCCAAATTGAATTCCAATTAGAATTCAAATAAAATTACCAAGTCATCTTCCAAATAGATTTGGGGTCATGCCGTAACTCTAACATTTACCCTTGGACATAAATAGAAAATCAAAATTAAAAGGTTGATGCAAACTAAATTTCATCCGAACTTGAGAAAAAAAAATTGGAAAGCCTTCAAGAGACCGTTCTAGGCAATTGTCGTCAAGTTTTAGGTGAAACTTTATTTGCAAGTCAATTCTTGATAATTTTGACTTGATCAATGACTATTCAAAAGTTTTCTTTCCACCCATTTTCTTCGTATCTTGGCCTAGGAGTTTCCTTTGACTAGACCAATTTATTATTCAAATAATTTTTGCAAAGAAATGGGTTGGTGGCATCACTTGTAGAATAACGTTCCCTCAACAATGTAACAATTAAAAACATGTAAATGTCAAACACAAGATGATCTCCAGTGGAGCAGACTGAATTCATTTGTTGATTAAAAGTTGAATGTGCATGATTTTTGAAGGATAAAGTGATTAGAGATTTATACATATTAAAAGTTTTATTTTTCTAAATAGTGATGTCACCTTAAATATCTATTAGTACCATGCTATACTATCAATGGAAATGAGAGATGTCTCACTAATGATCAATATATTTATCGATTAAGAGGAGGGTTGGGATCTTGTCAATTAAAGAGACCTTCATCAACAATATCAAATGATCACGTTTATTTATTTAAATAGACTTAACACACTTAGAATGAGTTTGTGAAAGACGCGAAAAGATCCAATAAAAGAATATTTAACTATTTTTCTATCAAGAAATATAAATTTTGCAGCCTTAATAAAATCTTAGCAAGTTCTATTGTAGGGTTTTAGGTGCCCCATCTGAGCCCCATTATTAAAACTCATTTTTTTTTTTTTCCCTAATTCATCTTCAATCAAATATGAGAAAATAAAGTCCATAAAGTTGTCTTTTTCTAATACAGGATTTTAGTTAAATAATGTAAACCTGTCCATTTTCTCTATTAATATCCCATCCCACTCCTAAAAAAAAAAAAAAACAATAAAAAAAGTAAGTTTCCATTTTCCATTTTCAGTTTTGGTCATAAGTTACTATTTTATTTATTTATTTATTTATTTGAGTCAACGCAGAATAATGCAAATATTGGGCGATCCAATTATTAATGACTGACTTAACCGCAATAAGTATATGAGGTGATGATTAACAAATATAAACCACTTTAAAGAAGAGATAGTTAAGACTAATTGAACATTGAAAATAACAAGAAAGACTCAATCTACAAATTTAATTCTTATATCATGCAATGTTTAGGTGAAAAATCAACAAACCATAAAGGATTCATTTCGACCTCTCAAATTATTTTTCTTTTACTTTCTTCTTTTTCATTTAATTTAATTTTAATCCATATAATATATAATTGAGTTTTCAACAAAAACATTACATTATCTACAATTTCTTTTAGAATAAAATGATTCAAAAAATTATATCATCTAAGAAGCATTGATTTCAGCAAAATATATTCCATAATATGTCCATACAAACCCCAAAATGCAGAGAAACTTCTACTTTAGATATAGCAAAACATCTACCAGCCAGTTGAAAGAAGGGGAAAAGATGAATCAGCTCACAAGGGGAGGGAGAAAATTTTGCAACGAAATGGAGGGACCACCCTCATTACTTTCGTGATCTTGTTGCAGCTCTTCTTGCTTCATCTGGCATTGAAGGATAGAGTTCCACATACCGCGATCCAATCAACATCTTGTCCTTGCACATTGCTTTCTTCGCCTCTTCGGCCGAAGTAAACTCCACATATGCCTCTCCAGTAGCTTTCCCATCAGATCGCAATGCAATCTGGATCTTATCATCTGGGACGTTGAAATCCCCAAAAAATTTAACAATTTCTGATTTTTTAACAGAGTATGGGAGTCCGCGTAACTTCAAGATCTCTGTATACTCCATATTATTTTTGTCTGGAGACTTCTTGCGTCGAGGTGGAGATGAGGTTCCATGGTAGTCAATGCTTCCATAAGCTCCTTCATTAACCTCAGCTGCTATGGCATGGTAATATTCCTGCCTTTTGCACCTGAAAACTTCGACGTACCTCCTCCCCATGTTTTGTCGATCCCTCTGAAGAGCAAGCTCTGCCTGCATCGGTCCTGCAAAGACCACAAAACCTTCTCCAGAAAATCGCCCATCCTTGTTAACCAAGAACACATCCACAATGTCCAGCCCAGCAAAGAACTTGAAAATGTCAACATCTGAGCAATTAAAGGGAAGACCCCTTACACGTACGACGGGGAAGGCAGAAGGCTGATATCTACTTGCACTACCATAGCCGTAAGGTTGATAGCCACTTGAACCACTGCTCACTGCCAAGTAGGGATTTGATTCCATCATTCTAGGTCTCTTTGAGCCGATCTCGTACCCGTCCGAAACCCCCCCGCTCCCCAACATTGCCCTTCAATTATTCATACCAAGGAAGGAAAAAATTCCCCCACTCAACCTTGTTAATAAAGCCAATCCCAACCCATACTTTTCCTAAAATCTCATGCTCTTAATAGTATATCAAGATAAAGATTTATCATATTCATGAACCCAACAATAAATAAAAGAACTATTCTCAAAAATAAAAAAGTGAACGGCTGAATAAAAAGCATGGTGCAGAGATCAAGAAACAATGCACATCATCTATCTAAATGGTAATATTAAATTTTTAAACAGTATAATATCATTAAAAGTATACTGATTAATCAATCAAGATGAAAATGCACATCATCAATCTAAATGGTGACCTCATCACTGTTTCCCTCAATTACACTTAATATTTATGCTGACAGTCCAAGATTGACAATCTTGCTGTCATGACTCTCACCACAGTCTATGCATTCTAGAATATTCGATGCCTACTCTATAAATTCAGCACATGGGGAGGGTGAAAAGAAAGTTAAAAATTGATGCAAAAAACTGAATCACCCCCTTTCTCTTATCGCTTCTTTCTATCTTCATCTCTTAATCCGAAATTCTTCTTCTCTTTCATTTCTCTAAATCTGTTTCTCAGTATTTTTTTATTTCTCTGAATCTGAATTCTCTTCTTACTTCTCAGATTTTCTGCGTTTCCCTCCCCCTTTCTCTTTACATTTCACTATTGCATTGTAATTTCATTTCAATTAATAGATTTACAGGCTGGGTTACTGATTCCCAGCTGACTGCTTTCAATCGTGGGTTGAATTTGAGTTGAATTTGGTTGAAGTTGAGATCCAGCCATAACACTTGCCCACCGGATTAAACTTAAAATAGCAAAGTTAAAATCATGACTAAGAACCTCTCTAAAGATCTGTCTAGCACATAAATAACTTTTTTATTTCATTTTCTCTACTTGCGCAATAATCTTGTACCAGGAACAATAACTATTTTTCACAGACCGTTTTACTAACAGCTGCTTAAAGGTTCTATAAAATCATATATTTTGTAAGTACTGATGTTAGTCTTGATCTATTCCTCTTTTATGTAATTTACACATGCCCTAACACAATCCTCTCTTGAGACTTCAATATCCTCCTAAGTAGCATTTTATCCCCTTTGCTCTCATCTTCGTACACTGCGATCTTTAGTAAAATCTATACGCAACAGTCACGGGTTCTCAAATTAAAGTTTTATCGGTATTCAATTATCAACTTTTCAAACCACTAAATTTCATAGATTGTTCAGAAACTGTACCGTGAGCCACCGGACAAGAATTATTATCGGTATAATTGCTAATAAGTAATACATCAATTTCAATCAGTTTAGAATCTAAATTTTACCCTACGTATTTTGAGACTGCAATTCGAAAAATAAAAATTGAAGAAATAAGAATCAAAATCAATATCCCCCAATTATAGAAGTAAAAAAAAAAAAATGAAAATTTGTTAAACAAAACACGCATACAAATGGATTTTAATGGCCAGAAAATTGATGCTAAACTTACCCTCGGTGTCCGTACATCGCTTCAAACTGTTGGATCACTTCTCTTTCCGTGACGAACGACGCAAATTGAAACAAAACCCTAGCCAGACCCAGATAAAATACAAATAAAATTAAATTAAAGAAAACGTGGCGGTAAAATTACGTAAGTACCCTTTCGGATCTCAATTAAAAACCACCCAATAAAAAATAGTGCAAATTACCCAATTCCCTACTTTTCAAGATCCATTTTCCAAAATCAAATTTCAAGGTTTAAATTTCAAAAATCAAATGTTTTATATATAGATACATATTTATTATATTTAATTAAATATTAATAATAACATTATAAAAATTAATTTATATACAACCACCCCACCCCAAAATTAATTTTCAAACCCTAAATTATATTATCTCTCTCTCTGTCTCTCACTTCTCTCACCTCTCTCTCACTCCGTCTCTCACTTCTCTCTCTCACCGACGGGCGACGACTCGTTCCTCCACCGGCGGGCGGCAACTCATCCCTCCCGGATCGCAGTAGCGTCGCGTTCCTGCAAATTAGCAGCAGCATCGCGCGACGCTAGCCTAATTCGCAGCGGCGGTGCAACGCTGCTGCGAATTAGGGCAGCGTCGCGCAACGGCAACGATGCTGCAAATTGCAACGTCACTCAACGTTGCTGGCGTTTAGGGGCTAGGCTAGGGCTTAGGTTGATATTGGCAGCATTGGTAGCGTTTGGCGGCTAGGCTAGGGCCTGTGCGGTGGTGGTTCCTGTGGCAGGTAGTTTGTGTGTGGGAATGCCATGGGTGCTAATCCGATGGTTGAATTTTTGGAGTTTTTTGGTTTTTTTGATTTCTACCGTGCAGTGGTCGGTGGTGGTTGTAACGGTCGATGGTGGTTGATTTGTTCGAACTTGATTTGTTCGAAATCACGGCAAAGCCGGCCCTGCAGCTCAATTATCCGCAGATGAAATCGCTGCTTCAATTCCCTCGAGGAACCACCACGCGCAAGCGATGATTGACCGATGATGCAATTTCTGGCTAGTCGGTCATTTCTTGATTGTAGTACCACTAGAGGCGAAAATGGAGTTGTTAAGAGGCTATACAGTTTGGCGGCGATTTGTTGGGCGATGCTCGTCGATTGTTGCTTCGTCGGAGGTTTGACAGTGGTCGTCGATTTTTTGTTTTTTTTTGTTCTGGCGTTGCAGATCCAGTGGCCTCGGTGTGGTTGGTGGTGGTTTGCTGTGAGGTGTGGTGTTGGCTGTTGGTTCCCGTTTTTGCAATGGTTGGGTGTGTGTGTTTGTGCGGCGCCATTGGTGTTTTGTGGTGGGTGGTAGTGGAGGTGCCATTGGTGTTGATGGTGGTGGCACCGCGTGGAGTGGAGTGGGTTGCGGGATGGTGGGGTATGGGTTAGGCTGTGTTGGCGACGTTAGTGATGGTGGTTGTGGTGAGTTCTCGGCTGTGGTAGCAGCGACGGAGTAGGGTTAGGGCATGTAAAACGGTGGTGGTTGTGGTGGTGGTGTGGTGGTGCTGTATAGTCTCTGTGACCTGAGCCATATGCTGTAACCTGAGTCATGTGTAAATATTCTATGAATTATGCTGTGACTATTAACAAAAACCCGAGCTATTTGGAAAAATATTAGGTCAATTATTTCTCTCTTTTCTTGTGAGATGCACATCCCAAACTTATTTTTCTAACTCTTTTTCCAATGTGTGATTTAAGGTTGAATTCATATACTAATCCATGTCCTATCTAATTTGGTTAGATTTTTGCTAATTGCAGCTCAACATGTTAACAAATAAGAATTCTCCTTTTTATATATAGCTTCAATATCCAAGAATCAACTAAACTAATAATCAATTGTCAAATATCTAATTTTATCAAATAAGTATTTAGGGCTCAATCAATGCATGTAGTGCTCCTTCTGTTTCATGCACTTTTTTTTATAAATATATTATTTTTTCTTATGTGCGAACTTCTTTACATTAAACTTTTTAAATGACTCTCGTAACGAGTTTTTGGTCAATGACTCCTGAGTCATATGACTATAGGACACTGAATTTTAGATACCCTTACAGATTTAATCACTTGAGTCATAAAGGTTACGAAAAGACGTATTAAAATGAAATAAACCCTTTTTAATGAAATGATTAATACAATGCCCCTTATTAAATACAAATTTTATGAACTGGCTCTAATTTAAAGATTTTCACCCAATTTTTATCTTATTGGTCTTAAGTAATCCACACAAAATTTAGCACATACGAAATCCACATCTATCTGTTTGAATTTTACAAATCTATGGTCACAATTCAACATATTCTAACCATTGGTCCAACCAAATTAATATGTAATTTTCATGATTATTGTGCTCAAAATAAATCAATCTAACGTTGACAAGTTTCAGTTTAATCAAAGCAGCCTCCGATAGTCTCTATTCATAAATTACAAACAATTTCAAATAACATCATCACAAGCCGGCAAGGTTATCAAATTCACACAAACACACGTAAAATAAGAGATTATTTTTAAAAAAAGCAAAAAATTCACCTTTTTTTTCACACTAACAAAAAAAATAATATATATATATATATATAGCAAACTAACTAAACACCACCCCAAGTTTAATTCCTACATTGTCCTCAATCTACAATAATTTATAATTAAAACATAGAAATTAAATTAAGAGGGAAACTTAGACTCACCTGATGTTAATAGGATAATGGACTTGGAATTTGAAGAATCCGGTCTACTTTCCTTCTACATTTTCCCTTTTCTCCTCATTTGAAGACGTCTTATATTTTTGATGCCATATTTCCTACATTGAAGATCATAAAATACATTAGTAACCCATAATCAATGAATAATAATGAAGGCATCATATAATAATAATAATATTTTTGTGGCGCCTAGGTGCCAATTTTAAAAAAATATATATATATATATTTGCAGGTTTGCATCGCTGGGCACTGCATCCCTACATTAAATTGCCAGTTGCGATTTTTTTTTTTTTTTGAACCATGAAAACTTGCCTATATGTAATATGCAATCATATATTTTATGTGCAATGCATGTACAAAAAATCAAGAAGTTTAAAGTTTAGAAAAGTGGATTGTCTCCCGATAGTTCTTGATTTATAGTGTCAAGCTCGACTTTTGGTCCATTATTGATTATGGTGGCTCGAACCAAACTATGTCGTCCTTGCACTCTGTACAATTTTCATTTATTCACACTTTCCTTGCTCTCCACATTGTAATATTTTCACTTTCAACTCTACCAAGAATTCCAGCAAAATTTGATTTTCTATTATGACAACTTCATTGATGAGTTGACTCTTATCAATTCTACAACAATCTTTAATATTGGAAGGTTTCTCAAATGTGATGTAAATATTGAATATTTCTTGCTTGTCATCCATCCTCAATATCAACTTACTCATCTCCATGTCAATTAAAGTTCGTCTAGTTACTAGAAATGGTCGGCCTAATATAACAAAAATATATTGATCTCCTTCTACGTCCAACACAACAAAACCCACAAGAAATAATATATTTTCCACTTTTATGAGTACATCGTCAACTTCTTCTCGGGGCCATAAAATTGTTCTATCAGCAAGTTGTAGCATTATTGATGTTGATTTCACTTTACCCAATCCCAATTTTCTGTAAACATAATATGACATTAGATTTACACTAGCACCTGTATCACATAAAACATTAATAAAACAAGAATTTCCAATTGAAATTGACAAAGTAAAACTTCCTGGATCTTTCAACTTGGGAGGCAATTTATTTTGTAGTCTTGCACTACTTTCCTTTGTTAGTGCCACAATTTCAAACAAGGGAACCATTCTTTTCTTTATCAACATCTCTTTCAAAACTTTCATGTTGCTTGAAATTTGTAATATCGTATCAATGAACGAAAATATTGATCTAGAGCTTCATAAGAACATCAAGAATTTTTTAAATTTTGAATCTTGTTTGTTCTTGAGACTTTGAGAAAAAGAATGGGAGACATGTAAGTCTTGACTGGACTGGTACCTTGGTAGTAGATGTTTCTTACTTTCTTCATTCTCAACTAAGGTTGGTACATATTTTCTTCCATTGTAACTTCATCAACCTCTTCTTGCTCATCTTTTCTTTCTGATCTTTTCATAGTAATCTCTAGTAATTATATCACACTTCTTGTAGTTTGACATGAATGTTTCCTCATTCGACTTTTTTCGAAGTCTTTGGGATAATGGAAGTGGAGGTCTATATGCTTTAACTTTTAGAAGTGCCCTTATGAATTGCTTTTCACTATTCTTATAGACATCACCCGCTCCTTAGGATTTGTCATTGTATTGTTAGGCATGATCTTAGTGGACGTTTTGCAACTAATTGAGCCATCTGACCAATTTTTGTTTCCAACTGCTTAATAGATTCTAATTGATTTTGAAAATTTGCATCGATTTGTTGGAGTACTTTGTCAGTTTTCTACATATATTAATGAAACATCTCCCGCAAACTTGATCTTCACTTTTTTGGGGATTATTTGAACTAACCCCTTGTTAATTCTCAGACCATCTTAAGTTTAGGTACGTTGCCTCCAACTTGGATTATATGTCTGTGAATAAGGGTTATATTGTAGATGTGCACCATTCTGTATTAGTTTACTCGTTCTTCTAGTGAACCCAGAAATAAGAATTTTCCTGTGGCATAATTGATTCCACATTCTCACATACCAAATTAACCATTACTGCATTTACTTCATTTATCCCGATCTCCTTCTACGCCCAACACAACGAAATCCACATAAATTATTAGATTTTTCGCTTTTACGTGTACATACTCAACTTTTCCCCGAGGCCATGAAATTGTTCTATCAGCAAGCAGTAGCGTCATTGGTGTTGATTTGACTTTACCCAATCCCAATTTTCTGTAAACAGAATATGACATTTGATTTACACTAGCACTTGTATCACATAAAACATTAATAATACAAGAATTTCCAATTGAAATTGACAAAGTAAAACTTCCTGGATCTTTCAACTTGGGAGGTAATTTATTTTGCAGTATTGCACTACTTTCCATTGTTAGAACAACAATTTCAAACAACGGAAGCTTTCTTTTCGGTGTCAACACCTCTTTAGAAAATTTCATATATCTTGAAATTTGTAATATCGTATCAATGGATGGAAATATTGATCTTGAGCTTCATGAGAACAACAAGAATTTTTTAAATTTTGTATCTTGTAAGTTCTTGAGTCTTTGAGAAAAATAAATGGGAGACACCTAAGTCATGACTGGACTAGTACCTTGGTAGGAGATGTTTCTTGCTTTCTTCATTCTCAACTGAGGTTGGTACATATTTTTCTTCCATTGTACTTCACCAACCTCTTCTTGCTCATCTTTTCTTTCTGGTATTTTCACAAAAATCTCTAGTAATTATATCACACTTCTCGTAGTTTTAGCATGGATGTTTTTCTCTTTCGACTTCTTTCGAAGTCTTTGGGATAACGGAAGTGGAGGTTTGTACGCTTTAACTTTTACATGTGCCCTTTTGAATCGCTTTTCACTACTCTTATAGACATTACATACCCCTTAGGATTTGTCACTGTATTGTTAGGCAAGATCTTGGTTGACGTTCTAGAAGCCATCTGACCAATTTTTGTTTACAACTGCTTAATAGATGATAGCTGATTTTGAAAACTTGTATCGATTTGCTGGAATACTTTGTCAATTTTCTACATGTATTAACGAAACATTTCCAGCAAACTTGGTCTTCACTTTTTTTAGGAATATTTGAAGTAACCTCTTGTTATTTCATAGACCATCTTAAGTTCGGGTGTTACCTCCAACATGGATTATATGTCTGTAAATAAGGGTTATACTATAGATGTGAACCATTCTGTATTAGTTTATTCGTTCTTCTGGTTAACCCAGAAATAAGAATTTTCCTATCGCATAATTGACTCCACATTCTCACATACCAAATTAACCATTACTACATTTACTCCATTTATCCTGATCTCCTTCTACGTCCAACACAATGAAATCCACATAAAATATTACATTTTTCACTTTTACGTGTACATACTCAACTTTCCCCCGAGGCCATGAAATTGTTCTATCAGCAAGTTGTAGCGTCATTGGTGTTGATTTTACTTTACCCAATCCAATTTTCTGTAAACAGAATATGACGATTTACACTAACACCTGTATCACATAAAACATTAATAAAACAAGAATTTCCAATTGAAATTGACAAAGTAAAACTCCATGGATCTTTCAACTTGGGAGGCAATTTATTTTATAGTATTGCACTACTTTCCATTGTTAGTACAACAATTTCAAACAACGGAATCTTTCTTTTCGGTGTCAACACCTCTTTAGAAAATTTCATATATCTTAAAATTTGTAATATCGTATCAATGGATGTAAATATTGATCTTGAGCTTCATGAGAACATCAAGAATTTTTTAAATTTTGTATCTTGTAAGTTCTTGAGTCTTTGAGAAAAAGAAATGTGAGACACCTAAGTCATGACTGGACTGGTACCTTGGTAGGAGATGTTTCTTGCTTTCTTCATTCTCAACTGAGGTTGGTACATATTTTTCTTCCATTGTATTTCACCAACCTCTTCTCGCTCATCTTTTCTTTCAGGTCTTTTCACAGTAATCTCTAGTAATTATATCACACTTCTCCTAGTTTTTGCATGAATGTTTTCCTCGTTCGACTTGTTTCGAAGGCTTTGGGATAACGGAAGTAGAGGTCTGTACGCTTTAACTTTTACAGGTGCCCTTATGAATCGCTTTTAACTACTCTTATAGACATCACCTGCTCCTTAGGATTTGCCATTTTATTGTTAGGCATGATCTTGGTGGACATTCTAGAACTTGTTGAGCTATCTGACCAATTTTTTCCAATTGCTTAATAGATGTTAGCTGATTTTGAAAACTTGTATCGATTTGCTGGAGTACTTTGTTAGTTTTCCACATGTATTAATGAAACATCTCCAGCAAACTTGGTCTTCACTTTTTTAGGATTATTTGAACTAACCCCTTGTTAATTCTCAAACCATCTTAAGTTTTGGTGTTGCCTCCAACTTGGATTATATGTCTATGAATAAGGGTTATACTGTGGATGTGAACCACTCTGTACTAGTTTACTCGTTCTTCTGGTGAACCCAGAAATAAGAATTTTTCTGTCGCATAATTGACTCCACATTCTCACATATTAAATTAACCATTATTGCATTTACAACATTTATCTTGATCTGCTTCTACATCCAACAAACGAAATCCACATGAAATATTAGATTTTTTTTTTCTTTTATGTCTACGTACTCAACTTTCCCCTAGGCCCATGAAATTGTTCTATTAGCAAGTTGTAGCGTTATTGATGTTGAATTGACTTTACCTATTCCCAATTTTCTATAAACAGAATATGACGTTAGATTTACACTAGAACCCGTATCACATAAAACACTAATAAAACAAAAATTTCCAATTGAAATTGACAGAGTAAAACTTCAACTTGGAAGGAAATTTATTTTGTAGTCTTGCAGTACTTTCCTTTGTTAGTGCCACGATTTCAAAAATTGGAAGCTTTCTTTTCTTTTTCAACACATCTTTCAAAAATTTCATGCAGCTTGAAATTTGTAATATCGTATCGAAGAAGGAAATATGGATCTGGAGCTTCGTTAGAACATCAAGATTTTTTAAAATTTTGTACTTGTTTGTTCTTGAGCGTTTGAGAAAAGAAATGGGAAGCACGTATGTCTTGACTGGACTGGAACCTTGGTAATAGATGTTTCTTACTTTCTTCATTCTCAATTGAGGTTGGTACATATTTTTCTTCCATTGTACTACACCTACCTCTTCTTTCTCATCTTGTCTTTTTAGTCTTTTCACAGTAATCGCTAGTAATTATATCAAACTTCTCGTAGTTTTAGCATGAATGTTTTCCTCATTTGTCTTCTTTCAAAATCTTTGGTATATCGAAAGTGGAGGTCTGTACGCTTTAACTCGTTGAGCCATCTGACCAATTTTTTTTTTTTGCCAACTGCTTAATAGATGTTAGCTGATTTTGAAAACTTGTATCGATTTGCTGGAGTACTTTGTTAGTTTTCTACATGTATTAATGAAACATCTCCAGCAAACTTGGTCTTCACGTTTTTTTAGAATTATTTGAACTAACCCCTTGTTAATTCTCAAACCATCTTAAGTTTTGGTGTTGCCTCCAACTTGGATTATATGTCTATGAATAAGGGTTATACTGTGGATGTGAACCATTCTGTACTAGTTTACTCGTTCTTCTGGTGAACCTTGAAATAAGAATTTTTCTGCCGCATAATTGACTCCACATTCTCACATATTAAATTAACCATTATTGCATTTACAACATTTATCTTGATCTCCTTCTACACCCAACAAACGAAATTCACATGAAATATTAGATTTTTTTCTTTTATGTCTACGTACTCAACTTTCCCCCGGGCCCATGAAATTGTTCTATTAGCAAGTTGTAGTGTTATTGATGTTGAATTGACTTTACCTATTCCCAATTTTCTATAAACAGAATATGACGTTAGATTTACACTAGCACCCATATCACATAAAACACTAATAAAACAAAAATTTCCAATTGAAATTGACAAAGTAAAACTTCCTGGATCTTTCAACTTGGGAGGCAATTTATTTTGTAGTCTTGAACTACTTTCCTTTGTGAGTGCCACAATTTGAAAAAATGGGAGATTTCTTTTCTTTGTCAACACCTCTTTCAAAAATGTCATGTAGCTTGAAATTTGTATTATGGTGTCAATGAACGGAAATTGGTCTGGAACTTCATGAGAACATCATAAATTTTTTAAACTTTGTATCTTGTTTGTTTCTTGAGTGCTTGGGAAAAAGAAATGGGAGGCACGTAAGTCATGACTGGACTGGTTCCTTGGTAGTAGATGTTTCTTACTTTCTTCATTCACAACTGAGGTTGGTACATATTTTTCTTCCATTGTACTTCACCAAGCTCTTCTTGCTCATCTTTTCTTTCTGGTCTTTATACAGTAGTCTCTAATAATTATATTTCACTTCTCATAGTTTTAGCATGAATGTATTCCTCGTTCGACTTCTTTCAAAGTCTTTGGGATAACGGAAGTAGATGTCTGTACTCTAACTTTTACAGGTGCCCTTATGAATCGCTTTTCACTACTCTTATAGACATCACACGCTCCTCAAGATTTTCATTGCATTGTTAGGCATGATCTTGGTGGACTTTCTAGAACTTGTTGAGCAATTTGATCAATTTTTGTTTCCAACTGCTTAATAGATGTTAGTTGATTTTGAAAACTTGTATCGATTTGTTGGAGTATTTTGTCAATTTTCTACATATATTAATCAAACATCTCCCGCAAACATGGTCTTGACTTTTTTTGAGGATTATTTGAGCTAACCTCTTGTTAATTCTTAGACCATCTTAAGTTTGAGTGTTGCCTCCAACTTGGATTATATGTCTATTAATAGGGGTAATATTGTAGATGTGTATTTTATATTTAGTTTACTTGTTCTTCTGGTGAACCCTGAAATAAAAATTTTCCCGTCGCAAAATTGACTCCACATTCTCACATACTAAATTAACCATTACCGCATTTACTCCATTTATCTTGATCTCCTTATACGTCCAACACAATGAAATCCACATGAAATATTAAATTTATCGTTTTTATGAGTACATACTCAACTTTCCCCCGGGGTCATGAAATTGTTCTATCAGCAAGTTGTAGCATTATTGATGTTGATTTGACTTTACCCAATCCCAATTTCTACAAACAGAATATGACATCTGATTTACACCAGCACCTATATCACATAAAACATTAATAAAACAAGAATTTCCTATTGAAATTGACAAAGTAAAACTTCATGGATCTTTCTACTTGGAAGGCATTTTGTTTTGTAGTCTTGCACTACATTCCTTTGTTAGTGCCCCAATTTCAAAAAACCGAAATATTTATTTTCTTTGTCAGCACCTCTTTTAAAATCTTCCAATAGAATCTTACTAGTAGACTTGTGTTCTTCTATGTACTTATCTTCTAAGAAGGTTCCATTTGTACTAATAAATACTTTCTTATCTAGAGGACTATAGAAGTAGTAAACTCTTGTTCTTTTTGGATACCCTACAAAAAGACAAACCTCCGATCTTAATTCCATCTTATTCGTCTTTCCCAATAGCACATGTGCCGGACAGCCCCATATCCGAATATGATGCAAATTAGGCTTGCGCCCATTCCATAATTCAAGAAGCGTCATGGGAATTGACTTAGACGGTACTAAATTCAAGATATAAATGGACGTTTGTAGTGCATATCCCCAAAAGGAAATAGGCAATGAAGAATAACTCATCATTGATCTTACCATATCCAAAACGGTTCGATTTCTCCTTTTCGAGACAATATTTTGTTGGGGAGTTCTTGGTGCACTCAGTTGGGATAATATTCTATTATCCGATAAGTAGACCTTAAACTCTTGATATAGATATTCACCACCTCGATCGGATAGAAGAGCCTTGATACTCTTACCCAATTGTCTCAATTTCTGTCCAAAGCTCTTTGAATTTCTTCAAAGTTTCGGATTTGTAAGACATAAGGTATATGTATCCAAATCTAGAGTAATCATCCGTAAGGCTGATGAAGTACTCAAATCCACCTCTTGCCCGAGTACTTATGGGTCCACAAACATCGGAATGTACCAATTCCAAAACTTCTTCAGCTTTTAGTCCTTTAGCTTTAAAATGCCTCTTGGTCATCTTTCCTTCTATACAAGATTCACATATTGGTATAGATTCCACCTCTAACTGTTTTAAAGGTCCATCATTTACCAATCTTTGGATCCTGTTTAGATTAATATGACCCAACCTAAGATGCCATAAGAGAGTTTCATTGGTACTAGACGATCTCTTTCTTTTCTTAGTATTAGTAATGTTATGTATAGAGTCTATCATAGGACTTAAGACATAGAGATTATTAACCATATGACCCGAACATATAACAGAATTATTCAACTTGATAACCACCGTAGAACGGCTAAAAAGTACTGAATAACCAAAACGATATAAAAGTTCAACAAAAACCAAGTTCCGTGTAAGTTCGGGAACATAATAACAGTCATCCAAAATCAAATGCCTACGATTTTCAAAACATGAAGTAAAAGTGCCAACAGCTTTGGCAGATACTACTGCTTCTGTGCCGACTCTAAGAGTGTACTCCCCTTCACTGAGGTGCTTAGTTTCCTGAAACTCCTGCAAAGAATTGCATACATGATTAGTAGCTCCAGAATGTTCAATCTAGGTGCAAGTAGAATCAACCACTAAGCATGACTCAATGAATAGGGTATTGCCTTTACTTTACTTCCCTTTAGCTAGGTTATCCGGGCAGTTCCTCTTCCAATGTCCCTTCTGTCCACAAGAAAAACACTTTACCTTTGGTTTCCTATCGGTAATGGTTTTCTTTGCCTTTGACATGCCATATTTCTTGTTATTTAGCCTCTTCCTCTTGGTTCATACTTTACCACTAGAAGGCTTAGGATGAGAGGGTCCGGCCGTCACAATCATAGCATTTCCATTTCTGGCTTTGAGAACACTTTCAGCATTTTGGAGTTTTTTCATTAATTCCATCAGAGACATGTCCATCTTGTGTAGATTATAATCAACTATGAATTGTGAGAACTCTCAAGGACCATGTCAATCTGCGTCTCGGAATCAATGTTAGCTCCTAAAACCTCTGCAGCATTGAAGTGACCAATCATGGTTAACATATGGTCCCTCACAGTTGTGCTCGGTTTCATGCGTGTGTTCATAATTGCCCTCATGGAAGCTTGCCTAGCTTGTCAGCTTTGATGTCCAAACATCTCTTGAAGACTCTCCATTATGTCAAAAGCGATTTTGAAATTCTGATGTTTCTGTTGCAACACATTTGACATGGATGCCAAAATGTAGCAACGGGCCATCTCATCAAAATGAAGCCACTTTTCATATGCAGCCTTTTAAGATTCTATGAGATCATCTTTAGGGACATCGGGACAAGTTTCAGTTAACACAAATTTGTATTTTTCGACGGTAAGAACAATATTGAGATTTCTTTTCCAATCAACGTAGTTTTCTCCGACAAGTTGATTTTTGTTAAGTATAACTGATACTAGATTAAGCGACACGATTCTAAAAAATTAACGATCCGCGCATTAATTAAAATGACAAATAATCTTTGTATGATGCATGTATGAGTATGTAAATATAGATGTCAAAACTATATTTTTAATCAAAAAACCTTAAACCCCACAACTTCAAACATGCCCTCTATAGGAGGTCAATGTAGTTGACGGCAAGGTTGGGATCCTCTCACTCATTTTATTGATCTAGGCATCTCATGCCACAATATAATGAGGATTGATTATTTATTTGGCCTACAAATAATTTTGTCGAAACATTCTATAGGAAGCCCTCCAGAAAATTCATACACAAGTGTAATAACCTTCGTCAGTAATTTTAAAAATATCCGAAATAGGTGAGATGTTATCTATAGGATAATCTTCCCATTATTTCATTTTATAAATTTCTATTACAAGATCCAATTTCAATTAATCTAAAATGACGTCATTTTCCTATAGGGAGACTGATGTGATTCGATACTAAACATACGCATTTTAATAACAAATTGGACGACGAAGGAGGCCACGGGTTTATACATGCCTATAAACCCTCTCACACTTGTTATTTTTATGTAATGAGTTTTTATTAATAATTACTCGGCCAAATGTAAACAATTATAATGGCACAAAATTATTAATAATAATTTCTCGTCACTTCTAATTAATTTAGAGTGATAAAAAATTATTAAATACAAATGCATATGATTTTAGTGCACTGGGTGGTGTTTAATTTAATCTACACGACATGTAATATTCATACATCCATACATCATCCATAGAGCAGTAAAAATAATAATTAAATGAATAATAATTACTTATGGCCCATCCTAAGAATTAAAATTACAACAAGAATTAAAGTGTCTCATTGGGCCACATTCCGACTAGGGGTGGGCAAAAACCCGCCCAACCCGATCAACCCGCTCGACCCAACCCAACCCAACCGGGTTGGTTTGGTTTTTTCCATTTTTTTCTTGGGTTGGGTTGGGTTGGTCGGGTTAGGTTGAGAGTTGGGACGACCTATCAACAAACATTAAAGTCACCAAAGTATTAAATTTAAAGCAACATTAATATATTGCGTTAAAGAGAGATGTATTGGAAGAGAGATCTCATCCAAAATCACAATCAATGTTGATGATTTGGTGAGACGACGCCCGTCGCGTGAGAGAGATGATAGAAGATATGTTAGGTTTTTTTTTTTGTCTCTCACTTTTTTTTTTACCGGGTCTCTCACTTTTATTCTGTTTTAGTTTGGCAAAGTTTTTTAATTAGCGGGTCGGGTTGGTGGTTTTTGAAAATGTATTCAGTAGTGGCTCGTTGCCGCCTCCCTTGGTGGTTCAAAATGTTTTCTGCATTTCTTCTTCATACATTTTCATTTTCATTTTCATGTTCTTCTTCCAACAAGAATACATACAATGCTTTTACATCTTCAAAATACATGTGACAAAAAAGAATAAAATCTTAGTGCCGTATGGCTTACAATTTTCTAGGTAGAAGAACAATAATAAATGAAATACAACAATATGAAGCAAAGATCTAGGTCCAAAAGTGATTAAGCATAAACATAAACATCTCATTCAATAGATAAAGCAATATATGAAGAAATAACATGTCAAATTAAATTTCCTAACACCACCCATACTAAGAATGCATTTTAAACTCGGATTTAAAATAAAACATTAATCCTACTCAAGGTTTTCAATAACCATGGCTCTGATATCATTTGTTGGAAATGGGTATCTAATCCTCACAATAGGAAATTAATTTTCCTTTGAAGATCAAAACCCAAATGCATGGCAGATCTTAGAAAGTCATTTGAGATCATTGGTGTTTTATTTTGAATCCTCACACATAAGGGTGAGAAGATAACCTTGAAGGAGCTTTAAATGGTCAAGTCATATGCTTCCTCCTTTAGATCTTCTCATTTGTACTCCTTAGGTGTTTATCTTACTTGTAGGAGAATAATATTGGCAAATACCCAATTATTGAAAAATGTGCCCTAAAGGACATATTTATAACCCACAACTAAGGTTTCTTATTTGCACAATTTTTCTTGGACTTTATTGTAGTAGATCAATTAAGTCGCACACATTTATTAGAGCCAAAAGAGGGACCTAATCGGACTCACAAGACTCAAGCTCCAATATATGCTTCTAATTGGGTCAACTCTTGGCCAATTGAGATACATATATTAATCCTGGCTTACTCTACCAAAAATTCGAGATTGCACTCTTGAATCAAGCAAAAGTTATGAAAGCCAATTATGATTCGATAACAATATCCTCCGACTACCATTCCACAAGTCAACCCCCATTTGACCGTCAATATGTTGAAGTCGAAAAAATGACAATTTTGCCCTTCAACATGTATTACCCTCCTAGTCCCCTTCAACGATCTCATCGTCGAACTATTGAGCTCAGGTTCAACTCCCTTTAGAAAATATCTTAGAGTGACGATCGTCTCATAATGATGATTAACGGATTCCACTATTGTATGTATAGGATCTCTAACCACTTCGCCCAGATTCTCAAAGTACCGAGATCGATCTTTTAATTAAGACTTCACTCATTGGCAACTCAGAGAACTTGAACTAGCAATTAAAGGTACATTACTTGCTCAGGATTTAGGTGACTTGTTTGATAATCGAGTTGTGTCTCATTTCGAGCGGTCTCAAATTAGTCGTCTACGTGGTCCAGTTCAATGTGCTTCAAAAACACATTATTGTTCTTATTTCCAGATCTAGACAAATCTTAATAAGAAAAATACAATTTTATCAACATAAAGCGTCCAACTTCATGCATCGATTGTGAACGATATATTTTGATTATATATAACGAATTGTGTCTTACTATACCCAAACAGTCGAGTATACAATTTGTTATATTTCATATAATCATGGAACCTTAGATTAATGTCTCAAATTCTAATACACGAGTAATTGAGTGCTAATTCATAATGTCATTATAATATACTTACTATAAAAGAACATCAAACCAACAAAAACCAGTGTCAACATGAAAAAAAAAAATCACCATCTACACTACACTTTAAGGTTCAGGCTGCCCTAAAAAATTTCACAGAAGGCTTCAATGTGTTGATGTCCACCTCCATTACCATCAATTGACCTTGGAAGTAAGTTGAAGTCCATTAAAATCTGAAATTGGCCACCATAATTTTGTGCCTTCTGCGCAACAATACTTGTACTACCAACAATCACGCTTCCCGATCCGTCGATTGTGGATCAAATTTGATTTCGGAGCTGTCGTGGTTTCTGCAAGAAATGGAGGTCGTGATGGAAATGAAAAATTGGGGGTTTTACAAATTTGGACTTATAGTGGTTTCTACAAGAATTAATCGGACGATATTTATCATGATTTCACCCTAATTTCCTCCCAAATAGCTTCCATTGTGTTCATGTCGTGGAAGAAATGGGGATTGGGGGGCTTTATTGTAAAATTTATGATTTAAGTCCTCAAGTTTCAAACTATAACTGTTTTGGTTCATTAAGTTCCAATTAAAATGAAAAGGTCCTTCAGTGACCGTTTGTGTAACCGGTTGATACTTCAGTGACCGTAAGTGCAAGTTTTAAACTTCAGTGACCATTTTTGTGAAATTAACCCATTTGGAAATTAATTGTGGTATATATTTCAAAAAAATATTTTAAATTATAGTGTGTTTATAACATGGTGCAATAGATAAAATCGTGGTGATAATATAATCATCCAATAAAGATAAGTTGATTATATTGACAAAGAAGTTTTTATTTGTTACCCTATTTTTTCCATCTAAAATTTCATTAGGAAGATGTAAAACACGTATTTGCCTCTCATATATTTTAATGGAAAAAACAACAAATACAAAACTCGAAAAATAATTTGCCCTCATTTAACTCGATTGAATAATATTTGAACAAAAACTATTAGCAAAAGATACAATGTTCTAATTAATAGAATTTTGATAATAAGAATGAAATATGGAGGTATAAAAACGACAACGAGCAACAGTTAGAAGCCTTGAATACTATTAAAATGTAGTAAAACAAATAAAATTTAGTGTCAATATAATAACCCTTAAAATAAGAGTAAAGTCATTTATCGAGAATTCGAATGCTACAAAAATGAAAGGTTGAAAATTGTGACCATCAAGGATTGAGAACCTAATTACTACATTTCTATTAGGTGGGGTTTTTACCTGTAATTTTCTCAAAATGAAAACCCAAAATTGGCAAACTTTGCGTGATTATCGAATTCAACCACGCCTAACCAGATTTCATTGAACTTTTTAGAATTTGGGTGTGACCCGAATTCCTTGTTTGAAATAATTGAAGTGCACATCAAGGAGAATTTAGTTTGGAATATTATTGGAGTCATATTTCAAGTTGAAGTTCTATTTTGGAAGCTCATTGGGAGTTGAAAATTGGTATTGGACTTGAAAAAAAAATTTGGGATGGAGAAAACAATTTGAAAAAAAAAAAAAATTTCCATCTTTTCCATTTTTTCCGCGTTTTTCATTCCTACTTCGTTTTTTACTCGATTTTTGGCATCTTACATCATCAACAACTCTACTAAGAGGGTTTAGACGTCCTCTACAAGTTTCCTATAAATATTAAAATTTTCTATACAATTTCATAAGTGCGAAAAAATAGATTACTAGAATTATATGATCTATTGTAATTTTTCTCTATTTTTCATCATTTTTGAGTCAATAGAATCTCTTAATTCTTTTGTCATATTTTTGTCTTTATTATTATTTGTTTGATCATGTACTTCATTATTATTTGTAATATAACTTCAACATCTCAATCCGGTGGTTTGTTTCATAACAAGTGGTATCAAAGGTATTCTGGTGTCTTGCTTGTTTTACAATAGAACTTATCTTCTAAAGAAAAATATATTTCTACCAAAAGTCTTAATCCATGCTCATCATGGACCCAAATAAAATAACGATGAATACCCCCAAAACCATGTCCTGCTGGAGATTCTTATTTCACTTTTTTTACCCGTAAAAAAACTTTTATTTTCTACTGCATGGAAAATGTCTTTACCTTTATTAGCCAAATGTTTTGCTATTTGACATTCAAATTTTCATGCTCTCATGATCAGGGACGGAGGGATGGGAGGCTTGGCCTGCCCCAAGCCCATTAAATTTTTAAGGCAAAAAATATATTTATTGGTTTTTTTTTATATATCAATTTAGTAGAAAGTTTTTTTTGTCCTCCTAACTCTACTTTCATGCTCTCACAATCAAGGATGGAGGGAGGGGAGGCTTGGCCTACCCCCAAGCCCATTAAACTTTTAAGGAAAAAAAATATATTTATGGGTTTTTTTATATATCAATTTAGTAGAAAGTTTTTTTGTCCTCCTAACTCTACCGCTGCTCACAATATACACATTTATATTCTTGAATTAAATTGTTGCTAGTACAACTACTTGTTTCAGATTTCTGAAAATTCAATTTCATTTGGATGTCATCTCAAGTTTCTCTATGGATACTATTTTAGGAGATGTTGCTTGATAATATTGACTTTTTGTAAAAGAAAAAAAAGACACTTGTGAATAGATAAAAATAAATTTAAAGAAAAAATGATGCTTATCAGTGATCATTTGTTGATCAACTAATACCCTAAAGGACACGACCTCACCATTTAACAAAATAATTACCTTTCATTATTATAAGGATTTTTGTATTTACATAATAAACTTATGAAATTACGACGTGCTGTGTGGAAATTGTGATAGTAAGATGAAGAAGAAGCAATGGAAGCAAGGGTTCCAAACCAAAATGAGTTCAATTGATTCATATAGAAAATGAGATCACAAAGGAATAAATAGCAAAATGGTAAAAAGACTAAACTACCCTAATCAAGTAAATAAAACTATCATTCTACCCTTTAACACCCCCCTTCAAACTCACGATGTGACAGCAAGAAGCATCGAGAGTTTGTTAATCAAAAAACGAAAATGCTGAACGGGATGTGATTTCGTGAAAAAATCAGCTAGTTGCATCGAAAAAGAAACAAAAAGTAGAGTAAGAGTGTCATGCAGAAGATGGTAACGAATGAGGTGGCAATAAATTTCAATGTGCTTTGTCCGCTCATGAAATATGGAGTTATGAGCTATCTGAATAGCGTTTTTATATCATAGCACATAAGGGTCGAAGTGGAAAGAATAACACTCATATCTGCAAGTAACCAACACAATCAAATAATTTCAGTAATAGTGGATGCCATAGCACGATACTCAGCATCGGTAGAAGATCAAGAAACAATAGCTTGCTTCTTACTTTTCCAAGAGATAAAAGAATCACCCAGAAATATACAAAAACCAGTGGTGGATTTACGATCAGTTGGATCACTAGCCCAATCAGCATCAGAGTGTGAACGTAGCTCTAAAGACGATGTTGACAGAAATAAGAGACTCTGAAAACAAGTGCCACGAAGATAATACAAAATACGAACAACAGCAGCCCAATGAAATGTAGTAGGAGATGTATCAAACTGACTAACAATATGAACATCGTATAGACGAGTAATAGTAAGATATACCAAGCAACCAACAATAGCATGATATAAAGTAAGACTTGTCAAAGGTCTACCATTAGAGGGGAAATATCGAACATTAGTCTCAAGAGGAGTATCCCTTAGGAGAATAAGAAACCTCAATACCCAAGAAGTAGCGTAGAGGACCCAAGTCCTTCATTTCAAATTGACGAGCTAATTCTGACTTCAAGATAACAATGTCATCAATATCATCACCAGTAATAATCTTGTCATCAACATATAAAGAAAGGACAATACGACCTGCTGGTATGCACCGAACAAAGAGAGCAGAATCATGATGGCTAGATGAAAAACCAAGTGAGGCAATAACAGTAGAAAACTATTCAAACCAAGCACAATGTGCTTGTTTTAGACCATAAAGTATCTTCTTGAGTTTACAAACGTCTCTAGTGTTATGAGTAACGCTAGAAGGGGGCACCATATAAACGTCCTCGTGAAGAGTTCCATTAAAGAAGGTATTTTTAACATCTATTCGAAATATACTCCATCGACGATGCAACAACAATCAGTATACGAACAGTAGTCATCTTTGCAATAGGAGCAAAGGTCTCCTCATAATCCATACCATATTGCTGATTGAATCTCTTAGCAACTAATCTAGCTTTATATCGCTCAACTAAGCCATCAGCTTTTGTTTTGATCTTATAAACCCAACGAGAACCAACAACACGTTTACCAGGTGGCAATGGAACCAAATCCCAAGTATTAGTCTTATGCAGTACAGAGAGTTCCTCAGCCATAGCCTCCTGCCAAAGTGGATCAAGAATAACCTCTTTGTAGGAAGAAGTCTCGGTTAGTTTGTAAATAGAGGTTAAAAGACAATTAAATGGATCTGAATAGCAAAAAATAACTAAAATCTGGTAACTTGGTAGACTTACGAGAACGCCGAGGATATCGATAGGGTGTATGGGGATCTACAATCTCAGAAGGTGCTTGGGAGGCCATAGACGGAGTAGGAACATCAAGGACTTCTTGATCTATTACATTTGCATTTGTAGTGAATTGAGTATCTATAAAGCATAGGGTATGAGAGAGTGGACTATCTGTACTATCAGAGAATGGATCAATGCAAATGAGTTCAGACTTAGTCATGTTATGAGAGTGATCATGAATAGAAAAGAATGGAATATGCTGAAGGAACACAGCATGACGAGAGACATACAATTTTTTACTAATACGATCAAAACAACGATAACCTTTTTGTCCCTCGCCATAACCTAAAAACACACAAATAGCAGAGCGTAAAGTTAGCTTGGTAAGCTCTACTTTAGGACGAAGAACAAAATATGTACAACCAAAAACTTTCAAAAAAGAATAATTAGGAGGATGCCCATATAATGTTTCAAATGGTGGCAAACCGGAAGTGTGAGACGATGAAACTCTATTGATTAAATATATAGCCGTAAGGATGGCTTGACCCCAGAATTCTCTAGGAACTTTGGCAGATAACAGGAGAGAACGAGCAGTTTCAACTAGATGCCTATGTTTCCTTTAAGCGACACCATTTTGTTGTGGGGTATCAATACAAGAGGTTTGATACAGAGTGCCCTCAGAGGCAAGTAATGCTGAGAGTTCAGTAGAAGTATACTCTTCGCCTAAGTCACATGTGAAACACTTAATTACAGTCTAATGTTGAGTTTTGACAAGTGATCTAAAAGATTTATAGATGGACGAAAAATTAGAGCGATGTTTCATAAGATAAACCCAACAATAACGACTATAATCATCAATAAAAGAAACATAATATCTTAACCCTCCCTTTGTAGCAATAGGAGAAGATTCCCATATATTAGAATGTATAATATCAAATAGCGCAACATAAGAAGTACTTCGATTGAAAGGTAAAGTAGAAAATTTGGCAAGTTTACAACCACTACAACAGAAGTATCACGAGTCTATAAGTTTCCCAAAACTCATTTGGAAACTAAATATCTCAAATGCCTACCAGAAACATGACCAAGACGAGAATGTCATAAATAAAACTTAGAAGAAGAAAGACTTAACAAAATGATGATAAATCAACACCAATGGCTGCAACATCTAGTCCTTTCACATTGTCCAAAACATATAATCTCCCGTGTCTCGGCCTATCCCAATCAGCTTCTGAGAGCGAGGATCATGTACATGACAAGCATTAGAAGAAAACTAAACTAAGTATCCAGCATCACATAATTGGCCAACAGAGACAAGATTCATTGAAAGGGCAGGAATGCAATGAACATTTGAAAGTGATAAATTTTGTGTGCTAATAGAATCGACACATGTCAAAGGCATTGAAGTGCCATCAGCGATCATGATAGATACAGATGACTTAGAAAAACACAAAGAAACAAAGATGTCTAGTTAGGTGACATATGATTAGACATGCCTGAGTCTAAAACCCATATAGAGGAAGTTGTACCTGAAGGATTTTGGGACGACAAACCTACATGTGAAGATGCAGACAAAGAAGGTAGCTGTGTGGCAAGGAACTTCTGAAGCTGCTCAATGAGATCAAATAAAGTAGGACCAAAAGGTTGCGAAGTATTAGTGCCAGATAAGTCAAAAAAAAGGTAGAACTGCTGTTGTATTTGTACTGGACCTATAAAATAGATGTGGTGATTGACCTCCTAAATTTTCAGAAGACTGATATTGCCACTGTTGTGAAGACCATTGTTGACTCCTTGAATGTTGTTGTTTATTCAATAACATAGGACAATGAGGCTTCCAATGTCCATTCTGCTTGCAAAAGTTGCACTCATCACTAACAACTCTCAAATAAGACCTCGTCTGATTCTGTGTGAGAAGTCGAGAAGGAACTGCCAAAACTGAAGTAGTGGATGTAGATGGAGATATTTTTCTTTTATGAGACTTCAAACGTATTTCTTTTGCTAAAAGTTCACTAACAACAGAATCTATGGAATGAAGTGGATTACGATGCAAAATTGACCCACAGAGTCTTTCAAAATCATCACGGAGAGCCATAAAAAACAGAACCAAACTGTCG
The DNA here is from genome assembly GCA_019097785.1 of Fraxinus excelsior. Taxonomy (NCBI): domain Eukaryota; kingdom Viridiplantae; phylum Streptophyta; class Magnoliopsida; order Lamiales; family Oleaceae; genus Fraxinus; species Fraxinus excelsior. The sequence continues at coordinate 37,127,763 of CM032630.1, forward strand.
CTCTTTGCTTTTAATATATGGTTTATAAGATCGAAGTTCATCATCCTCTGTAAGAGTTAACTTATCCTAAAGGTTGGTCATTACAGAATAAAATTATTGAACACTCATATTTTTCTGCTCTATTGCTTTAATATCTGCTTCCAATTGGTATTCCATTGCAAAATTAGACTGTGTGAACAACCTTGCTAAATGATCTTAAATTTCCTTAGCTGTCTCATATTTTGCTAATTGTATACTAATAGAGTGTTCAATAGAATTAAATATCCAAGTCTTAATTTTAGTATTGTTCATGTCCCAAGTACGAAGCATTTCTACAAACTTATCATTTTCATTTTCATTTTCATCGAGCTGAGGTTTGGTCTCAATACCAGTTACATAATCCCACGATGATTTTCCTTTCAAAAAAATTTCATCACAACACTCCAATATGAATAATTTTTTCCATCTAGTCTCACAGTAATCGACTAAAGCGAATCATCCGTTACACCCGCCATCACAAAGGATTCAACCAACAAACAACATAACGATATCAAAAATGTCAAGCTTTTACATGTGTTTTACCAGGAACCTCCACCTCCAAAAAGTTCAATCAAACAACGGAACAAGGTTAGAGGACATTAAGAACTTCCACAAATTTAAGGCACACCTCAAGATTGTAGCCAACCGAAAACCATTTCAAATTAAAATATACCATAGAAAACAAGAAACATAAAATTATCACCTCCTCACATATGACACAACCCCAGAAAATCAGAAGCTAGGAGCTCAAGAACTCCAAATGGAAGAGGAGAGCTCCGAGTGCCGAATCTGAGTCTGAAGAAATCACCCATGAATAGGAGTCTGACGATGAGGAAGAAAGCTGCGGTACGCCCTCATCTTATTCCTTCGAGACTCAAGTCTCTGATACCATGTGGAAATTGTGATAGCAAGATGAAGAAGAAAGCAATGGAAGCAAAGTTTCCAAACCAAAATGAGTTCAATTGATTCATATAGAAAATGAGATTACAAAGGAATAAATAGCAAAATGGCAAAAAGACTAAACTATCCTAATCAAGTAAATAAAACTACCATTCTACCCTTTAACATGATGTTCATCATTTTAAGTTTATTCTCAAAACTCTACATCAAACCGTCCCTAAATTTTATTCACTTACACGAATTTTGAATTGTTTAAACATTCTTTACAAACTAAAGGTAATGAAATATTGTTCAATATAATTACGTTGTGATGATGATCATTTTAAGTTTTATAATTCATTTTTTAACCTCATATTCTTTCAATGTCGCATATGAATCCATAATTATTCTCTCTCTTTTTAATTGCACATCCTCAAAATATCACTTTCACGAAATCTATTATAAAAAATCTATATCAAACAGTCCATACATTTTATTCTCTTGCACGAATTTTGAATTGTTTACATTTTTTACAAACTGAAGGTAATGAAATCTCAGTCCATTTAAGCGTTCAATGTAAACTGGAAATCTATAGTGCAAAATTTTTTTCAACTTTATTTAGATAGCATTTTCATAAAAAAAACTTAAGTCGTATTTGTCGTAAAATAAATTGATTTCTACTTTGTATAGCCTAACTAGAGACATGTGCATTATTTATCTACAGATGTATATAAAATTATAAATAATATAATTTATAATGAGCGACTACAATAGTCATAATATATGACAGTTTATTATTTGAGACATTAATTTTTTGTAATTCAATTATCTCAAATAATAAAATGTCGCATAAAAAAGACTATCGCAGTCACTGGTTGAATAGCAGTACTTTAAAATTAAACGTACATGCATAGATATTTGTTTACAATAACTCTAAGTGTACATCGTTTAGTTTACATCTTTGTGAACAATCCATTGAAATTCAAAAAGTGTTGGATGGTAAATTTTTTTTTTTTTTTCAAAACTGTTCAATTTTGTGTCATCACGTGGCATAATATAAAAAATAATATAAAGAAAGATATACATGTAGCATAATTGATTTGTATATATAGGGCTTGTTTGAGCTGTTGTAAAATGTATTTTGGAATAGTAAATTAATAAAGAATGTATGGTTAAAAATGAAGGAACATTTTTGAGTTATGTGTAATATTTTTTTGTAATATTTTTTTTAAATAATATGTTATTGAAGAAAAAATGTATTTTGAAATAGTAGATTGGTGGAAAATGTGGAGTTGAAAAAGAAGAAAAAGTTATTGATGTGATGAAAAATATTATTTTATTGAAAAATGTGTAGTGGAAAATGAGTAGAAAAATGAAAATGAAAATTTTGAGCCACATAATTTTAGAATGATATATTCTAAAATAGTAGATTGACGGAGAATGTGTGGTCGAAAAAGAATGAAAAGTTGTTGATGAATAGAAAATATTATTTTATTGAAGAATGTATGGTTGAAAATGAGTAGAAAAATGATAATGAAAATTTTAATGTATACCAAGCGGGACTTAATATGTATCAAATGGGAGTTAAAAAAAGAAAAAAGAAAAAAGAAAAAGAAAAAGTTGGATTAAACAAGGTCATGGATGGTTCCTTAACGACTAAGCTGAATAGATCATCTTTTGTAATAACAAATAAATAGGAAAAAACTGCAATCATCATTTCCAAAATAGAGAAAGAATTCATGGAATTTTACACATATCCATCTAATCCTTTGGCCTTATCTTCTTCTTCTGTGTTATCAATTGGGTATTTCCTTGATAAAATTAAAGAATGTTTCGGTTTCGCCGTGTCTGCAATTGTCGGAAATGTATTCTCTGCAATTTTCACCTTTTTCTTTGCGATGGGTGAGTTTCTGTTTTGATTTTTCGTCAGTTTTTTTTTTTTCTAAAATAAAATTAATGAATTCTAATGGTTTTAATTGTTTATCAATATTGCAACCGGTAATAAACTTGGCTGTGATTCTTGATTCATTCATGTGCTTTCTGATTCTGATTTAGGTCTCCATGAATGTGATCTCTGTTAAATATAAGTCCTCGCTATCTTGAATGGGGGACTTCTCCCCCAATTTCGGAACGAATTGGTTTTGATTGAGCAAAATATGGTTTTTATTCTTTTATTTTTATCTGTTCTATTTCGGATTATTGTTATAAATATGGGTGATTCTGTTTAGATAATTAATGTGAAGGGAGGCTCATGTAGAAGGGGGATAATTTCTCTGGTTCTCATTATTGAAGCTAAACAAGGAATTCTGGTTTGTTCCTCCACTGCAGTGGGTACTTTATTAGGAGCGATGACCGGAGCTCTAATCGGGCAAGAGACGGAAAGTGGGTTTGTTAGAGGGGCAGCCGTTGGTGCCATTTCTGGTGCTGTTTTCTCGATTGAGGTCTTCGAGTCGTCACTGCTTTTATGGCAATCTGATGAATCTGGCGTTGGGTGTCTCCTGTACTTGGTGAGCAACAGGCTTTACCCGAAAGATTATCTCGTTTTAGTTTACATTTGAGGTCTAATTCTTTATTGAACTTCTTAATTGAAATTTTTTATATACTTTGATTGTTAATATTCTGAAATTGTGTAGATTGATGTGATTGCAAGCCTTTTAAGCGGTAGACTTGTCCGTGAGCGCATTGGTCCAGCTATGCTTAGTGCTGTGCAAAGTCAAGTACGTTCTATTGTGACAAGATTTAGGGATTCTACAGATAATTATATTTCAGATGTTCTAAATAATTTTCTTTTTCTTGAATCAGATGGGAGCTGTGGAAACAACTACATTTGAAGAGGTCCAGAACATTTTTGACACGGGTGGGGCAAAGGGTTTGGCTGGAGACACAGTCGAAAAGATCCCAAAGATTACAATTGGTAAAGAAGAGAATGTTGATGCTTCTGGGGAGAGAGTCTCTTGTTCAGTCTGCCTTCAGGTACTATTCATCACGAATTTTCATGTTTCCTTTATTGATCAGTTGAATTGATTGCAAAGAAAATCTCATGGCATCGTCTTTTAAACATTCAGGACTTCCAGGTCGGGGAAATTGTTCGACGTTTGCCTCAGTGCCACCACATGTTTCATCTACCTTGCATTGATACCTGGCTGCTTAGACATGGATCTTGCCCATTGTGCAGGAGGGACCTGTAATGCTATCTTCTCTTCTCTGTATATTATTTTCATAAAAGACCACTTGTTTGATTTCAATATACCTACATCTAGGGTTTCTTTATTTGGTAGATAAACCTTCAGTTATACAAATTTTCCCTATGTAATTTAGCTTTGAACTTGAATAATTGAGCTTATTCATTGTAGTTGGATCAATTTTTGTATAGTGAATTTTGGGATATTGAATGTTTACTGATTTGTCAGTACAATAATGTTTATTTCTTAATAGAAATTTGAAGATACTAGTGCTTACTAAATTTTGTTTCCTTCATTAACATAGTTAGTGGTTCTCATTTAAACGATTTCAGACCAAGATTTTGTGAAAACAGGTAGTCGCTTTAGAATTCCTGGATCTGCCAAGGATGTAATATGAGTGGTGGTTTGAGATTAAATTGAAAAATGCAAATGGGGTTTTAGGTGTTCAGGGGCTGGAAAGATGGCTATTGGTTGTTTTTATTGCAGTTAGAAGGACTTGTGTGGAACTCTAATACCTAAGGGATCATATTCGTGGTATATAGAAAAATCCTGTGTGATAATAAGGCTATCTATTGAAGTGACTAGAGTGAGAATCTAGATAAATTGTAACATTTCTTTGAAAAGAACCAGCATGATTCTAACAAAATTGCAGCCGATGATGGATTACTGCATATAGAGCTGCCAAAACTCAAATTTACAGGCAGGTACAAACAAACTATGGAACCTAATAGGATTATATTCAATCACTGTCCATATGGAAAATTCATCTAGTGACAATAAGGTTTGAGAGTAGAGAAAAATGGAACACGTGATTCTAATGAACTGACAGCCAAATATAGACGAGTCTTGTGCTTGTATGAATAGAGGTGTTGAACCTCATGTTTACTCAAAAGGAAAAGGTTTCTCGTATTTATTACTTGAAAAGTTTTAGGAAACTTCTACTTCACTCGAGAAAAAGGTCCTAGGCAACTTTTTTGTACAACCATAAGTTTATTCACACGTGGATGACTTTTTGTGCAAGGAAAGGACAATGAAGGCGCATCATTAAATTAAAGTCAAAGACACAATAACGTTCACACAAAATGAGCAACCATAATAGAAAAATCACGGTACAATTTTCAATGGAATGACTATCTTCTAGCTCTAGTTCTTAAATAACAGGAACAAATCATTAATATGAATAAAAAGCTACAAGTATTATATACGCGGAGGGAAAGTCAATTTGACGTGGTTTTTAGGTAATGTATGAAGTAAACAAGTTGAAAAAGGAATGGTTTTCATGGGAAAATTGAAACATACTTCCTTCTCTCTTGAACCAGCCTTTGAAGTTTGAACAAAGAAAAGCGTGTCACAAGTAAAGGATTAATTCCATTACAGGTCAATCAACTTTCACCATATTTGCAAATGGATTAATGAACTTCAATATGGTGCAATCAAGGCACTTGGTTTGGATTTCGTCAATGAGGTTACATGAAATAGCTGACATGTTCGTTAAAAACAACGATTTCTCACCTGAGCTATTTCCATGCATAATTAAATATTAGGTTAATTGCACTAGAAGGACCTGAAATTTCATCATACTTGCAAGTAAGTGCTTGGACTTCAATTTGGAGAAACAAGGCAACTAAAAATTTGGTCAGACTTGACTCGTATATGGCCAGATCTAGCTCCTCATCTCGTACAACTTTTTCATTTTAGGCCGTTCCTTCTTTTTAAATTTTAATTTTATGGCGCCTTATCCTAAGTGCGGCTCAACAATAAGTTGTGCTTGTTAGTACATGATTTTCTATGAGCTATCAAAACCTTCCAACATATATGGCTCGATTCGCTTTTAACATCTAATTGTTAAAAGGAAAAGATATCAAGCGTTGATAGAAGATAATGATTGTGGTTTGTTGTTCCAATTATAGTTAAATTCACCTATACCAATTTATTTTAAATTATTGATTGTGTTACATTCAAATCAATAAACTCATACATGTGATTTTCAATAGAGGAAGGTTAGTCAATTTGCGTATGTATGAAATGAACAAGTTCAAAAGAAATAGTTGTCATGGAAGAACGAGTAGTCCAAACGAAAATGAACACACTTTTCGTTCTCTCTTTGACGATCATTTGAACAAAGAAAAATATTTCACCAGTCGTCATTGGAGTTTGTACGAAATTTCAATCACCACTTCTAAGTTCACATAGGAGAAACTCTTACAGTATCTTGGTTATGTTTAAAGACATTTGTACTACGTACTAAATTTATTTAAGTTTTATTCAACCTTCAATATAATAACCCCAACACTTATATTTTTAGGATAAAGCTTGAAATTATATATACTGAGTGTTGTAATCAATTCACTTATCAAATAACTTGTTACCACTTGAACCCATAAATTATTCATTTCGTAATAACAAGTAGGGCTGCCATCATTGGTGAATTTTATTTAAAGAGTGCAAACCCCATCATACTCGATGTTAATCTTACCAACTCTTTGGAAAGTGGTTTTGTAAGCAGATCAGCCAAGTTCTCGCTTGATCTTACATATATAAGTGAAATTATTTCGTCTTTTATTAATTTCCTTACATAATCAAGTCTAAGACTCATTTGTTTAGACTTTCCATTGTAGAATTCACTATATGCCCTTGCTAAAGTAACTTGACTATCACATAGTATAGATATTGAAGACTCATTCTTCGTATCTAATGAAACTTCATAAAGAAGATCTTTAAGCCATTCTGTTTCTTTTCCCGTTTCAACTATTGCTACAAACTCGGATTCCATTGTGAAATGTGTAATCATAGTTTGTTTCTTTGATCTCCAAAAAATTGTACTACCTCTAAGAGTGAACAATCAACCCGATGTTGATTGTTTTTCACCAGACTTGATATCCAACTAGCATCGGTATATCCTTCAAGTATAGCTGGAGATTTAGAATATTGGAGTCCAAGATTTTTGGTTCTATTTAAATAACCAAGTATCCTTCCAATTGCCTTCCAATGTTCAATAGTTGGATTACTTATAAACCTACTAAGTTTACTTACAACAAATGTGATAACTGTATTTTGTATACTTATTTGTGGCCCTAAATTATTATATTTCATTGTTTATTGGATTAAATTTTACTTAATGTATGTTATATTGTGTTTTGTAGGTAAAACTTTATGTTTAATGAAGAATTGGAGAAAAGAATGCAAAAGTGGGAAAAAATGACAAAATTCAAAGATGAATTCATTGGAGAGAAATAATATATTAAATGGGTTGTAGTTAAATGGGCCGAAATGGACTTACATTAGAAAATTTAATTGAAGGTCCAAATTAAACCTAAATATATACAGAGGGTAAAAACAAAAAGGAGGGGGGAGACATACAGAAAAAAGAGACGGACGGCGCAGAGAAAGAGGGATGGATAGAAAACTGAGGCAGAAGAAAATGGCAGGAAAAACAGAAAAGAAAGAAAAAAGAGAGAGAAAAGAGAAAGGGGAGAAAGAGAAAGAGAAGGGAAGAGAGAAAGAAAAGAGAAAATCAAAGCAAGAAGGAGAAAAAACGACAGAGAGAAAGAGAGAGGAAAGATGAAAGGAAAAGAAAAAGAAAAAGAAATAACAAATATCAGAAATTTTCACGTTTCGTCAATTTTTGGTGATATCTTTCCACTTTTTCTTGTTTTTATTCTCCCAACATGAATAACTAATTTTTATATTAAGGAAAACAATTTAATCGACTTGTGATCCTTTATTTTTATATTCAAGATTTATGTGATTTATTTATGTGTTAATTTTATTATGAATTTAATGTATTAAATTACTTGATCAATAATTTGATGATTAAGTGAATCTCTTATGAATCGAGAGGTGAATTTGAGATTTAGACCATATAATAAAATCTAGCAAATTAGTATAATGTGTAGAGATACATATACTAATTATTGTGGTCATAATTTGAATTCTTAGAATCAGTGTTTCATTTAACTAAAATTAATTAACATAGATATATTGAATTGAATTAGTTAAATATGTTTAATGAGAACTCGAGATGGGTAAATTGAATACAATAAAAGAATTCGATCGAACACTACATTAGGTTATAAATCTTGAATTAAGTATAAATGTGATCAATAGATGAAATTGTTATGCCCTAATATTCATCACATGTTTGTTTCTCTAATTATTCATTGTTTGCAACATTTTTATATTTTCAACTTGTTAAAAGTAGTTAGTCAAAATCATCATAATGATTTACTTGTTTTTTTTGTCAAATAAGAGTTAGAAAAATCTAATTAAGACTAAAGTATAGTTTTCGTGAGAATGATAATCCAGATTCAAAAGTCCACTCTATTACTTGTTACGATATCGTACACTTGCGATATAAAAAAAACGCAACAAGTTTTTGGCAAATGCAATGTCCAATGTTGTACATTGTATGGCATACGTTAGACTACCAATTGCACTTGTATATTCAAGTTGTCCAACATCTCTTCCAACATTCTTCACAAGTTTGATACTTGAATCAAACGGAGTATTTGCCTCTTTAATGTTCAAATGTTTGAACTTTTCAATTACATTCTTAATATAATGTGATTGAGTTAATGCAAATCTCAAGTCATTCTTGATCACTTTTGTTGACACCGACCTCCGAGGTCGTTGAGCTCGGACTGTCGTATCCCAATGAGGGTAAGGACTTGGGAGTTCAGCTATGCGAGGTCAGGTCGGCAGGAGCGTAGCTTTTCCAACAAGCCATTATAGTCTTTCAAGACGCTACAGTGGCTAATAATTATGGATCACTGACAAGATCTCTGAGTACCAAACCAGAGACATACACGTGGAAAGGTCTTGTGTCAGCGCCTACTTATTCCTCCAATCAGAAGTCTTAGCTTGTTTTAATAGGCAATGCATTTACTACCAGGATCAGCAAGTCCCATCATCCTCAGTCAACAGTACAACATTGAGCTCGGGCCCCAATCCCGTTAGGACAACACACAAGTTAGCTCAGCTCGGCCTCTGAGTTGACAAGACAGGAGGATTAGACGTTATTGTCTTCCTACTATAAAAGGCCCAGGATACAAAGAGTGAAGGGGGGGCAGACAGAAAAATCTAAAGGAATATACTAAGGAGAGAATCCCTAAAAATCCCCTTGAAGATCCTATATAGTTGTAAAAAGGAGCGATTGTTTGAGGAACGATCTTGTATTCTTCCTTATTGTAACTTTTAAACTACTGTCTGCATTCTAAGTTGGCTTTAACCTTGTCAATACAATTTTGAACGTCAACAGTTTGGCGCTAGAAGGAGGGCCCCTACTTGATAGCAGCCTCATCTCCACATACAATTCATCAGAATAATCCTATGGACGAATTGTCAACATCAGGGAACCAGTCCCACGCGGGCCATACCCACCCCGGGCGAAGCAATAATCCCAGAAACTCTGAAAAAGGGGGTCGAGATGAAATCGCTGACCCACAAATGGCGACAATGAAGGAAGCCATCGAGAAACTAACGAATATTGTCGGTAGGTTGGAACAAAACCAAGCCCAATACCTGCCACAGGGAAACAGAGGGGAATCCCCTCGCCAGGAAAGGACCGATCGGCTCCCCACAAGGCGGACCCTGCATTTTTCAGACGAAGGATCTTCCAAGGATCAAACTGAGGAAGTTAGAAGCTCTCCTGTGGCGACTAAATCAAAAACTAGAAGGACGAACGGTGCATTGGACAAGCCGGGCTCCCAGCGTTTCTTAACTCCCACCAGAAAGCAAGCTGAACACCAAAGGGACCACCCTGGAGAGCGACCAGAAAACGAAGTAAGCGCCCTGAAGAAGCGCATTGCAGACCTGGAGGCCAAAAGTAAGGGGAGCACAGATGAGTACTTCACCAAACGCCATTCACCATTTACTAAGGATATCCTAGCAGAACCACTACCCGAAAAAATGAAAATGCCCCAGCTAGCCGGATATGACGGGGAAGGAGACCCCCTCAGTCATCTTGACAAATATTCTTCGTGGATGGAGCTCCAAGGAGCAGGAGAAGCCATCATGTGCCGTGCTTTCCCCTTGACATTGGGAGACAAGGCTCAAAGATGGTTTAGAAGATTGCATCAAAGATCTATAAAGTGCTGGGACGATCTCGCCACAGCGTTCCTCGCCCAGTTCATGGGCTCAAAGGCAAAGACCACTCCTAAAGAAAGCCTGGTGAGCATAAAGCAGGGGAAAACGGAATCCCTTAAAAGCTACCTGGACAGATTTAACAAGCAATCTATGGAAGTCGAGAAAGTTTCTGATGACGCTGCGCTCATGGCAGTTCTGTCTGGACTGAGACCCAAGACACGATTCTGGTGGTCAGTCCATGAAGATGGCCCGCAAACGTACCATGGACTCCTAGGCCGAGCTGAAAAGTACATCAGTGCAGAAGAAGCCACTTCGGATCACGAGGATGCTAAACAAATCTCCCGGTCCCCACGGCGAGCAAAGGGGAAACAAACGGAGAGGGACGGAGGTCAGGAGAAAAGGAAAGATAGAAGGGATCAAGGCCGCACTAGACCGTACCCCGATAAATTCCGTGGCTATCACCCTTTAAATGCCAGTCTGAAGGAGGTCTTTCTTCAATCTGAAGCAAAGAAGTCTTTTCGCCGACCCCCGCTGGGAAGCAAAGAAATGGCTGGGAAGAATCTAGGAAAGTATTGCCGGTACCATAGAATGATGGGACATGACACTGACAACTGCCGAAACCTAAAGGAAGAGGTGGAAGCACTCATTCAAAGAGGCCATCTACAGGAGTTTGTAGCAAAGCCACAAATAGCAGGTCCATCCGAACTTCAACAGCCTAACCAGCGGGGAGAAAAACAACCGGCACGACCTGAACTCCCAGCTCGCGACCCACAACCCCGCGCTGAAATCCGAATGTTGGTAGGTGGAAACCAATATTTAGAGGGCTCAAGGAGAATTAGGCGCAAGTTGGCGCGCGATGCCCACGTACATCAAAACTTTAGTGTAAGGTACCCCGCATCGGAACCTGCTGCTACCCCGGGCTCCGAGTGGCTCGGGTTTTCGGAGAGAGATGCACAAGGAGTTCTGCAAGACCAAAGTGATGCACTGGTCATCGCCATGGATGTGACAGGAGTCCGCATACACCGAACTCTAGTGGACAATGGGAGCTCGGTAAATGTGCTTTATTACCAAACTTTGAGACAAATGGCCATACAGGATCAATACCTTCAACCGTACCCCCGGAAACTTCAAGGGTTTTCCGGCGATCCGGTCGAAGCTCGGGGGCAGATAGTACTCAGCGTCGAGTTCGGCGAACCCCCATGTTACAGAAAAATTTTGGCGGATTTTGTTGTGGTTGATATCCCTTCAAACTACAATGCTATACTGGGAAGACCCCTATTGCATGAACTTCAGGCGGCCCCATCAATGTACCACTATTGTCTCAAGTTCCCCACTCCGAATGGACCAGGGGTAATACGTGGAAATCAAATTGAAGCAAGAGCCTGCAATGTAGACCTACCCAAGCCCCTGGTCGGAATGCTGGATAACCAACACATAGATCCAATGGTTACCGACCTAAACGAGGTCGGCATGACAAGTACAAAAGAATCCCCCCTAGACACGTTGGACCCAAGAGTAAAAATACGAGGTGGAGAACCTATGGAAGAGCTGGACATCATCAAAGTTGGACTAGGCGTCCCGCCTAAGGAGCTGAAAATAGGTCACGACCTCCAGCCACCAGTGAGGGATCAAATTATCTGTTTCCTCCGGGAAAACCTCGACGTGTTTGCTTGGGAACATGCGGACATGAAGGGAATCAGCCCTAAAATCATGTGCCACAAGTTAGGAGTGGATCCCTCAGCACGGCCCAAACAGCAAAGAAGGAGACCCTTAAACCCAGAACGATATGAAGCCCTCAACAAGGAAGTACAAAAATTGCTCGAGAACGGATTCATTCATGAGGCAAGATATCCAAAATGGATCGCCAACCCAGTCTTGGTGAAAAAGAGCAACGGAGATTGGAGGGTATGCATAGATTTCACCGACCTGAACAAAGCATGCCCTAAAGACGGGTTCCATTTGCCAAGAATCGATCAAATGGTGGACGCCACTGCTGGGCACGACCTACTTAGCTTCATGGACGCATATTCAGGCTACAATCAGATTCCCATGCATGAACCGGACCAAGAACACACGGCATTCGTCACCGACAGAGGTCTGTATTGCTATAAAGTTATGCCGTTTGGGCTCAAGAATGCAGGAGCGACCTACCAACGTCTGGTCAACTCCATGTTTGCCAAACAGATTGGAAAAACCATGGAGGTTTACGTGGATGACATGTTGGTTAAGAGTGCAGAGGCTTGGGAACATCAACAACATCTCGCCGAAATGTTTGAAATCCTAAGAACATACGGGATGAAGCTAAACCCCCGTAAGTGCGCATTGGGAGTGAGCTCAGGGAAATTTCTTGGATACCTGGTAAACCGCAGAGGAATTGAAGCTAACCCAGAGAAGATAAGGGCCATCATTGAGATGCGTCCTCCATCCAGACCTAAAGAAGTTCAAAGCTTAACAGGACGGATAGCCGCCCTCAGCAGGTTTATGTCGAAATTGACAGACAAGTGTAAGCCCTTCTTTGACGTGCTAAGAGGAGGAAAGAAGTTTGAATGGACGCCAGAATGTCAGGTTGCTTTCAAACAATTGAAATCACACCTATCACAACCACCCGGGCTGTCCAAACCTAGAGAAGGAGAAACACTTATGCTATACTTGGCAGTCTCTGAACATGCCGTCAGCGCGGTGTTGGCCAGGGAGGAGGACGGAGTGCAGCATCCAGTTTACTATGTTTCCAAGGCCCTGCACGATGCCGAAGTTCGTTACTCCCCACTGGAGAAGCTGGCCTACGCCGTGATAATTGCTGCTAGGAAACTGAGGCCATACTTCCTGGAGCACTCCATCGAGATCCTGACGAATCAACCTTTGAGGCAGGTACTACAGAAACCAGACACTTCAGGGAGGTTGGTAAAATGGTCAATTGAGCTCGGCCAGTTCGATGTAAAGTATAAACCACGCACCTCAATCAAGTCTCAAGCGCTAGCCGATTTTATTCTTGAGTTCAGTTCGGACCCTATGGAACAATCACCTCCCCATACCCCTTGGAAACTGTTCGTTGACGGATCTTCCACGGATGAGAAAGCAGGGGCTGGGATAGTTCTAAAGCACAAACCAACAACTGTTCTGTGAAGCGTTACCCTTTGACTTCAGCGCTTCCAACAACGAAGCTGAGTACGAAGCCTTGATAGCCGGCCTCCGAATGGCAAGCGAAATGAAAATTGATGGGCTGATGGCGTACAGTGACTCCCAAATGATAGTGAACCAAGTCAACGAAACCTATCAAGCCAAAGAGGAAAAGGGCAAATATACTTCAAGCTCGTCAGAAAGGAACTCCAGAAGTTTAAAAATGTCCGTATCAGACAGGTCCCACGGACTCAGAACGGGCACGCTGATGCAATAGCTCGGTTGGCAACCAGTGAAGGAATTGAAAGGTTTGATAGCATACCTGTTGAAAGAATACGCCGCCCTGCGATCGAAGAAGCTGAGAAGATCCACATGATAACGGAACCCAGACACACTTGGATGGAAGAACTCGTCACGTACCTCCAAACGGGTACATACCCGGAGGATCCCACCTCATCAAGGAAGCTGAGAGTAAGGTCAGCAAGATACACGTTGATCGACGGCGTATTGTATAAGCGAGGATATGCTGCGCCAATATTGAGGTGCCTGGATAAAGAAGAAGCCCTTTACGCTATGAAAGAAATAAACTAAGGACTATGCGGGAATCACGCAGGAGACGGTCATTAGCACACACAATCATGCGCCAAGGATAATTTTGGCCGACCATGAAAAAGGATACTCTGGAATTCACCTGAAGTGCGACAGATGCCAAAGGTTCGCACCTAACATCAAACTCACCCCTGGAGAACTGAACTATGTAATGGCACCTTTGCCTTTCGCAAAATGGGGGGTCGATCTTATTGGCCCCATGCCAACGGGAAAAGGGGGACGAAGTTTGCAATTGTGGCTGTTGACTACTTCACCAAATAGGTGGAAGCTGAACCCCTGGCTAAAATCACCGAGCACAAGAATACTGAGTTCATATGGAAGTCAATCATATGCAGGTTTGGAATACCTCACTCCATAGTGACGGATAACGGAAAACAGTTTGGACAACAACCCGCCTCGCTAGTTTCTGCGAGGAATTGGGAATACAGAAACATTTCTCCACGCCAAATCACCCCAGGCTAACGGACAAGTTGAGGCCATCAATAAGATTATCAAGCATACGTTGAAAACGAAGCTCGACACTCTTAAGGGAGGATGGGCGGAAGAAATCCCCAGCGTGCTATGGTCTTATCGCACTACTGCTAGAAGCAGCACCGGAGAAACCCCCTTCTCCCTAGCCTTCGGGATAGAGGCCGTAATTCCTCTTGATATTGAAATCCCATCTATCAGAACTCTGACGTATCAAGAAGACAGAAACGAGCAACCGCTACGAGAGTTGGATTTAATAGAGAAAAAAGGAATGATGCCGAAGCGAGGAATGCGGTATACAAACAGCGCAACGCGAGGTACTACAACCAGAAGGTGAAGAAACGAGAATTCGAGGTTGGCAACATTGTCCTAAGGAAGGTCTTCATGGCAACGAGAGAACTAAATGCTGGATCTTTAGGACCAAATTGGGAGGGCCCTTACCGGGTAAGCAGGATACAGCTTAAAGGGGCCTACGAACTGGAAGATATGGACGGCAGGACTCTACCGCACCCATGGAACGCAAAAACACCTCAAAAAAGTAATATCAATAGTCGCTGTAACACGCTATCTCTATGAATAAAAGCAGGGTTATCAGAATGACTCTGCAAGAAGTACGGCGTCCGCGCCGGGTGATTCCTAAGCCCTAATCATGCAGTAGGCAGAATATCCAGTAAGCCATACTCATGCCGTAGGCGAAATCTCCATCAAGCCCTAATCATGAAGTAGGACGAGCTAATGTTGCAAGTCCTGCAACACTTAGCAAGATCCCTAAGCCCTACTCATGAAGTGGGCAGAAATCTCCTGTAAGCCCTACACATGAAGTAGGCCGAGCTAAATGTTGCAAGTGCTGCAACACTTAGCAAAGATCGGACCAAGCCCTACTCATGCAACCCCCCCACTGGGCACGACAGATCCCGTATAAGACCCCCTACTCACTGACAGCCTACCGCGCCGAGCTAAGGTTGAAGTGCTGCAACACTTAGCAAGATTCCTAAGCCCTACTCATGAAGTGGGCAGAATCCCCTGTAAGCCCTACCATGAAGTAGACCGAGCTAATGTTGCAAGTGCTGCAACACTTAGCCAGATTCCTAAGCCCTACTCATGAAAGTAGGCAGAATCTCCGTTAAGCCCTACTCATGAAATAGGCCGAGTTAATGTTGCAAGTGCTGCAAACACTTAGCAAGATTCAAAAGCCCTACTCATGAAATAGGCAGAATCTCCTGTAAGCCCTACTCAAGACGTAGGCCGAGCTAATGTTGCAAGTGCTGCACACTTAGCAACGATTCCTAAGCCCTACTCATGAAGTGGGCAGAACCTCCTGTAAGCTACTCATGAAGTAGGCAGAGCTAATATTCCGAACCCCTACTCATGAAGTAGGCAGAATCTCCTGTAAGCCCTACTCATGAAGTAGGCCGAGCTAATGTTGCAAGTGCTGCAACACTTAGCAAGATTCCTAAGCCCTACTCATGAAGTAGGCAGAATCTCCTGTAAGCCATACTCATGAAGTAGGCCGAGCTAATGTTGCAAGTGCTGCAACACTTAGCAAGATTCCTAAGCCCTACTCATGAAGTAGGCAGAATCTCCTGTAAGCCCTACTCATGAAGTAGGCCGAGCTAATGTTGCAAGTGCTGCAATACTTAGCTTAAAATGTACGAGAAATTCCTACAAAAATCCCTATACAAACCTCAAACGACTTCTACCGCAAATAGGCGAAAAGCGAAAAGTTCTATCAGCTAGTTCGTTTGAGAGTTGCGAATTCAAATTATGAAAAAGCAAAAGTAAAACATTAAACAAAGTGTTTTCATTCATAAAATAAGAGGGTACAAGAGTTGAAGAACTTAAAGAAATACATAAAGCTAAGGATTAGGGGGATTGGGAGCGAGCTCATCAAGAACAATCGGAGGGGCTTCGGTTTGTTGGGCCTCAACCGCTTTCAGCATCTGCTCCATCTCTTTTTCCTGCTCCTCCTGAGCCTCCACCAAAAAGGCAGTATCCCAGTCCGGCCTTTTTTGATTAATGAACTTGACGATCTCACCCATAGCCAGAACGTATGCTTCCTGGGCGATGGCATCAAAAGCCGGAGAAGCCCTCCATTCCTCCACAGCTTTAGAAACCTTCAGATCAGTCTCCGCCTTTAAAGCCATGGCCTGAGCTACCGCCTCGTCAGCACGCCTTTTCTCCAGCTCAGCACGAGAATTTGCTTTCTCCCCCCCAGAGATGCAGTGCCTTGTTCTCGTCAAGCAGTTTGTGCTCCTCGGCAAGGCAGGCGTCAAGCTCCTCCCCCATCTTGTTCAAACGGTCTTCATACCTCTGCTTCTCCCCAGCAAAAGCCGACCTCTCCGTTTCAACTGCGGTAAAAAGCTCGTCAGCTTTAGCTTTAAACTCCAGCACGGAATCAAGCTCGGCCTTGACCTGAAAAACACAAAGGCCATTAAGATGCATAGAGAGGTTACTGATCAAAGCATGAAAGGCTAAAAATGAGCTCTTTACCTTATCCACCACAGAAGACATGTGGAGAACGGCCCTGTGACAGTGGAGCTGAGCTGTGAGGACGTTCTCCCCGATAGGCATCTCAGTCAGAAATCGCTGCTCCTTGTCATTCCAGCTCCGCGTCATTAGGACGGCAGATTCTCTGAGGGGCGAGGGGAAGGCGACAACTGACTCCTTTGCTGGGGAAGGAGCCCTGAGAAAATCTAGAAGAATCTCTGGTCGGCGCCCAACCAAATCTTCAACACCCGACCTCTGAAGGTCTGGACACTTCTCCTGGGGCTTGGAGGAAGAAGCACCAGCAGCCACTGGGACCGTCGCGGGGACTGGAGAGTCCGGCAGGGCGGTAGCAACGGGAAGGTCGGCAGAACGGCGCCTCTGCAGGGGCAGCTCGTCTTCTGGATCCACCTCTGGACTCCCAGACCGACCTCTCTCGGTAGTAGTGATTTCCTCCCTCTTCCTTTTTGCAGCTTCAGCCACCTTAGCCGCTTTAGCCGCGCGAAAGTTCAGCATTTCTAGTTCTTGACCTGAGATACAAAGGAAAAGAAGTAAAGAACAACTCAAAGACGGGCAAGAGTAACCAGAATTAGTAAACCCTTACGGGAAGGAGCAGATGCTGAAGCCCTTTGCCTGCTGACTGCCGAGCTCGGAGGTACAGCTCGGAGTAAACCCGCTGAGAAGAGGTTGTCGTTTGTAATCACGAACTTGCAGGATCGCTCCTTGTGAGACAGAGCTCGGATAGCGTCAGCCCGCTTCTTGATTGCCGAACTTAAGTGACAGGGTCGATAAACTGCAAAACACAGACAAAGCAAAGAGTTAGCCTCTTCATTCGACAACAGAACTGGAAGATGGCATTGAGCACTCTCACTTACAAAGGGGGTGATAAAGTGTAGGAACTACATCCTCCCTATCCACCTCATCAGGATGGAATTGCCACTCTCCCAGGACATAGAAAAACTCCTCCTTCCACCCCTTAATCGAAGAAGGAGTATCTAATACCAGCGAACCCCCCGTCCTAGGTCTGGCACTAGTATACCACCAGCCCGTATTTTTCCCATCCTCCTTAAAGGTAAAAAGGGAATTGAATGTGGCGACGTCTATCTCGGGGTGACCTAACTGTTTCCACAAGATTAGGGTAGCCACGAGGGTTCTCCACCCGTTAGGACATAACTGGGTAGGGGCTATTCCCCAGGAGGCAAGGAACGACCTTATGATCTTGGGAAACGGGAGTCTGAGGCCGGCACTGAGAATAGCGCCGTTCAGAGCCACGCATCCTATGGGAGGACTGTCAGCCCGGTCGGAGGAAGAGGGTATAACTAACTCTACCGTCGAGGGAATACTATACTTAGCCCTAACAGCAGCTAAGGACCCTCCAGATATAACCGACTTAAGGGAGCTAGCCCCCCAGGTGCCCCCCCTACTACTGCTTTCGTCTTGCTTCCTCTCCTCCCTCAATTTTCGCCTGTGCTCCATACTCCTAGGTGAGTTTGACAATGGGTTTGGGGGAGAAGGTTGGGGGAAAAACGAAGCTAGAGGAACGGGCGTGAAAATTTCCTGACAGTCGGAACTAGCGGTGGAAGGACTATACGACTGAGTAGACGAAGAAGGTGCAAGATCTTCCTGTTGGTTCCCCCAGGAGTGCACTCGAGATTCGTCCGAGCTCATACAAGCAAGTTGAAGAGAAAATAATGCGTAAAAGAAAAAGGTGTTCCGAAATGGTAGGAGAGTACCTGGATAGTTATCTCGTTTGGGAGTATAGGGAAAATAAAGGAATGCCGAAAAGTTATGAATTTTGGAATAAGGAAGATCGAAATTCAAAAGGCTAAAGGAAGATGAAGGGGAACGTTTCGGAAATGCAAAAGGCGGGATATGAACCGGCAAGGATGGCAATAAATATGAACGGCTGTCAATCAATGCCTAAAAAGAGGTGAAGACGTCCAGCCACCCTTTGGGCGACACGTGCATCTGGCGGCTGTAGGAGTAATTATTACGCGAGTTGGTACTTGTGCCATGTCATTCCAGCAAGGTCAGACTCTCATTTAAAATTAGACCTGACCTGGGGGGTAACTGTTGACACCGACCTCCGAGGTCGTTGAGCTCGGACTGTCGTATCCCAATGAGGGTAAGGACTTGGGAGTTCAGCTATGCGAGGTCAGGTCGGCAGGAGCGTAGCTTTTCCAACAAGCCATTGTAGTCTTTCAAGACGCTACAGTGGCTAATAATTATGGATCACTGACAAGATCTCTGAGTACCAAACCAGAGACATACACGTGGAAAGGTCTTGTGTCAGCGCCTACTTATTCCTCCAATCAGAAGTCTTAGCTTGTTTTAATAGGCAATGCATTTACTACCAGGATCAGCAAGTCCCATCATCCTCAGTCAACAGTACAACATTGAGCTCGGGCCCCAATCCCGTTAGGACAACACACAAGTTAGCTCAGCTCGGCCTCTGAGTTGACAAGACAGGAGGATTAGACGTTATTGTCTTCCTACTATAAAAGGCCCAGGATACAAAGAGTGAAAGGGGGGCAGACAGAAAATCTAAAGGAATATACTAAGGGAAGAATCCCTAAAAATCCCCTTGAAGATCCCATATAGTTGTAAAAAGGAGCGATTATTTGATGAACGATCTTGTATTCTTCCTTATTGTAACTCTTAGACTACTGTCTGCATTCTAAGTTGGCTTTAACCTTGTCAATACAATTTTGAACGTCAACAACTTTTATACCCAATATAGTATCTACTTGACCAAGATCCTTCATTTTGAATGTTGAAGATAGAAACCTCTTTGTTTCTATAATACCATCCATGTGATTAGTTATAATCAACATGTTGTCCCCATATAAACATACAAACACAATATAATTATCACATTTTTTAGCATATAAACATTTATCTATTGTATTATGCAAAAAAACCAAAAGTTATGATAGCCTTAACAAATTTCTCATGCCATTTTTAGGAACTTGTTTTAAACCATATAAAGATTTTACAAGTTTACAAACTTTATTTTCATTACATGGAAGAATGAAACCTTTCGATTATTCCATGTAAACTTCTTCATCTAATTCTCCATAAAAAATAGTTTTAACATCCATTTGATATACACATAAATCATATATGGAAGATAATGTAAAAAGAATTCTAATAGTAGTAACTTTAGCTACGGGTGCATAAGTATCAAAATAATCAATTCCCTCATTTTGTCGAAAATATTTAGCAACTAATCTTACTTTGTAAGTTTGGATTGAACTATCGGTATTGTATTTCCTACGAAATACCCACATTTTGAGCTAACGGTTTTGTAATTTACTCTATATACTATGTTACATCCAATTTTTCACATGTAATAAGAAAAACATGATTTCCTAAACTTTCCAAATCATATTCTAAACTAGATTGCAAAATGATTTCATTGTAATATATCATAAGTACACATTTAGTCAAACGCATTTCTTGTTAAGTGGCGTTCTTCATTATCAAAATAAAATATAGAAAAAACTTGAGGAGGAGCTAGACAAGATCTTCAACTAAAAGTGCTAAAATTATTATTCTTGGTAATTCTATCTAGATTCCTATAAACGGAATTTCGAATAATCATGTCTGTCTTCAGCATAATGGCTATGATTCTGTTGGAAGTCCGTTTTGTGTCCAAGCCGCATATCCACCGGCCATATCCGTAATACCACTAAATCCCTGCAAATTTAATTTTCTAAATGATATATAAAAAGAAAAAAAATTGATATAATTAGGCAGGACAAATATATTTGCTACAGTATGACTTACAGCAGATACAAGTTCAGATGCAGCCATAAGAGACCTCTTCCCAATCTGGCACCCCTGCAATTACACAACCCAAATACTCAATTATTAAATAAAAAACATACGACAATGTCAATCTATTGATAAAAAAAAAAAAAAAAAACTTACAACAAGTATTTCGTCATCTTTACCAAAATGTAGCAGTACCTCCTTTAAAAAATTGGGATTCTTTGTCATACCTTCATATAGTTCACAATAACAGCCAAATAAAGATTCATTTAATAAATAATTGAAAACAATATATTAAGAAAATCTGATTATTCATCGAGGTTCACAAACCAGAAACAACTCTATTCATGTAAGGAATATTAACAGCACCAGGAACATGTCCATTACAGAATTCCTCCGGGGTTCTGTAAAATGACAACAAAAATATTTGCTAACAAAATAAGTAAAATTCTGTTGCAAAATTGGAATTGTTTTTCGTAATTTGTCATCACCTAACGTCTAAATAACGATGACCAGCTAGATATAGCTCATGCGCTACACGAACGGGTACCGATGTTGGAACAGAGACAGAGGTCGACTGAAAATTCTCCCCAGCTGTTGCATTCGAACTGCACATAAAGATCTTGTTAAAAAGAGTAATTCAGCTTTATAAGTTGGTTATTTATTTTTATCTATTATCGATGCGAGATTACTTGCCTGAAGCTGCTGGGAGTTCTGTAGCCCAACACGAATCTACGTTGTCGAGGTAGCCTAAACTGGGACTTGGAAGACATGGATACACACCTGAAACTTGGATGCTTGGGAAGAGTTTGAGGAAGGTAGATAGCAGTAGAAGAGATGGACAGTGTCCTCATCGTTGCTTATGTTTTCAGGTGTTTAGGTTTTAAGCGATCAAAAATTCAATTTCTTTATGAATGTTTGGGAAATGAAATTGAAAAATGGATGTTTTGGATACGTATGTAAATTGAGAGTAGATAAATTGGAAACTGGGAATGGGATATTTTGTTATGGTTGGATGAGATACAAAGAATGTTAATATGCATGCTTTAGGGGCCATGAATGGATTGACACGTAACATATAGATATGTCATATGTGACTCACTACACCCATCTTTTCGTTGTCCAGAGGTCCAGAGGATAAGCCAAATTAAGAGACGGTGACATGGATATTTTTATATTTTTGTGAGATAAATTCACGCTTCCCTATGCATCTTGTCATTTATTTTACTTAATATCCTATACTTTGGAAAGTCTTCTAGGGGAACTTTGCTTCTGGGCCAGGCTCGGCCCAAAACTGTTTTTGGGCCTGGCTTTGAGCCTGGTCAAGAAACATTGCCCTTTCTAGGGTGGGTATGTGTACCCAGTTAGATAAGATTGAAATTTTAGAGTATATTGTTTACTCTGTGAATTTTTTTTTTTTTTTTTAAATTGCTCTGAATTTGAAAGAGTTCAGAATTTAGAAGTTCAGGTAACTTTCAGATTAATATGATGTCTCTTTCTTTTTTGGATATTTTTTGGTAACAAAAATATTGGGTTTGTCTTAATGGTTTGATGTAAACAATTTTATGCTAATTTTTGGCGTGAATCTAGGATTTAGTAATAAAAGTTCTATCTTTTAATTTCTTTAAGAATTTGTATATTATTTTGAGAACTTTATATGAATATATACTTTTGTGATGAACAATAGCAATGAACGTAGGTTGGATCGAGACAGTTGATCAGTACTATATTGAATCAAATAACAATATTCAAGTTTGTATAGTCACTGATTATGCCTTTTTTATGGAATTCTTTTTGGTTTGACTCCGATTCTTGTCATTTGAATTGATGCAGGGTACATGTGTGGAAAATGTTTTGCACTTGGTTGTTATGTTATTGCGTAGTGATCCTAATAGGAAGTTTATATTTGTTATAATGGTAGCTACTCTATGGTTCATGTTTTATTTCTGTTTTGAGTAAATTAATAAATTTCTAAAATTGCAAAAGCATTGAAAAGTTTTGAATTATTTAGGTTGATCAAAACTGAGATCATTATACTCTTGGTCATAATGACAAGTCATATCTCCAGGAATGAATGATTTGGTAAGATCAATTGGAGAAGAGGAGGCCACTCTATTGGAATCTGCTGATAGATGTTCTGATAGTCAATCTAACAGTCTAGAAAGTGTAAATGCTTATGTGGAAAATCGAAAGAAAACCAATCATTTATTGAATATTATTATATTGAATAAATGATATATATAAATAATTATATATGACGGTTAATGCGTTTCATGTGTAGACAATATGGTGGTTTTGAATTATTGACACCAACGTAATTTGTCAATTTTTAAATTTCTGTCACTTTTTAGTATTTGCCATTTCCTCAATTTTTTGTCACTTCCAACATACACCTTTCTTCTTCTTCTTCTTCTTTTATTTTATTTTTGGTAAAATCTCTATGATATTTGTACAAAGAAAAGATGAAGTCATTTGATTCGATTGTGAAGAGTAAAATCAAGCTATGTGTGTTTTGGTGATTTGAGGGTTTGATGCCCTTCTTGGATTTGAGAGGATTCTCTAGTTTTAAATTTTGTATTGAATTGGAGCTACGTTGAAGTGACGCTTTTTTGAGTGGATTGTCACTTTTTTAAGTGTGTATCATTTTTTGAGTGTTTCACAATTTTTTTTTTTTTTTTGAATTTCTATCACTTTTTAAAATTTTTAATGTTGGATTGAAGTTATTTTGATACGGTTAATATTTAACTTGAAAATAAAAAAAAGTGACATTTTTTTTAGTGTTTCGTCTCGTTTTGAGTCACTTTTCTAAATTTTTGTTAGTTTTGAGTGCTTGTCACTTTTTTGAATTTTTTTTTTCATTTTTAATGTTTGTCACTTTTTTATGTTATTTTTATTTTTATTATTTGTTACTTTTTCTTTTAATTTCTGCCTTTTTTGAGTGACGAACATCAATTTTTAATAAAAGTAATATTGTATATCATTTTTTAATTAAAAAAAAAGTGATGTTGAACTCTGAAACGTCATGTTTAGTATTTAATGGATTAGACATTTTTTATTGGAGCTATTGTGGTCTGGTTAATACTTGATAATTTTCTCAAGTGGGTAGATTGTGTCATTTTTTGACTTTTTGTCTCCTTTTTTTTTTCTGTTAATTTTTAGTGTTCATCATTTACTTTTTTGAGTAACAAAAATAACTTATTTATTTTTTTAATAAAAAATGACCCTTAACTTAAAAAGTGACATTGCGTTACTTAGCCTCCGTTTGGCTTCCATTATTTGGTATTATAGTTTTTGGAATAGTGTTTTTTTGAATAATGGATGGTTGAAAAAGAAGGAAAAATTTTCGATTTACATGTAAAATTATTTTATTGAAAAACATGTGATTAAAAAGAAAAGAGAAAAATGTATTGTAATTTTAAGGAATAATTGCAGCAAAAGCCCCAAACTTTTCAAACACTAGCAGACTTTCCCTGAACTTTCCCTTTTGGACGGTTTCCATCCAAACGTCCTTCGGTTGACCACCCAAAAACGATAAGGGTAAATTCGTCCATACATTTGAATCACAAACCTCCAAATTTCCCCCCAAATGTAGTAGAGTGCTACCCTAATAAATTGTCAATTTCTCACTCTTTATTAGCGTACTGAATTGAAGGTAGAAGAAATGGAGATGCCAATTTGCAGTTGCGGAACCCTTGCTCAAACGAAGACATCATGGACTAATTTGAACTCAGGGAGACGATTTCTTACCTGTCTATGCGGAATACATCTACAAGATTGTACAATTTTCTTTGGTGGGATCCCTCAATATGTCGAGATCAAGGGAGCTGATAACTGGTTTTTTGCGATCGAGGTGAGAGATGGAAGCTGAAATTAAGCAACTCCGTTTGAATGGAGGTGGTTTATGTAAGACTCGGTTTTGTGGGTTTGTCTATGGAATGATTGTAAAGTGGATTTGTAGTTAAATCTGTGTTGGATCGGTTTCGGCAAACAATACATATTTGCAACTCTCGTGTGACCAAGTCATTTCACAACATTCATGAAATTTGCATCAGTAACTAACCAAAATGACATTTCTACGAATCTTTTCTTTTTCAAGCTAATATACATATCTCATTGGCTCACTGTAGCCTAACATCTTCATTGTATTTGTCTAACAGAAATCGATTGAAGAAATATGGGTCCACTTAATCAAGATAGCTGATCTTACAGTGTTCATACACGTAATTTCGCATTTTGCGAAAAAGAATTGTAGACATACAAAATAAAAATAAAATAAATAATGGGTTGGGTCAATTTAAATAATTAGCCCAATAAAATTTATTAAATTAAAACATACTAAGCCCATAACATTTTAAAATCCCACTATACTTCTTTTCTTAAAATCCACAATTATTCAATTATAATCAATTTAATTGAATTAATTGAGTGATTACCAAAATTGACCACGACTTTTCCCTATAAATAGGGTCAGGGTTCATTTGAAGAGGATGGGAAAAAGGGCAAGAGAAAACCACGAAGTATTGAAGGAATTATTTCAACTCGAAGTCCGGCAAACACGAAGAAGATCAAAGTCTTCTTCAACTCAAATCAAGTTCAAGTTTTCGGAGTACAAGTCCAAGCTCTAAAATTCAAGTGTCGAACAAGTAAAGTTCTCGACTAATCAAATACTCAAGAAATCTCGAAGCCTAGGATTCAAACCACGTGGCTCTTCGTTTTCAAACATTCAGATCATTAATCAGAGGGTTTTTGAAATTTTGCAATTACAAAAAGATTCATATCCATCGTACAAATTTCTTGGCATGCCTGGTGTGACCTTCTTGTCCTCTCATCTTTTGATCTCAGAATCTTCAACTTTCAACCACTACATCAACAATAGCAAACGAACAAGCGAAGCAAACCATGACTCATTTCGAAGAGACACTTGCTGAGCTGTTTCGGGCTATCAGAGCTCAAATAAAAAGTGGGAGAACTCAACTGGTTCCACCACTAAAGCAGTTCTCTAACAAAGGCAAAATGAAAATTGCTTTCACAAAACCAAACTCTCGTTCAACAGAAAAGACCAATAGTTCGGTGAAAAATTCTCATTCGGGCTCTGTTTCCAGTGGCAGATCATTGTCTGGATCCCCTCGTACCACTTCTTTGCAAAGGTAGGTTGACTATAGTTTGTCTGAAGAATCACTTGAGCCAGTGATGGTCACGGAAGCGACATCGGGCTCAAATGATTGAATCCAACAAATGGCTTTAGCCATTGAAAAACTTACCAAGTCACTAGAAGAGAAATACGCACAGGTTGCTGCACTCATGCACAAGCTAGAGCTGTAAAATCTGGAGAAAGAAGATCAAGAAAATCCAAGATCTTCCAAAACTAAAGATCTGGAAGTCCAAGAACGCCAACAGAAGCAAGACATACATGATCGAACAGTTGTTCAAAATGTTTTGCGTGATACTACTCAACTCTCTGTTAGCTCTCTATCTGTCCACCAACTTCAACATATGATTGCAGACACCATTCATGCCCAGTATAGTGGTTTAATGCTATCTTCATTGGTGTATGCCAAACCTCATAGCCATCGAATCAACGAGATAAAGATGTCACTCGGTTACCAACCTCTGAAATTCTAGTGTTCTCATGGGAAAGGCAACCCGAAACAACATGTTACTCATTTCATTGAGACGTGTAACAATGCAGACATTTACAATGACACTATGGTCAAACAGTTCGTACCCTCCCTCAAAGGTGCTGTATTCGAATAGTATACCGACTTACAGGCTGGATCAATTGATAGTTGGGATCAACTTGAAAGAGAATTTCTAACACGTTTCTACAGTACCGGCGGACTGTCAGCCTTCCAGAACTTGCTTAAACGAAGCAGAGCAAAGAAGAACCCATTGTAGAGTACATCGAATGCTGGAGGAACCTCGTGCTCAATTGCAAAGAAAGAATAAGCGAAGCATCTTCCATCGACATGTATGTGTAAGGCATGCATTGGGGATTACTTTACAATCTCCAAGCAAATATGCCTCACTCATTTGAAGAGTTGGCGACACGTGTCCATGACTTGGATCTCCAAATTGTAAGGCTTGTAAGTTACTTACCACGTGATACACGTGACAAGGGGACCCTAAGAAAGAGAGAAAGAAGGATGTCAAGACAGGTAAGTCCAAAGAGGTAATTGCAATTTTCTCTAACCTTGTTGGACGTTGTCATTCTTTCAACAAATTGGTGAAGAAAGATGTATCATTTGAATGGGATGATACTTGTCAAAGTGCTTTTCAAAGTATTAAGCAATATTTGTTTCGTCCACCAGTACTTGTAGCTCCGATTCCAGGGAAACCACTGACCATTTATGTTGCAGCAAAAGAATTTTCTCTTGGAGCACTTCTTGTCCAAGCCAATGATGAAGGAAAGGAGAATGCACTCTACTACTTGAGCCGGACACTGGTAGGCCCCGAGATGAAGTATTCACCTATTGAAAAAATATGTCTTGCGTTAATCTTCACAGCTAAAAAATTGAGACATTATATGCTATCACATATGATCAGTCTTGTTTCAAAGGTTGATTTTTTAAAATACATAATGTCTAGACCGATTCTTTCTAGAAGGATTGGAAAATGGGCATTGTTATTATTCGAGTTTGACATCAAATTCATTCCTCAAAATCCATCAAAGGACAAGCTTTGGCAAATTTTCTTCCTGACCATCCAATTCCAGTGGAATGGGAACTACATGAAGATCTCCCGGATGAAAAAGTTCTATTTACTGAAATTATACCATCATGGAGCTATACTTCGATGGGGTAGCCCGAAGTTATGGTGTAGGAGCAGGAGTTATCTTTATCACTCCCTATGATCTTGTCATGCTGTACTCTTTTGCCTTAACAGAGAAATGCTCAAACAACGCGACGGAATATAAAGCCCTTATCATTGGCTTAGAGACAACTATAGATATGGATATTCATTAGCTAGAAGTTTTTGGGAATTCTAAATTGATAATCAACCAACTTCTAGCCAAGTACGAAGTCCGTAATTCTAATTTTCGTTGAAAATTAAATTCGTACCTAGAACTGAAAATATGGAAGTTGATGCCTTAGCTAATTTGGCTACTATTTTAGCCAAGTCATATGAAGATTTTTCCTATCTATATTAATTGCTCAGAGATGGGTGCTTCCGTCCTTGATACCCAGTGATATGGAAGAGAACAATAGTGTTGAAGTAACCGAAGATGAGGAAAAAGATGATTGGAGATAGCCAATAATTGATTTTCTTCAACATCAAAAGCTATCAAACAATCCACGGTGAAAAATCGAAATCAAGAGACGTGCATCCCGCTTTGTCTTTTATAAGAGAAGACTTTATCGACGATCATTCGATGAAGTTTTCCTCCGATGCCTAAGTAATGATGAATCAACACGTGTTACTCATTAGTCTGGACCCATACTCCATTTTTGAATAAAGAGGATGGGGTACTACTGGTCGACTATGGTACAAGACTCCATGGATTATGTAAAGAAATGTAAAGCTTGTCAAGTTCATGCGAACTTCATCCATCAACCTCCAGAACCATTACATCTGACGGTAGCTTCATGGCCATTTTATGCATGGGGTCTCGATGTAATTGGACCCATAACTCCAAAGTATTCAGTTGGACATTCATGCGTCCTTATTGGAACAGACTACTTCTCTAAGTGGGCTGAAACAATACCATTGAAAGAAGTAAAGAAAGAAAATGTTGCAGATTTTATCCGTATCCAAATCATTTATCGATACAGAGTCCCACGATACATCATCACTGAAAATGGAAAGCCTTTCTGCAATAGCCACATAAACAATTTATGCTCGAAATTTGGATTCAAACAATACAACTCATCCATGTACAATGCAGCAGCTAATGGGTTAGTAGAGGCGTTCAACAAGACTCTATGCAGTCTACTGAAAAAGGTTGTCTCCAAATCAAAAAGAGACTGGCATGAAAGAATTTATGAAGTCCTATGGGCTTATCAAACTACTTATCGAACTCCACACAAGCCACTCCTTACACCTCAGTATATGGAGTAGAACCTGTACTTTCTTTGGACTGTCAAGTTCTGTCACTTTGAATTGCTGTCCAAGAAGGTTTGACGATAGAGGAAAATGTCAGTCTTCAATTGGAAGAGCTAGAAGCTCTGGCTGAGAAGAGATTAGAAGCATAAATGCACCTGAAGTATTATCAAGCCCGGATGGCGAAGTCCTTTAACAAGAATGTGCGACCAAGATCATTTCAAGTCGAAGAATTGGTACTTTGCATACGCAGACCAATCATAATCACAAGAAAAATAGGGGCAAGTTCCAACCTAAATGGGATGGTCTGTTTGTTGTTACTCATGCATTCACTAACAGAGCATATAAGATCGTCGACAAAGATGGACTACAAATCGGGCCTATCAATGGAAAGTTTCTTAATCATTTTTACGCTTGAAGTTGTTTGTTTTATAAATTTTTCATTGTAATACCCTCGCTCCCAAATAAAAAAAATTGTGCTTGTAACGAACTACATTCGACTTTATCCTGTTTGGGTACGTAGGCAGCTTGAATAAGTTATAAATTCAAGTTCAGTCACAACTAATAAATTCACTCAATTTGTTTACCATTTTCTGTAGTAAAAAAATGCACAAGAAACAAGAAAAATTTCATTGTAAAAAGACAAAGAACGATAAAAAATCAAAATTCATATGGTCTTAAAAGATCATAAAGTCCTAAATTTATCAAGATGACTCGCCATTGATCACATGTAGGAAACTATCTTTAAGGGTCTTCATTCTCTGGTCAATGGATGTTACGCTAGAAACATCTCTAGTATGTGATTCTTCTAAAGCGGCCTTTGCAGTTCCAAGCAAACTCTTCTATTCCTAATGGGTTTGAAGTTCATCACGGAGTCTAACCAACTTGAAAGTTAGCTGACAAATTTTATCTTCCAATGAAGAACAAGTGAAATCCTCTACTTCCAGCTGAATGTTCGAAAGCTTTAACTTCTCAGTCTTTTCTTCGGCAATTGGACACTCCAAGTGCTGGTTTCTTTCAGATGAATAGATGTCGACTTAATTAAGAAACACATTCATGTATTCCATCAAAGGTGCTGGATCTGCATGAAATGAGTTGGTAATCACGTTTTGAATAATTAAATTATTTTCATCCCACCAAGATCAGATGTTGGAAAACCCATTCTTCAAGTCGTCCCTAAAGCACTTCTGAAGATAATTGGTCCTCGTTTCTTGCAAAGCAGCCTTCAAGTAAAGAGACTGTTGAGTTATCCCAGGCGGGGGACCAGCCATGAATGAACAAATTGGAGCTGCCCGACGATTATTTGTCTCTAAAGGCGGAATGTTAACCAAAGCCGATGAAGGTGGAGCAGCTGGAACTTCTTGATTGACCTCTAAAATGTTAGCTCTCACAGTCTCGAAATTCACTTCATCTTCATCTTGGAAAGCATCTATGTTGAGAGTTGAAATACCTTCATTCATAGTATTCGAGTGTTTACAAAGCGGACCGTAAAAATTATGAGTACCATCTATCCCTTGAAGCGCGCCGATTCTTCCATCATTCTCGCCAGTCTGGTCTTGCAAAGAGTCTGGATCCATGGAGATATTCAATCCTTCGGGAATGCTTGGAAAACCTAAAAAAAATTAAAAAAATAGAGATAAAAAAAAGAAGAAGAAAAGAAGGAGATATAAAAAAGGAGGCATACCCGCGTTCCGTGTTCTAGGAGACATATCTAAAAACTTGTCATCTGATGGTGTATTTGGGAGGCTGATGTTAATGTGAGAAAGTCCGACGTCGCCTTTTGAAAAATTGGGAATAGCTTGAAGCGACATTGGTTTTACCAGTCGTTTAATCTTATATATTCGGGAGAGTGGAGCTTGAAATTGAAGTTTGTTGCATGAAACGAAATATAAATGGTATGTTAAAAAATAAATAAAAAAATACCTGATCTCCAGAAATTTCATCTCCCAGAGTTAGAGTCTCTCCAGATGTGTGGGATACTCGATCTCCAAGACTATTGCGGTCTGGAATCAAAACTACTTCAGGCATCTTATCGACATGCTCAGAGGTGGAAGCAAACTTTGTCGAGAGAACTTTAAATTTAATCTTCTTAATGCCTCTATCATTTCAAAGGTTCATTTCTCTCTTTCGAGAAATCTCTTCAGGAATGATACATGGAGGATTTACCCCGTTAGCTACAACTCTGTTCGGAACTGGATTAAGAACAAAGTCACGACTTTCACTAGAAGATAAAATGTGCACTTGAACTTTGGTCAGGATCGGCAACAGTCGATTATTCCACCAAGATCGATACTCTAAGTTAACATTTTGATGTGTATCCTTCATGTACTTTGGAATATGAAATGTAGAGCCGCTCATCGTTTGAGTCAAAGACAGCTAGATTTGATACATATCGCCTGCATTGGGAGCGATATCCAACTTTCTTGATGAACCGAAAAGTTTTTGTCTAAAGCCAAGTTGCCTCGCAAACCTGTGAGAATTATATGCCTCAAGAATGAAAGGAGAGTTTCCTCGACAATAAGAAACAAATCCAGATCGAATACTCATCATAAACTCTGAGGTGTCTATGGACCTTGTTGGTCATCTACTCGTACATCGGGGTGAGACAATGGGGAAAATGGATTCCAGCAAAATTAATTGGCATCCATCGCTCCACGGATAAGGTCCCAACAATTAACAACATTTTGCTCTCAAGACTGGAAAGCATTCAAGGTGCCCGCATATCTGCGAATTATAGGATGAGTGTAACTCTTGTCCATATTAGCATAAATACCACGGACAAAATAAGTTGTAGCCCAACCATAAAGAAAATGTCCAGGAAATGAATGTGAAATTGAGCCAAGGTCCGGGTTTGACTGATGGTTTGATGTCCGTGTGAGTCCTCTATAAATGCTCGCTAATACGAGAGGACTAGACTGTAAATGCACCCACCTGTTATTTTAGAAGGCGTTTTAAAAGTCCAACTCTTACATACTCATCCCCTGATGCAAGAACGAAATGACAAAGCCACAAGGAGATATAATTTGCTATCTCTAATTCTTCTTCTTCCATAGATAAAGATATTGGCAAATCACCCCAATGACTCCGATCCTGGCGTGGAATATCCCTCGGCTTGTCTATAACCACAGGGCTCCGTATTTCATTTGAAACTCTTTGATGACGTCTCTTGAAGGGATTTAGACTCATAACACTCTTGTAATTTTTATATTATCGAGGATTCTGGGTACAATCATTCTCGCGAAACCAAAAATTAATCCATTCTTCGTGACTAACGCAATCGGATTCATTTGCATTCGCAATCAGTGCAAAAACATTGAAGAGGTACATGTAGGACTTGGAAAGTTGATCGTCAGCTCTGAAAGGTTTGGGACTACTTTCTCATGGTAATTACCTATGAACGAAAGTCCATTTATCTCGTGGATGTCCCAAAGAGAAATGCCAATTTCACCATAGGTGGTCACAAAAGTGTTGGTCTCCGGGCACCAAACCTCACAAAAAGCTCTGATAGAATTTGGGCGATGATAATGCCTTGCAGCGGAGATGACTGCATAAGCTAACTGGCGAAGATTTCTTTTGAGCAGAAGTTTTTGGACCCATGAAGACCACTCCCAAAACTTTTGAAGAAAAGAACTCTCCCCATGACTGACAAGCGTACTTCCCCATCGTATTTCTTTATTGTCAATCCTCTTTCAAATTACGGCCCTTGGAATACACTCCATGCTTTGAGAATGATAAGGCAGGAGACACAAAGAGGGAAAATGACCGCTAGAGCAGTTGGACAAGGCAGCCTCCGAATTCTCTTGACATTCACTGATAATGGGTAGATGTAACTCTGACAAAGGCTTTAAGGGTTCGAGAGAAGGATCTGTAGTTGACTTAAGAATGCTCAGTTTAAGTTCACCTCGTATGCTAGGCTGGGCATGGTACTTCACATCAGTATCTTTGAAATGAATGTAACTCTTACCTAGGCTTTTAAGCTTGATGATTTCGTGTATATCCGAATATGCACCATTATTAGAGCTCATCCCAGCCATTCCTAAAAAAGGAAGAAGAAAGAGAAAATCAGCGCAAAACAAAGAGTTTAACGGGCAGTAAATCTTCTAAATCCCTCGTTGTCTAGATCATGGGCCTCCCAAATATGTGGATGAAAATCTTACTCTACACCAAATAATTACAATACACATCTTACTCTACACCAAGAAAATCTTGAACCTCGAAATCTTTGACCTGTTCCAAAAGTCGAATCCCTGAAAATAAAAATGAAGAATATTAACCCCAATTTTTATAGCAACCAACACAAAAAAAAAAGAGGGAAGAGGGGAAGAAACATAAAAAAATGTTACTGTTCACGTGAACAGTATATACATCACTATTCACGTGAACAGTGTCGTGCACTGTTTACAAAAAAATTACTGTTCACCAAAAAAAAGGGAGACGTGAAAATTTGGCAAGAAGAGAGAGAGAGAATAGAGATTCACCTTTTTGCAAATCTGACAGGTTGGTCTTGAAATAACATAATTCTATCATATAAATAGTTAAATATTGAGCTTCACTTGAGCCTAACTTACCATGAAACATAAAGAAGTCTATCAAATAATAAATAAATCAATCAAGTAAATCAAAAATTGTGTAAAATAAATAAATAATTGAACAACGATTACATAAAAAAAAAAACGAAAATCAAGATTCACTAATTTATTTATTTCATAATAAATTAATAAATCTTGAGGGGGCATTTGTAAACATAAAAAAATAAAAATAAAATAAATAATGGGTTAGGTCAATTTAAATAATTAACCCAATAAAATTTATTAAATTAAAACTTACTAAGCCCATAAGATTTTAAAAGCCCACTCTACTTTTTTCCCTTAAAATTCACAATTATTTAATTATAATCAATTTAATTGAATTAATTGGGTGATTACCAAAATTGAACACGAATTTTTCCTATAAATAGGGTGGGTCAAGGGTTCATTTGAAGAGGAAAATAAGGACAAGAGAAAATCACGAAGTGCTGAAGAAATTCTCTCCACTTCAAGTCCGGCAAACTCGAAGAAGATCAAAATCTTTTTCAAATCAAGCAAATTCAAGATGATCAAAGTCTTCTTTAAACTAAATCAAGATTAAGTCCAAGTCTTTGAAGTACAAATCCAAACTCCAAAATTCAAACGTCGAACAAGTGAAGTTCTCGACAAATCAAATTCCTAATAAATCTCGAAGCCTAGGATTCAAGCCGTGTGACTCCTCGTCTTCAAACATCCAGATCATTAATTAGATAGTTTTGTAATTTTTGCAATTAGAAGAATATTCATATCTATTTGTATTTTTTTCAAAATACAATTTGTAACGATATCTGTGTTTTATTACTCGAAATCCGTCGTACAAGAATCTCACCATGATTTAGCCAGATCGTGAAATAAGTGGAGTTCTCCTTGAAAAGGGAAAAAATTACACAAGTCCAATCATATCAAATATAGTTATCATAATAGACGTCCCTACATACTCATTACAAAATTTTGTCCATATTGTCTATATCAAGCAATTTTTGAAACCTTACCTATTGCATACACCACAAACAACGAAATCACAAAATCGATGAATGTAATGAATTTTAGTACTTCTCCATAACGATCCCAACATTCAAGTATATGAGTTTCTCACAAATACTACATTTAGTACAATTTTACTCTAAATATAACTAGTAACAATGACACTTGCAAAAATGTACGATAGACGGGTTCAGGTAGTGATACTCTCAGATGACATGCATATTCGACATCTCTATCGTCAAGTTCTTCGGTTTCAGACGAGTTTATTGTGGATAATTTTTCGAAGATTTTTTTTTCTTTTCGAACAAGTCGTCCCAGAACTTTCCAATTTTGAAAATGAAGATGGATGTTAGTGTTTAAAGTTGTTGATATTGAAAATTGTATAAGCAAAATTTAAGCCAAGTCAAGGAGTGAACGTGAATTTCTTATTGTAATAACCAAGTGTTTACAAGAATGTAATATAATAATTCTTCATTCCTAATGATAGAAGATACTTGAAATATGAGAAGATGCTAAAGAGTTTGTATGTGCTTGTATCCACGTACCTCTCCCTCCTTTTAGACTTTGATCATTCTTTTATATGGGAAATATGCATGCATGCTGCCTCCCTTGTCTTTTCACTATAATTCCGAGCTAAGGAAGTATGGTTGTTGGTGCGATAAGATTGGTTGTCGAGTTGGATCTGTCAGATTTCTTTTGAGCATTAATTGCAGGAGGCATATATCCTCCAAGCTGACCTCATGTCTGAGCTCAACATAGCATCCACTGATGACGTGGAATAGTCCAATCTTAATTACCTCGGAGATCGGTTGTAAATAGTTATCCCCCCAGGTTAGTGTCGACCTAAATGAGGGACCGACCTTTAAGATTGGTTGGCATATCTTCCAACTTTTTGCAATAATTACTTCAATAAATGGAGAGGACACATGTCACAGAAAGGCTTGTATGTAAAATTAGTGCAGATGGGTTTCTTCTCCCAGAAGCTTTTAATTTCAACTGTTTACTCATTTATTGCTTTATTCAGGCGGTTCAGATCAAGGCTCTTAGCATTCTGACCCTTTAAATGACTATTTTCTCTTTCATTTTTTCACTTTTTGCATTTTTGAGCTTCCAAATTTTTGCTCTCTAGACAATTTCCCTCTCGTTTTCTTTTTCCCGAGTGAGATCGGCTTTGTTCAGGTATTCCCTTTCACCAAGATTACCTTTCATTACTTATGTGTTTTATATATATATATTTTCTAGATTTTTTTAATATGAACTCGGACGAATCCCATGTACAATCCTGGGGTAATAATCAAGAAGCAAATATTTCTTCTTCGTCTTCTTCATTTACTAATCCATCCTCAGCTAGTTCGGATTGCCAGGAAGTATTAACTCCTGTCTCAATTGCTCTTTCTTCCCACAACCATCTAATTCCCCTAAAAGCATGGAACAACAGAGGAAAGCGAGGGAGGAGAGGTTACGGGTAGGTAGTGAGAGTGTGAGTCAGGAGTGGGATTCTGATTCCATTAGATCTATGGTTACAGAGGATATGTTAGCTAGCATTAGGGCTAAGTACAACATACCTAGTTCTATAGAATTAATAATACCATCCTCATCTGACCGAGCTAGTGCTCTCCCTTCTGGATGTGTAGCTCTTAACACAGCGGTCCTCCAGGCTTGATTGAGCTTGCCTTTTCCAAAAAATAATTAGGCAATTCTTTTCTTCCTGGGGAATAGCCCCTACCCAGCTTTGTCCCAATGGATGGAGAACCCTTATTGAGACATTGATTTTATGGAAGCAATTAGGCCATCCTGAGCTGAATGTTTCTCAATTCAACTCCCTGTTTGTTTTTAAAGAAGACGGAAAAACACTGGTTGGTGGTACACCAATGTTAGGCCTAAGACCGGGGGGAGGAGGGTCCATTAATTTTAGACACCTTTTCATCAATTAAATGATGGAAATAAGATTTTTTCTTTGTCCTAGGGGATTGGCAATTCCATCCTTCGGAGGTGGATAGAGAGGATGTAGTCCCAACTCTCTATCATTCCTGCCTTTATTTTTACCTCGGCTTTTGTATGAAAACTGTCCTTTTAACCTATAATGTCTCTTTCTTTACAGTTTACCATCCTTGTCGTCTGAGCTCAGTCCTCCAAAGATAAGTAAACTCCGTTCGAACTCTCTCAAACAGACAAAGATATTGTAAGTTTGTAGCACATGCAACCTCAGCTTGACCTATTCATGAGTAGGGCTTTTATATTCCTCTTAGGAATTTTCACTAAGTGTTGCAGCACATGCAACCCTAGCTCGGCCTACTCATACATAGGGCTTTTATATTCTTCTTAGGAATTTTCACTAAGTGTTGCAGCATATGCAACCTTAGCTCGCCCTACTCATGAGTAGGGTTTTGATATTATCACGCCATTTATATAAAACACACTTTTATTCTAGATGATCATACGATACATAATACGACTACTCTTTACTAGTAATATTTTTTGAGATGCTCCGCATTCTAGGGATGTAGTAGGGGTCTTTCCTCTATATTCTCCAATTCATAAGCTCCCCAAAGTAATACTTTAGTTACTTTGTAAGGAATCCAGAGTTGAGCTCTCTTGTGGCCAAAAAGACTTTTCTTAATACAAGGTCCCCAACTTCAAATTCTCGCTTTTTCATTTTTTGATTGTAGTACTTCGCATTGCATTGTTTGTACACCGCATTTCTGATTTCTGCAATATCCATTTTTTCTTCTATCAAATCCAGTTTCCCTCGTAACACGTGTTTGTTCCTGTCTTCACTATATGTCAAAGTCCGAACTAAAGGGATTTCGACTTCAAGTGGGATGCCAACTTCCACCCAAAGGATAAAGAAAAATGAGTTTTTCCTGTACTGCTCCTGGACGTGGTGCGATAAGACCATAGCACACCAGGGAGTTCTTCTGCCCATCATCTCTTAAGATTATAAAGCTTTACTTTCAACGTATGCTTGATGATCTTATTAATGACTTCAACTTGGCCATTAGCCCGAGGGTGATTTGGCGTGGAGAAATGCTTTTGTATTCCAAGCTCTTTACTGAAATTTGTAAATCGGACATTGTCAAATTGCTTCCCGTTAAGTGATACGATGGAGTGGGCTATTCCGAATCTACATATGATTGACTTCCATATGAATTCCATAGTTTTGTACTCATTTATTTTGGCCAGTGGTTCCACTTCGACCCACTTGGTGAAGTAATCAACTACCACGATTGCAAACTTGGTGCCTCCCTTTCCAGTTGGCATGAGACCAATTAAATTGACCCACCATTTAGTGCTTCTTACATGGCATTTAGTGCTTCTTCTTCATTTAGACGCCTAAGTAGGGATACAGAATATCCTCACTTATATAGAATTCCATCAATCAGCGTGTACCTTACTGCCTTTATTTGCAGCTTTCTTACCATGATTAGATCTTCAGGGTAACTACATGTTTGCAAGTACAAAATGATCTCATCCATGTTGCTTTGAGGTCGAAAGTCATATAAACAGCCTCAGATTCCTCAATGGTAGGGTAACAAATGCTCTCTACTAGGATACTATCAAATCTTTCAATCCATTCACTTGTTGCCAACCGAGCTAGAGTGTCAGCATATCCATTTTGAGTTCGTAGAACTCTTTCGACCTGGATATTCTCAAAATTCTTTAGCTCCTTATTGATGAGCTAAATGTATTTGTTCATTCTTTCTTCTTTTGCTTGGTAAGTTTCATTGACCTGGTTTACTACTAGTTGAGAGTCATTGTATGCAATCAAGTGGTCAATTTTCATCTCATTGGCCATTCGTATGCTAGCGATGAGGGCTTCATATTCGGCTTCATTGTTAGATGCATAGAAATCAAATGGTAGTGCTTCACAAAACACCTATTGGTTTGGACTTATCAACACAATCCAGCTCCAGCTCGTTCATCTGTAGTCCACAAAGAGTTTCCAAGGCATGTAAGGATACGATTCTTCTTTGGGGTCTGAGCTGAATTCATCAATGAAGTCAGCTACGGCTTGGGCTTTTATGGAGGTGTGTAGTTTATACCTTATGTCGAATTGCTCGAGTTCAACTGACCACTTTACCATCCATCCTAAAGTATCAGGTTTTTGTAGCACTTGCCTTAATGGATAATTGGTTAAGACTTCAATTGGATGTTCTAAGAAATAGGGCCTTAACTTCCGAGCTGCCGTAATAACCGCGTAAGCCAACTTTTCTAATGGGGAATAACGGAGTTCGACTTCATGTAGGGCTTTGCTAATGTAATAAACAAGGTGTTGTATTCCCTTCTCCTCCCCTAGTCAGCACTGCACTAATGGCATGTTTAGATATTGCTAAGTAGAGCGGTAGTATTTCTTCTGTCTTTAGCTTTGATAGCATATGTGGTTGTGCCAGATGTGACTTCAGCTAGTCAAATGTGAGCTGGCATTCGGGCGTCCACTCAAAATCTTTTTCCCTTTCTTAATACGTTAAAGAAAGGCTTGTATTTGTTTGTTGATTTTAACATGAAGCGGCTAAGGGCAGCTATTCGCCCGGTTAAGCTCTGAACTTCCTTAGGCCTAGTTGGGGGACGCATTTCAACAATGGCCCTTATCTTTTCTGGGTTGGCTTCAATCCCTCTTTGATTTATCATGTATCCCAAAAGTTCACCCAAGCTTACACCAAAGGCACATTTTGGAGGATTCAGCTTCATTCCGTATGTCCTTAAAATTTCAAACATCTCGGCAAGATGTTGCTGATAATTCCTAGCATCCATGCTTTTAACCAACATGTCATCGACATACACTTCCATGATCTTACCAATTTTCTTGGCAAACATAGAATTAACCAAGCGTTAGTAGGTTGCCCCAGCATTCTTGAGGCGAAATGGCATCACTTTATAGAAGTAAAGACCTCGGTCGGTAATGAAGGTTGTGTGTTCTTGATCAAGTTCATACATGGGGATTTGATCGTAACCTGAATATGAATCCATGAAACTAAGTAAATCATGCCCGGAAGTAGCATCTATCATCTGGTCTATTCTTGGTAGCGAAAAACTGTCTTTGGGACATGCTTTGTTTAGATCGGTGAAGTCAATACACACTCTTCAATCCCCATTATTTTTCTTGACCAAAACGGGATTGTCAATCCATTTTGGGTATTTTGCCTCTCGGACAAATCCATTTTGAAGCAACTTTTGTACTTCCTTGTTTAGAGCTTCATATTGTTCTGGGTTTAAAGGCCGATGTCGCTGCTGTTTTGGTCGTATCAGAGGGTCAATTCCAAATTTATGACATGTGATTTTTAGGTCAATCCATTTCATGTCGGAGTGTTTCCAAGCGAAGACATCAAGGTTTTCTTGAAAAAAAGCTGATGATCTGATCCCTTAGTGGAGGTCGCAGTTCATGACCTATCTTCAGCTCTTTTTGAGGGTTATTTGTCCTCACCTTGATAACATCCAGTTCTTCCACAGGTTCTCCTCATCGCACTTTCAATCGTAGATCTAGTAAACTCGGTGAGGATTTTGTCATGCATGCCATGCAGATCTTTAGAGGGTAGTGAATCTCTTTTCCTTTCAGATCAACAACTACTTGACATTTAATAGCAATGTCTTTATTTCCTTTGATCTGTCTTGTACCATGAAGTGTGGGAAATTTGATGGAGTATTGGTACATTGATACTATTGCCCTGAGGTCAAACAGTAAAGGTTGCCCTATAATAGCATCATAATGAGACTTTGAGTTTAGAACCACAAATTCTACATTTACTTTAGTTTGGCGATAGGACTCTCTGAGCTCACTAGGGAGTTTAGTCACTCCTTTCGCTCCAAAAAGGACACCTTCAAGCCCCATAATTAAATTTGGATATGGTTGTAGAAAATTGAGTGTAATTCCAATTTGTTCCAAGGTGTTTGCATAAATTATGTTGAGGAAGCTCCATATATCTACCAACACTTTGGGGATGTTGACTTTGGAGAGAAACATAGGGATCACCAAGATTCCAGAATAGGGATTTGGATCCACTTCTTTTGCTTCAAACAGGAGCTGGTCGTTATTCACTTTCTTGTGGTGTTTTTCAGTAATGTCGATCTCAGTCAGGTCGGCTGTAATGGGTCTTTTGAACCTCGATCCCCCTGCCTGCTAGGAATGTTGTCTTTTCAACATCCAGACTTGGGATTAGGTAAGTCGATGTCACAAGCTCTAGTTTCAACCTAGTTTTCACGTATTACACCTGGACCACTTAGTGTTGGCAACTTAAGGCAATAGTGGTATATTGAGGTGGTAGCTTTGTAGTTCATACAGTATGGGCCTCCCTAGTATAGCAATAGTTTGAAGGTAGATCCATAACGATGAAGTCCGCCAAGATCCTCCTTTGGCAATGGGGTTTGCCCAACTCCACACTCAGTACAATTTGTCATCGGGCTTCAATGGGATCTTTGGAGAATCCTTACAATCTTCTGGAATACGGTTGGAGGTAACGTTCCTAGATTGCTATTTGTTCCAAAGTTCTAGAGTATAGCACATTTACCAAGCTCTCGTTGTCTACTAAAGTTCGGTGTATTTGCACCCCTACAACGGTCATGGATATGACTAGCACATCACTTTGATCTTCCAGGACCCTACGTGCATCTCCTTCCAAAAATTCAAACCATTCTAGGTATGGCGGGGTGTAGACCTTCGGCTCTGGAGGTGCGACACTATAGCTCTGCTCAATGCGAGTATTACGTGTCATTCTACGTCGAGCTCTTCATGATCCTTCAAGACATTTATTTCCACTTATCAAGGTTCTAATTTCAGGTTAGTGTTTGGTGTCGTGAGTGAGGTCTGGATCGAGAACTTGTGGGATTATTCCTTGTTGGTTAGGATGTTGAGTTCCAGTTGAATTCACTTCTCGAGGTTTGGCTATGAACTCTTGTAATAACCTAGCCGAATGAGTGACTCCACCTCTTCTTTTAAGTTTCTGTAGTTTTTGGTACATGTCCTGTTGTCCTATGGTAACGATGGTACTTTCCTTGATGTTTCCCAATTGGTTCATTTTTCTGAGGTAGAGGTCGGTGAAAGGTTTCTTTTTTTCCTACCTGTAAGAAGACATCTTCCAAAGTTGCATTCAACGGATGATATTTGCGAAATTTGTCGAGATATGGCCTTGAGCGGCCTTGATCCCTTCTATCCCTCATTTCTTCCTAACTTGAATCCTTATCTGTTTGTTTTTCTTTAGCTCATTGTGGGGACTGTAGGACTTGCTTAACATCTTCATTGTCTGATGTAGCTTCCTCCGCACTTATATATTTCTTAGCTCGACCTAAGAACTCGTGGTATGTCCTAGGTCTATCTTCATGAATAGACCACCAGCCTTGAAAGAAGTTCCATAAGCGCAGCGTCATCAGAGATATTTTCTACCTCCAAGGATTGTTTATTGAACCTGTTTAAACAGCTTTTGAGTGATTCGAGTTTTCCTTGTTTTATGCTTACCAACCTCTCCTTTGGTGTGGTTCTTGCCTTTGAGCCCATAAACTGAGCTAAAATTACTGTGGCGAGGTCGTTCCAATTTTTTACAGATCTTTGGTGCAGTCTTCCAAACCATCTATAAGCTTTATCCCCCAACGTTAAGGAGAAAGCACGTCACACTATGGCGTCTTCAGCCCTTTGTAGTTCCATCCATGAGGCATATTTGTCCAAGTGACGGAGGGGGTCTCCTTTCCCAATGTATCCGGTCAGTTGTGGCATTTTTAGTTTTTCACGCAGCTGTTTTGCTAGAATGTCCTAGGTAAAGGGGAAGTGACTCTTTGTAAGGTATTCTTATACTCTTCTTTTGTTCTTAGGTTCCAAGTCAGCTATGCGCTACCTGAGAGCACTCATCTCAGGTTCAGCTCGTTTAGTAGGGTGGTTAATATGGGGCTCATCATTTTTATTTCGGGGGTGTCAATGAGTGTTGATAACATAGTCTATTGAATACAGTATTCGTTCTCTTGGTAGTTGGTTTTGTTGTGGCAGGAGAGCTTCTGATCTCTTTAGTTTGACTCTTAGAAGATTCTCCACTTGAGAACTAGAGAGTTCTTCTAGTGGGGAGTCGCCTAACTTTTTCTCGTTGAGTGGACCCTACCTCAGTTTCCTGTAGTGGATTTCAAACTTGTTTTTGCTTTATTCGATTGATAACGTTTGTTAGTTTTTCAATAGCTTCCCTCATAGCCACCATTTGAGGATCAGTAACTTCATTGCGACCTCGTCTTTCAGTGTTCGTTGGGTTACTGGTTTGTTCGAGATGAGTATGTGATCGATTTTCAGATGCTGAAAATTCGTCCATTATACTGGTTCGCAAATTTTGTGGAGAGATGAGACTGTTTTCCCAAGTTGGGCACTTCTTCTAGTGCCAAACTGTTGACGTTGAAAATTGTATAAACAAAATTCAAGCTAACTCAAGGAGTGAACGCAAATTTCTTATTGTAATAACCAAGTGTTTAAAAGAATGTAATATAATATTCTTCTTTCCTAATGATAGGAGATGTTTCAAATATGAGAAGATACTAAAGAGTTTGTATGTGCTTGTATCCACGTTCCTCCCCCTCCTTTTAGACTTTGATCTTTCTTTTATAGGGAAAATATACATGCATGTTGCCTCCCCTGTCTTTTCACTGTAATTTCGAGCTAAGGAAGTACGGTTGTTGGTGCGATAAGATTGGTTGCCGAGCTAGATTCTGTCAGATTTCTTTTGAGCATTGATTGTGAGTGGCCCCCAGCAATTAATGCATGACTTAGAGAAGGAAGCTAACATTTTTAATTGGAGAGTTATGTGGGCGCTGACGTGGGACCTTTCCAGATTCGCTTCTATGATTGGCAACTCATATATTTTGCCAGTGATCCCTAATCATTATATCCCTTTTGCCTTGAAAGACTACACAGGCTTCTTGTAGAAGGCATATATCCTCCGAGCTAACCTCATGCATTCGAGCTCAACATAGCATCTACTGATGACGTGGAATAGTCCAATCTTAATCAACTCGAAGATCGGTTGTCAACAAAAGTGTAAGGACAAATTTACCTTTCTTATTTTGGTAAAAAAGTGGTCAATCTTTTTTGGGTGGTCAACTGGCAGACGTTTGGATGGAAACCGTTCGAAATGGCCTCCTCTGAAACGTTTAGAAATGTTAGAGACGACGACTATTACAAATCAAATATTCGAAAAAAGTTTGCTAGTGTTTGAAAGGTTTGGAGTTTTTGCTGCAATTATCCCTAATTTTAATGGGAGCCAAACATGGACTTAATTTTACACAACATTTTTTTTTTAATATTTTGCCACTTTTTATTGAGTAACAAACATTAATTTTTAATAAAAAATGACGCTTAACTTGAAAAAGTGATATT
The DNA here is from genome assembly GCA_019097785.1 of Fraxinus excelsior. Taxonomy (NCBI): domain Eukaryota; kingdom Viridiplantae; phylum Streptophyta; class Magnoliopsida; order Lamiales; family Oleaceae; genus Fraxinus; species Fraxinus excelsior. The sequence goes on from CM032630.1 coordinate 37,171,301, forward strand.
GCGTCACTTTTTTTCATTTATAAAAAATGTTACACAAAAGTGACTTGACTTAAAAAGTGACAAAAAACTACTAATTTTAAGGGTATTTTTGTAAATTGACATTTCTAATTTATAAAAATCAAATCCAACTGACAAATTTACCAAATAAATCAAGATTCGATCCATTCGATTAAGATTGATTTATTCACTAACGATGACCCCGAACCAGTTTTGCTGGTTTACAAATTATATATTAATAGCCTTTAAGCCTCTTGAATTAAAGACCCAAAGATATTGTCCACCCAACCGTTGGCCCATCCATTTATTCAATGCGTTTACTTTAACTTACAGTGGGAATTTAATGTGGGCTTGGGAACAATAATAAGTATTTTGTGTGATTTTGTAATGAGAATCCAACTTTGTAGTGATTTTGAATAAATTAATTATTTTTCTATTTTGATTTTATTTAATAAAAAATTAAAAACTCTCCAAAATTTTCAATTAAAAATATTATACTATTATTTAATATTTTAAAAATACATTTTTTTTTATTCAACTACCCGATTCGGCCCAAATTCTACCCTTTAACTCTTGACCAATTCGCATTTCCTACCAATTTTAAAACATTGGTAATTTCCACTCTAATTTTAACTGCCCAAATTCAGTTTCTAATTGGGAACAATACATGAATTAAGTTTTTAGTATACAACATTTCAAAATTAAGGATAGATGTTTTAAATTTAAAAAATCAGGTTTTCATTAAAATTTATTTATGATTTAATTAATTAATTAATTATATATTTAATTAACAAATATATATAAGTCACAGACCTATGCAATTTGGTCAAAATTCAAAAATTTTAAGATCACTATTCAAAAATTTTATAAGGCACAGTACGTTCATCAATCACAAATCACAAAATTTATAAGTCACAAACATATTTTACGGTCACAAAACATCAAATTAATTGATCACAAATTATTTCGAGGTCACAAATTTAAAATTTTATACGTCACAATTTAATTTATTGGCACGGATCAAAAAATTATAGATCACAGATTATCGATATGTCACATATTTCCAAATTTCTTGGTCACAAATTATCGAAATTTAAGGTCGCAGATTAATAATAAGTCATAATGAACCAAAATGTCGATCACATAAACCAAACACCCCACCTCCGTCCCGATCCTCCACCAATATTTGGTCACAAAACAACTAAATAATTGGTCACAAATACTATCTCGCCCTGTCCCCGCCACAAAACAACCACAATCACCGCCAACAACAACAAAAAGGCCTGCACCACACAACCTACAAAAAACACCACCGTCGCCTCCCTCGCCATAACACCAACCCAACCACCACCATCGTCGCATGCACCACACCACCAACAAAAACCACTAACGTCGTCCCCGCCACAACACCACCACAACCACGACACAACACCATTACAACAATCGCCAACAAAAATTCACAGCAGAACCACCACCGTAGCACTAGAACCACCACCATCGCTGTCCGCACAAACAACAAAACCGTCCCCGCCGTCGCAACACACAAAAACCTGGCACTTGTGCTACCACAATAACCAAAACGCAACTGTGTCAAAGAAAGAGAAGAGAAAGAAGGTAGATCGGAAACATAAACCCTAATTACTCAGCATCTTCGCCGTTCTCAACCACCAACGCGCTTTTGGGATCAATTTTCACCAGCAATCTCCTCCATCCTATCGTAGTCGACTTAAATTCGAGTTGGGTCGGCGCTCTAAGCACCGCGTTGTAACGCTGCTGCACCGGAGATTCTCTTCCAGAGGCGGCGTTACTACCACCACCACAGACATCCACTGCTCCACCAAATAGCAGCACAAGTCATGGAAGAAGAAATTGGGCAAGGCTGCGGTTTCGACCGATGGGAAGAGAGAGAGAAAGAGATGAATTAGGGTTTAATTTATAATATTCAAATATGAATTATGAATTAATAATTAAATCATAATTTATGTATTATTAGACTATTAAGACCTTTGGGCTTTACCTATTGGACCCTTTGGCTCTCTATTAGTTTAGGCTATTCTACCGAACTAATTTGTTGGAGTGGTAATTACATAAAATCAGACATTAAGTTTGACATTTATAAAAATCAGTGACATTTTTTGTGAAAACATTTAGTGTTTCTAACTTTTTATTTGGCATTAGACATTAGTGGTTTGGTTGGACGTGTGTCTAGAAAGAAGTTGGGGTAGAACTAGAAAGAGAGAGTGAAGATGCATATTTATGAATTATGATGACATTGTTTTGAAGTTTTATGCTCTTAGGTTTAATATGGAGGAAGATCGACCCACTTCCAAGAAAGGAAGAACTTTGTTATCTTTCTTTTCAAAGAGTAACAAACATCAGGGTACTCCAATTCCTACGACGTCCACTCTAAATCCAATTTCATCCCCTAAAGTTGAATGATTTTCACATTCTAATCTTAATGTGGAACCATTTGATTCTATTGAACGGGACCCAAGAAAAAGAAAGCAAATATGTGAATATCCATTTAATGAACACGATCAGATTAGGCGAGTCTATCTAAATGTTAGACCTTATCAACCAAAACTTTTGGACTATCAGAGTAAAGAATGTGGAAAGCAGAAACGTCGATTTCAAGAGCGTTTGTACAATTAGTTTCCTTGGTTGGAATATTCACCTTCAACACACAAAGCATATTGTTTTTATTGCTTCCTTTTTCTCAATGATAGTGCTTCATCTATTATTTCATCATTGGTCACAGTTGGATTTGACAGTTGGAAGAGGGTTAACCAATGAAGTAAATGTGTATTCCTTATTCATGTTGGTACAACATCATCATCGTACCATAGTGGTTGTAAGAAAAGAGGTGAAGATCTAATGAAACCAACTCAACATATTGATAAGGTAATGCAATCTGTATCGGTTGAGGAAAAACAGAAAAATCGTTTGCGTCTAAAGACCACTATTCAGAGTGTTATGTGGTTGGCACTTCAAGGTTGTTCCTTTAGAGGCCATGATGAATCTCAATCTTCAATGAATCGTGGGAATTTCATTGAAATGGTGGATGCATTTGGAAAAATGAATACAAAAATACGAAAAGTTGTGTTGGGTAATGCTCCCAAAATGCTATGTACACGTCTCCAGACATTCAAAAAGAGGTTTTAAACATTATGGCCAATAAAGTTCGATAAAGAATTCGTGACGAAGTTGGGGATGCAAAGTTTTGTATTCTGGTTGACGAAGCACGCAATGAATCTTTACGGGAACAAATGGCCATTGTCTTGATGTATGTGACTAGTAATGGAATATTGACATAACGGTTTTTTGCAATCATTATAGCTCTGTGAAGAGTTTGATTGATATGTATGCTGCAACTTACAAGGTGCTTGAGTATCTTAGTGATCATTCTCCAAATGCAGGATCTCGGTCCGAAGTTAGTGGTGTATAAAAAAAATGACAACATTTGAATTTGTATTTATCTTGCTTTTAATGCGTAAAATATTGGCAATTACGGATGTACTTTGTCAGACCCTTCAAAAGAAAACTCAAGCCATCTTAATTGCTATGAGATTTGTCCATACTACAAAACGTATCCTTCAAGCATTGAGAGAAGATGGCTGGGAAGAATTTCTTCAAGAGGTGAACCTTTTTTGCGGAGAAAATGATATACATATACCTGACTTTGATGCTTCGTACATGGTTGGTCGTTCTCATGGTCATGAGTATCCTACCATTGAACATCATTACCACTTTGATATTTTCAATGCAGCCGTAAATTTTCTAATGATGGAGTTAGATACAAGATTTAGGGGTGTAAGCGGTCCGATTTTTGCGATTTTTGACAAATTTTCAAACCAAACCGTTAAAACCTAAATCAAACCATTTTGAACGGTTTGAAAAAAACTCAAACCTAAACCTAACGGTTTGGTCCGATTTTAAATCGCCGATTTCACCGTATATTTTTTTGTCCGTCTACTTCTATGACATTAATTCATTGAATTCAATATATATTTATATCTTACTAGCAATAAATCTAAAACAAACTAAATATATCTACTACAAATTTAAATATCAACTAAATCAAAGTGAAATCACAATAAACTAAAATATAGTTTTTTGTTTGCCATTTTAGGCCAAGACATTACGATAACGTTACAATACAAGTCTACTAAACTAAATATAAAGCCCAAAAAATATAATGATGTTCAACAAGATCTCGTGATCATCATATCTGAAAAATAAAACTACAGATTAGATAGAGAGAATAACCAACCATAATAATAAATCAATTGTTTATAATATCTAAACATAACATTACACAAGCTTACCGTTGTATTTTGTTACGAATTCAATTTCTCACATATACTCAAACACTAATTGTTCTCACACATGATTCGTAATCTCCATTGTCAAACAAATGCATTCGTTATATTATCATAGTATTGAATACTAGATAGATAAGAAAATCTTTAAAAATATGGTAATAGAAAATATAAACCACCTGCCACAACTTTCATTGAATCATCAAATGCTTCCACTTCAACTAAATATTGGCACAGCACTATATTTCATTCTTAATTTGCAACCAATTCTTTTCGCATATACAAGTCTCGACCATTCTTGCACCTAATAAACTCCTAGAGGAATTAAGTATTTGACCTCCATTTGAGAATGCGGACTCAGAAGCAACTATAAAAATTTAAATTCTAAAGAGGAAAAGAGTTTTTGATAGATTTTGTTAATCTTGATATTATTATATATAAATTAGGATTATTTGATAATAATAATATATATGTAATAGAAAATTATAAATTGACAAAAATATATACAAATGACAAAACTATTGAATTTCGCATATTTGGATGAATTTTTTAAAAAAAAATCATTATTTTTATATATTTTTTCACCGGTCCAGTTTAGTTTTAAACCGCAATTAAAATTCTCAAACCTAAACCAAACCGTTTTTGACCGATTTGGTTTGGTTCAAAACCATTTTGTTAACGGGTCCACGTAGCACCAAACCGACAGTTTCTAAAAGGCGATTTCGGTTCGATTTTCCGGTTTGGCGGTTTTTGCTTACAGCCCTAACAAGATTTAATGAGACATCATTAGAACTCATTTCTCTCAGTACGGCTTTGGATCCAAAAAACTATTTTGAATCATTTAACATGGATAATATTTGTAAGCTTGCATGGAAGTTTTATCCTGAAGATTTTACGCAGCAAGATATTTATTGTTTGAAAATTAAGTTGCAACATTATCAGAACAATGTGATTTCTGAGCCTCGATTTCAAGTGCCTACACTTTCTAATTTATGTCGAGAATTGGTTGCAAGTAGAAGGTCAGAGAGTTGTGTCATTTTGACTAAGTTGATTTGTTTAGTACTTACACTACCAGTTTCAACAGCGATTGTGGAGCGATCATTTTCAGCAATGAAACATGCGAAGACGGAAATTCGTAACAAAATGGATGATGGTTTTCTGGCCGATTGTTTAACACTAAACATTGAACGAAAATTTAGTATGAATTTAGATCTAGATTCTATTATAGATTTATTTTATACTATAAAATATCGTCGGGTACAACTGTAATAGGTAACATTGTGTTACAATTTTCCTTGTTATATATAAATTTTATTCGTACATTACGTTTTAAAAATTTTAGCCCCCCGTATGATGAATTCCTGGCTCTGCCCCTGGCTCAATGTTAACCTTTGTCAACTTATAAAATATGATTTCCACAATGGACTTGAGGAGCTTGTCATTGGTGGATTTGGTGACACGGATACATGGAACATGTTTGAAACAATGAACAGTATTATGGAAATATTTTGACTTTTTTATTCTTTAATTTTAATATGCGTAGTTGAGTATAAAATATTAAACATCTCAACAATGAGTATAAATTAGCATTTCTGTATTTTCCATGGAGAACGTAGAATGAAAATTGATAGATGCAGCTAATTAGACAGAGTGAGAGCAGAGGATAGGGCAATTCCAGCCATATTTGAACCCTTCATCTTGCATTCTGGCACTACAACCCGACTCCAATCCTTCTTCAAAATATCATAGCTTAACCAAATTATGTCCCATATACCTTCCAAATTAGACATCAAAATTGCCCTAATTATCCCATCTCTTTGCTGTAAACACCCCATCATTGCCCCATATGGCTTCTTTACTTGCTCAATTAATTCACTGGGAACCATTGTAATATATTCCCAATGCCTTCCATTTATGCTCAACCCCCGTAACTCGACTCCCGTTATCACTTGCACCTTTTTGTTTGCATCATGAATGCTGTCTGATCTAACGATCATCATTTTCCCATCACCATATATGTTTAGTTGATCGATGGAATTCTCCCTACTAAATCCAATGGCTAGTTGTCCCTCCTCGTTTATTGCTCTGGAAAATCTCGAACGCAAAACGATAGGTGTTTCGTATTGACTTCCCGCAGCAATAACAACACTTCCACTCTGTGCATTACACGCACTTATGAAAGTGCAACCATTCGATGTTTCAAAGCCACGTGAGAAATTCCCATCATTTTCTCTTGCTTCTCTAGACACCCAATTGTCACTTTGAGAATCATACTCGTATAAAAACGGACGGTTTTCATTTAATTCCGCAAACAAAAATTGAAAATTATTTGATCCAGGAGGGTAGGAGAGTAATTTCATACCGGATCGTCTCCATGAGGACGTGCCACGTGGACCAAGTGGACTTGAAGGGATCTTTTTAACAGCCCTTGTCACATGATTAACTGAAATGAGTTGCTGGCTAGTATTCAAGGCAAAGAGAAAGAAATTACCTGATGCTGCAAGAAGATAAACATCTTCACCAGGTGGAACCACCTTTTCCAACAGCTCTCCAATCATTATTTTGAACCATTGATTTGAACAATCAGCAAAACCATGAAGAATTGCATCTCTATGCCATTTCTTTTTGTAAATAAATAGCCATGTTGCAAAGGCCGAAGCTGATTGGAGATTATAATTTCGAACGAATTCTTTGTCCGAAATTATAGATAATATCGATTTATTAACAGACTTTATTCGTATAATGTCGGGTAAAGTTAGATGAAGAAATATATGTTGTATGAGCTCGGATGGAAGGAGGCAAAAACCGACCGTGTTTGTTGGCAAGTTCCGGTGACTTTCCATTGTTCAGTTCAATTTGCACTTAGCAAAGCCTTTATATATTTCTGACAAACTAGTTTGCCCCTCGGTGAATTCAATTATTTAGTAAACAAAGAGTTAAATTAATTTAATGCTATTAATATAATAACAATGGACATCATTAGAGAGAAGACAAAGGTTCCCAGATAGGATCATTGTCATGGTCGGAGAAATGAATGGTGGAGATGGAACAAGAAGAGACTTTAACAAGAATATTTAACATAATTGATTGGTACTTAGTGCCTAATGTGTGTATTATAATGCTTTAATAAAGCTTGTTTTAGCAGTTGGCCCATATTTTATTAGGAGGGGTGCCGAATGGGGACTCTTTTTTCTCAATCCTTGTCACTACTAGTGGTTATTCGATTAGTCCAATTGAGATCGACCACCTCAAATAATGACCCAAAAACCTCAACTCTCGACCCACACTCCCAATGCTTTTCAGTTACCCACAAAGGACACAGTTATTGCAGCCACGAAAGCAGCCATACAGGCCAAGGAAGAAGAAGAAGAAGAAGAAGAAGAAAAAGGCACAATAAAGAGAAGCACAAAGCCGGCGCCGATTTCATCAAAAAGAAAAGAGCAATAACTGTAAGTGAAAAAGCAAAAGAGGGGCATCATATTTAGGTTAGTCATTAGGTATAGTAATGGGTCAAGCCCGAAAGAAAACCAATAGGTAACCAATAAGTGGACCAAGCATCATTAAGTGGGCTAACACTAAAAACCGTCCAAGAAGTGAAGGGTTGGGCCACGAGCATCTCTAATTAAATTGGGCTACATTCATTGGTCCCAAATAGTTATAGGCTTGGGTCGTTTCATTGAGGTGTCGATATTTCAATTCAATCATTTGATCGATACCGATTAAGTAATTCTAATGGTTTAATATTATTGCTCGGGGACTTATTGGGTATCAAAATCCAACAAATCTCCACTTTGATGCCCAATCAACTTGCAAGCAATTAAAAATAAAGTTAATACTTGCATAATCAAGGCAACCAATAAAATTGGGATAATAGACTTTAACTCTTGTTTTGAACTCGAAACACATACCATACATATTTCATGAACTCACTAGGGCTAAGATAAAAAATATCCAAATAGAAGCAAATAATAATAGTAAACAATCAAGAGCAAATAAAAAATGTGATGAAGATATAACATAGAATAACACATATCTTTTCAAAAACATGTACACACAGAACAATACATTAACACCAAGTTAATCAAAAAACGACAACACATATGCAACAAATGAATAAATGACCCCAAGGGGTTTTTTTATTGTAAGGAGGGCAATACCTCTGAGGTTTTAGTAATATGTCCTCATTTATTCTATTTTGATCGGCACTCCGAGATACAACGTCTGATCTAATCAATTCACAACCGGTCAAAGTCAAATGCGATCAAAATAGAATAAACGAATCCCTAATCAATACGATCATATGCTTTAGCCATGTCGAGCTTCAGCTTAACATTCCATCCACACACTCTATCATCCAACGTATGTAGAAGCTCCTGAGTCAACAACACATTGTCCCCAATAAGTTGAACGGGGACAAATCCACTCTATTGAGGAGAAATGATACGGGATAGTAATGAACTCAATCTGGTGTTCAACATCTTTGTGATAAGCTTATTGAACACCGTACACATGCTGATAGGTCGGTAATCCGTCCATCCACAAGCATTCTCCCTCTTCGAAATAAAAACAATAGACATAGTAGCAAATCCTTTTAGCAAGTGGCCACCCTAAAAGAAATCAATGACTGCACCATACACATCATCCTGTATAAGATCCCAACTATACTGTAGAAAAATGATAAAAATCCATCAGAGCTCGCGACACTATCAACATCAATACTGAAAACAGCATCACGTACTGTTGACCTATGATTTAATATAACTCCACTTGTTTTGATTATCACAAACAATACACTTATATTTCTAATAAGTTTTTGTTTCTTGAGTTTTTATGAATATATTCTCTTAAGTATTCAAATAGTCAAATCATCATCCGATGAAGAACAAGCCATTAAATGAGACTCGAAGAGAACAAGAACAAGAACTTTGAAGATTAATTCTTGAAAGTAGTTTATTATGTAAATGTATTAACTTCTCAATTTTTAGTAAATGCATAAAAGCTCAAATTATTTTTTCATAATCTATCACTTGTATAAAAATGATTTTCATTCATATGAAATATATTTTGAAAAAAAAAAAAAAGTCAAAGTCAAAGTCAAAGTTCGGTCAACCGAAAGTCCAACGGCTAGTTGAGTTTAAAGTCTATATCATTTACTATAAAAGAGTTTCTCGATTAATTTAACCTATTTCATTCATCTTATCACTAAATCTTTTTTAGCAAAGAACTTTTCACAAAATTTCATCTACTCTTCATTCTTGATAAAAGTTTTCTTTGCCAACACTTTGATTTAAGTGTAAATCTCTCTTCATACTTAACTTGTATTACTTGTAAAGAGAGATCATTAGTTTGAAAAACTTTTATACAAGAACTCAAGCTACTTCATTATCATTTATTCATTAAAATTTTCTTCATAAACACTCGAGCTTTATTACTTGCTATTTATTGAAGTGTTATCCTAACTCTCTAAATACTTGACTTGATTATATCATTTGTTAAGAGAGTTCTTTCAATTGTAAAATTATCATTTATACTTTGGTGGTTTCAAGAGCTTTGTGAAAACTCGATTGTTGTTAAGGACGTCTGCTCCTTGTTGTAAGTCACCTAAAGATAAGTGCTCCTTGTTGTAATCACTTAAGGATAAGTGCTCCTTGTTGTAAGTCACTTAAGGATTGATACTCATTGTTTGTAAGTTATCATTATAGTGCTTTTGGCCTTGCTCGTGACGGAGAGGTTGGTAACGGGGACGTAGAACATATTGTGTATCGAACCCCATTAAATTGGTTTGTTATCTTTACATTATCGCACTTTAATTCACATTGCTATTTAATTGAGCTATATCTATACTCGAATTTAATTATTGAACTTGTATATTTAATTCTCGTATCATACTTAGCATTTATATCTTGCGTGTTAAATTGTTTTGAAACTAAGTGTCGAAAAAGTTTCAAAAACCAATTCACCCCCCTCTTGGTTAGTTATTCTTAGGTTATCATGTACCTCATCAATCAAATGGAGGTAATTCAACACCATATTATCTGCTTCCGTTAGTATCTTAGGTATGATATCAGGACGAATATAATCCAGAGGCTGTAAAGGAGCAAATAATAAATCCTGAAAAAAAAATATCACCGAGCTCTGACTATCTGTCGAAGTAGAGATAACTTCTCCTACTTGAATCGTGATAGTATTGATACGAGATCTGATCTGTCATCCTTGTACCAGCGAATGAAACATCGGGTGTTGCGATCTTTCTCACACACCCAACGAGAACCGACCTTTTGCTTCCAAAACCCTCCCCAATAGATAAGGCCCGGTTCAAATCAGCACGTTCACAATGTAGTAGCCATGTTAATGAGCCAGTCGAATCGAGCCACTAGCCAAAAACTCGAAACTCGGGCTCGGCTCGGGTTTTTTTTTTCGTGTCAAATCTAAATTTCTTTCTCAAAGAATTTAAAGTTTGTACAATTTATACGTACTATAAATTCAATAAAAGTTAAAACCCTACAATTCATACGTACTATATATTTCGCACATTCTCAGTCCTTCAAGTATATTAAAGCCTCTAATATATCTTCTAGTCTTGATCGGTCGTTACATAAAACTCGACCACCTAAGCTAAATCCAGGCTTCGATGTTACCGTAGACACCGGAGGTATTAGTAGATTGCGAGCAATTTTTGATACAATTGGATATTGCCTTTCGTTATACATCCACTATGATAAAAAATTAAATTCGTGTAATTCTTGTGGTTGTAGCATACTAAAAACATCCACGCACATATACCCTTCTATTGAAATAAAACAAACACAAAAGAAATGAAAAATAAAGAATAAATTGCAATTATAGGTTCAAACTTTTAAAAAGGTGCAAATTAGTCACAAATATGAAAAAATCATCAACCTTTAAGCCGCCACATTTGAAGGCAAAATCCCCAACCTCCGATCACATTGGCCGTCGGATCAACATACTACCTCATTGCCCTCTTCACAACTCACCCAACCACCAACCCCTACTTAGACATATTTGACCGGAATTGAGCTACAAACTTCACCGCATGAAATGCGGTCAAACGTTGGAATCACGTTGTCCGACCACCTTCCTGGCCGAAACATACCACCAGCCAACTCCCCTACTCAAGACGGCCTCGACCATGCAAACAATTTAGCCCAAACAGCAAGGATAAGATCTGAATTTCAAATTGAAAGCTGTCCGTCGTGACTATTACGACACCACACCAGTTTTTCCCAATTTCGAAGCCACCATGACGACATATGGTGGCGGACCACTTGGGTTGGGTGCTCCATCATGTGGCGCACCTAGCTCAGCCATGGGTCCCCTTCAATTTGGCTCCAATTATCTTCAATTTGGGTCTGAAATGTTCGCTGGTGCGAATTCGCGAGCGTAGCGATTGGACTGTTTTTCTTTGAAATTGATGGTTGTTGGAGGAAATTGTTTACATAAGTAGCTTCGACTTTATGAGGGGAGTCGACGTGGATTCCGGCCGGTTGGATGGCCGGATGACGAGTTGTGGGTGTTTAACCGATTTTCAGGATGTGATTTTTGAATTTGATTTTCGGCCAAATTACAACGAGTTATGGAGATTTCTTGGTATGTAGTTGTAGAGTGTAATGAGGAGAACATGTTGGATCCAATATCTGACGGTTTGGACGGTCGGGAGTTGCCGAAAAATGAGTTCATGTATTCGGCTAAAAGGGGGCAAAAGAGACTTTTTTGTTCTTTTTAATATTTTTATAAGTTTTGGATTAATTTGCATTTTTTATAAGTTTATGAGTAAGATTGAAAATTATTCTTTATTTTTGTGTTTGTTTTATTTCAATAGAAGGGTAAAATGGTCAAAAAGGACGTTTTGCCCCAAAAATTGGAAAGATAAGGACGTTCTGCACCAAGAAATGAAAGGTAGGGACGTTTTGCACAAAACTGTGTAAAGGTAAGGACGTTTTGCGCTAATTACCCTAAAAAGAACTTTGGGAAGTACTACACTGACCTTCTTTTTTAGTATAATAGTTATACATTTCACATAACATAAATTATATATGCACATGTGATAATTCTACATTCATGAAATTTGAAATTCCCTTTATAGTAGCTTTTGTGCCAGTTAAATTAAGTTGATGGTCCATTACCGAAACTAATAAAAATAAAGAGGGTAACTCTTTCTAATATTTACAAAATTTTAACTCTATAGAATAAACTACATCAACAAAAATTGGCAAAATCCTATGTTTGTGAAATGCTTGTAAAATGTAGAAAAGTGTTGTAAAACAAGTGAAGATGTAGGGTAATAAATACCATTACATTCTTTTGTGGCATCGAAAAAAGGTTTTAATAATCTTTTCACGTGAATGCAATATACCATTCCCAATATTCCAAACTATGCTCGGGTCCATATGTATGTTGGCGCCGTTGCCGGTGACTATTTACTTTTAGTGTTAATTTATTTTTTTAATTGTTATTTGATTTGTTATTTATTTATTTCTGTTTTATTTTATTTTGTTTTTCTTTTTCAGGATATAAAAAAAAAAGATTAAAAAATAGTAGGATAAAGATGGCTGTGACTCTTTTCGACAATTGCTCGTATGTGATTTCATCATAAGGTAACAACAATTGGCAGCTTAAGGAATTGCTGAGGGAGATATGCTTATGAGAGATTTCATCATTGGACAGAGACTACAAGATCTAAAAGTTGAATGTGAAATTGTTGAAACTGTCCTGGAAAACTTGCCTGTTGCATTATTTCTTTCGCACAAATTTGACATGGGTAATTTGCCCGTGGAATTATTTCTTCCACATATTATTAATGAATATCAATTAAGAGAATAAAATCCACCGAACTACCAACAAATAAAACAAGATGGGGAGACTTTCAATGAAGATGTCATTGTCTCTGTGCCAAAAATTTTGGATACGAACGTTGAACTCGAGACAAATTCAATTAAAGAAGAGGAGCCTGAAAAAATCAAGAAATCAATCACAACGGGTGAAAAAGAACTTTAACATTCAAAGAAAAGGAAATCCTCAACTTCATCGTTTGCTCAAAAGTGGATTTTGTGATTTGAAGTTAATTTCTCGAAAAAGTTTTAGAAACCAATTCACCCCCTCTTGGTTAGCTATTCTTGGGCTTTCAGAAGGCTGAGAAATCATGATACTTTGTCTAAACATTGAGAAATCTAAATGGTCTAGGGTCCAAATCATCATAAAAAATCTATTGTAAAAGTAGATATGAGTGATCAGATGAAATTCGATGCAGATGAGTCACAGTAAGCTGTCTACGAAAGTCTACAACTAAAGAGTTAATCAAAACTCTATCTGATCTCTTACCTTACCATTAGTCTAGGTAATCTAAGTCCCAGAAAACTATCATCCTCTAAGCCACAATCCAATATCATATCAAAAAAATCACTAGAACCACTATCTTGCCGACTATGACCAGTACGCTTACCATGATGTGTGATGACATTAAAGTCTTTCCAAATGAGCCAATGATCATCCATGGAGAGGAAAATATGGTGAAGACATGCCTACAAGTCCCTTCTAACATAGGCCACACAAGCAGCATATACATGTGTCAGGTAAATAGGTCGTGCTAATCTAAGATCGACAACCCTAACATGCAGAAACTAGATATGATCAATAATAATAGTAATGGTAGTATCCACATTCCAAAAGACCCAAATCTTATTCGACTCATTCTGAACCCCAAAATCAGAGTGCAAATAATGACGAACAAAATCAAAACTCCTCTCCAAAACTATAGGCTCTAGAATAACCAAAAGATAAACCTAATGAAGCTGAATAAATTTCCTTAAGTGCCTACGAGTAGCTACACTAGCTACATATCACACATTATAAATGATGACACTCATTTGGAAGAGCATGAGATGTATCCTACAACGTGTCAGTAACTTTCAAATTTCTCTTTTGACTAACTGGGACAAATCCATCATTCTCTGCCCTGCCAACCATGCTTGGAAAGTCATCAAAAGACGATATGCGATAGGGACCCTACTGATGTACTTCAATTTGAGAAAAAACTTTCGAAATCTGACTGATATATAGATAGATAAGCCTCCATGTTTTGCTGACATTGTGTAATGGGTACATTCGAACCAATATATAACTGTAGCCTCTCTAATATATACATTAAGAGAGGGTTAAAGTATGTAGTAGCAACTGTCATAGAGATATTGTTGAAGGAGATAAAATTTTGAATACCTGGATGAGCAACTAATGTAACAATAGATTTACTCTGAGGAATTACCCTGTGGGGAGCAATTATAGGATGATTTGATGGCAAAGAAGTAGGAGTCTGTGTAGCAGTAGTGCTGATGATACTCATGGGCGAAAGTTCGACAATTTAGCTAAAAGTTATGCCTGTTTTCATCAACGCTGCTCATTTTCTTTCCAAATATCTTCCAAACCTTGAATCCAACTCGTTTTGGCTTCCGACCCTTTCACAAGACTTGAACCTTGGCTTGTAACTTCTTCAATTTGGACTCCAAAACTCGACCATATGATTGCCTATCCCAGTTCATATTAGAAACTGTTATAAATCGAAAAGAGAAAGAGACTCAAGATTGGTGCCAAAATATATTGGACCATTACCCATCATAAAGATGATTGGAATAGTCGCATACAAAGTTGCACTTTTTTCATGGTGAAAAATCCACAAGGTCCTTCATGTCAGTGTATTCAAGCCATACTTTGTCGACAAAGAGAATACTTGGGGAAGAGAAAAGACCTTGGAGCCTTCAAACCATTAATTGAAGCATATGATTCATCGATGGGAAGGAAGTACTACTTCCTTGTACAATAAATATTGTAATGCAATGAGAAATATTGTAATGTAATGAGAAAGAAGTACTACTTCCTTGTACAATAAATTCAATGCAGTAAATGAAACCTAGATTACGAACCTCTAAAGTTGGGCAAGCCATGTTTGTCAATCTGTACCAATGCCCTAATCCGTCGAGGTAGGTCGGGTGATCCAAACTCTTGATAACACCGGTGATCCCAACCCTCTGAAGCAAAAGAATCTGCAACCTGGTTGCCCTCTCTGTATATATGGGAAATTGTGTCTCTGTCGAAGGACATGAGGTCTCTGATCTGTCTGAGAATGCCCTGAATCGTCTATGGTCCTCCGCCCTTGGTGATGCAGTGAATAGCCACGGTTGAATCTGCATCAACCCAAATACCTATAATCCCAAGTCCTCTGGCTAATAGAATCCCGTCTAGTATAGCTCTGAGCTCGGCCTCCAAAATCAGACAATGGACATACGATGCTGAGAATGCCCTGATGCAGCGCCCTGTGTGGTCCCTAATGATACCTCCGCCACTCGTAAATCCCTCTTTGACGCATCCATCAGTATTGATCTTGTAAGATCCCACTGGTGGAGTACGCAAAACAACCATAATAGGTAGTGGTGGGGGAGGAAGAGTGATAGAAATACCAAATATGGGTGTAAGTGTGACATCCCCTCGCCAGTGCACATCTTGAAATAGTCTTCCGATATACAAAAAAGATATCATACGGTAGACCCTCCAAATGATACGTCTGGTCACCATATGAATCCCTCTATGCTTCGCGTCATTCCTCTCGGTCCATAGAAACCAGAATATCAGTATAGGAATGATGGTGCGAATGTGTCCACATTGAACATGCTGTCCAGAATACCGCCATCTCTGGAACCTCTGTCTGACCCCCTCTCCTGCACTCATAGGTATCTGGAAAATATCCCCAAAGTGCTGCCATACCTGATTGGAGATGCTGCTGCCCGTGAAAATATGACTGATGGTCTCAATCTCGGAACAATACTGACAACGAGAAGCTAACTGATGCCCAATCCTCTTATGAATAACCACATCTATTGGAATAAGATCCTGCCAGAGTTTCCAACAGAAGAATGAAACAGTGGTAGGCAAAATAGTGCTCCATAGAAGTCGATACGAGTCCTGAGTCCGATGAACTGAACGGACTAGCTGCCTGCAGAATTGGTAACGAATCTACCATCTGATGTATCTCGCCAAATATTACGATCCAGGTAGTCTGTACACAAAGGTATAGCCCCTATTTGCTGGGCCATGAGGGGTGGAAGCGCCTGTAATAATCATCCAAAATCCCATACAGTGCTCTCAAAGTAATCCTGCACCCTCTCAGATGTGTGCTGCCGGTCTGGAAACAAGGACGCCAGAGTAGTATCACCCATCCAACAATCGTGCCAGAAGAACATACGTCCTGCGCCAAGATGCCATGCAATGTGTGGCTCAGTGTGTGGCACAGCTTTCTTCAGTCTCTTCAAGGTAGGGGAGGCCGAGTAGGGAACTGCTGCAAGTGATGGATGAGTCCCCATACAATATTTGCCCAGAAGAAACTGAGCCCAAAGCGAACTCTGAGTCCGAAACAACCACCAAAGCTTCATAGAGAAAGTGTCCACCACATCCTGTAGTCTCCTAAAGCCTAGTCCGCCCTCATCTGTTGGAAGGCAAATCTTCTTCCAACTCCTCCAGTGTAGTCGGCGTGCCTGGTCTTTAGAATCCCATAGAAATCGGGCAAAGATGCTCTCCAACTTTTTCAGTACAGCCTTGGGAGGCCGCAGAATCTGAAAAAGATAAAGTGGTAGAGAGGATGGAACTGATCTCAACAAAGTGATCCGGCCCCCAGGTGATAGCAGTCGAGACGCCCAACCTGAAATCCTACTCTTGACCTTCATGATGAGGTCATCATAAAGGAAACTCCTTTTGGCCCCCCTAAACAAGGGGACCCCCAAATAAGTAAAAGGCTGTTGCTGATGAGTAAACCCAGTTAAGTGCTCAAGTCTCCTGATTTGAATATCTGATGCCTGTCTAGGTAAAATAAGACCGCTCTTGTCCCTATTCACCATCTGGCCAGAGACCCCCTCGTAATGTTCCAAACAGTCGAGGACCCTCCTGATAGATTGCTTCTGACCATTGGCGAATATGATCATGTCGTCAGCAAATGAAAGATGTGAGACAAGAGTACTACTCCCATGCCGATATCGCATACTAGGATAAGCCTGAAACCTCTGAGTAAGAAGGCGAGAGAAATAGTCCGCAGCAATAATAAACAAGGAAGGCGAGATGGGGTCACCCTATCTGAGCCCTCGTGAGGATGAAAAGAAACCATAGGGACGACCATTTAGAAGGATTGAGAACTGACACTTCGAAATGCACCTTCTGATCCTATCAATCCACAACTGATCAAACCCAAACGCCTCCAGTACGGAATAAATGAATCCCCAATCCATGCGATCGTATGCCTTAGCCATGTCAAGTTTCAACATAGCATTTCCCCATCGCACTTTATCATCCAATGTGCAAAGGAGTTCATGAGTCAATAAAACATTATCCCCTATAAGGTGGCCATGGATAAAACCACTCTGTTGAGGAGATATAATACGGGGAAGTAGTAAACTCAATCTGGTGTTCAACAGCTTTTTAGGGTTTAGGGTTTAGGGTTTTTTTTTTGGGTAAAGGCCACTGGTGTGGCTATTTTATTTCAAAATAAAAAGAAATACATGAAAGGAGGGGGGTATATACCTGACCTCCAGCAAGTGAAAATTACTAAAAATGTTTAAAAAAGTTAAATGCAAGTAACATTAAATGAAAAGTGAACAAAAAACCAGTGAAAGCCAGTCAAGGATACTCCCGAGGGTAAATCTTCGGGTGGCAGTACATGGACATTGACCGGGTCATACGTCTGCTCTGAAACTCTTCCGGGTCGTAGTAGTCTGCGAAGTTGGGCTCGCTCACTGGGGAGGGATCTCGCCTACGAGAGGGGACCCATGTAGGTGAAAAAGGCTGTCCGGGTGATGATGTACTAAATGTCGGGCGAAAAGTAGGTGCATCTGATCTCATGGTGCTCTGTGCTGCAACGTCTGAAGCATGTGAGAGTGACCTGGTGACTGAAGGTACGTCGTCCTCAAGGTTTTGCAAGCAGTCTCCAAGTCCCATGCCATCTATGTCTCTCTGTATATGTTCCTTCACCATATCCTGGATAGGAGTCGTGATGGAAGGACTAGTTGAAGGTGTATGAGTATGAGTCTTACTCGATGAAGGCATCTCACCAAAGAGCTTCATAACCAAGTCATCAATGGCAAGTCTCATGGCGGATCCAACCTTCATGCCGTCCTTCTTCCTAAAGTGATCAATCAACATATGCTTGATACTATGCCGCTCTGAGCTGGTCTCAGCCAACAGACCCTGTGCATGATGAACTATCCCTGCGCCTGATCCCTCAATAGGAGCGTATGGAGTAGGCTCAGCAACTGAATGAATAAATGGTGGTACCTCTGGATCAACTATTCCTGTACTGATCTGCAAAGCGGATCCTGATCTCTGTGATGATTGAGTACCATCTGTATGTGTCTCTAAAGAAGGAGAACTGATATGTGTCGTAAAAGTCGGTGTCTCAGTGGCTGAGAGAGGAGTAACAGCTGTATTAGTGATAGTAGGGGAATGAGCTACCTCGATAGGAGCCTCTGGTATAGACTTAGTAACCGAATGAATAACTGGTGGTACCTCTTGAGCTATGGTCATAGGGGTCGAGGTAGGAACTGCCGATATAGTATGCACTGCTGGAACTGGCACCCACTGCTTTCTCGGCTCCACAAACGTTACCTTGCCTTTACCTTTGTCAACCCTACTAGCAGTCGAGGGGTGAACAGGGGGAGGCACAACAACTGGAGGGGGATGAGGTGTCCCCGAAGTGCACTTATCATAGGAGTGGCCCATATGTCTACAATTGAAGCAAAAAACCGGCCTCTTTTCATAAATGACTGTTTGCCAGAAGCCGCGGTTACCCCCACGCTCAATCCAAACCCTGTCAGGCAATCTGAGCTCCAAATTCACCTCAATGCACACCCTAGCCTCACTAGGTCGTCTCAAGTCTGAGGTGGCCTCATCAATCCTTAGGGGTATTCCTATTGCCCTAGATAAAGCAAAAAGGAACCCCTTGGCACGCAAGTGTACTGGTAGCAAGGGAAATGAAACCCATACGGGAACTATCGGGGTCTCCTGCTCTGGTCTGAAATCACACGTCCACTTAAGGATCCTCATCGGACACCCATTAATGTACCAGGAAGGTTTAAGAAATAGCCTACTGTAGTCTTCCTCGTGTGTAAGGTGGATAAGTATATGTGCGGTGTCGATCAATCCTACCTCAAAGGAACCATGGAATCCAAACTTAGAGAAAATCTCACATACCTTCATCATGGTCGGCTTACGGTGGGAAAATTTTCCTACAAGTGTGTACTTGTAGGGATCAGCCAAAACAGCCTCCTCTGAATTTGTCAAATCGATGGCCGGCTCACCCAAATGTGTAAAGGGCTCCTTGGAAGTGAACCCTATAGTAGAAGAGTCATTTGTAGCCTATAGAACTAATGCAAATGACTTCCGTGCACTCCTCTCAGCTTGAGATAGGCCCGGACGGCTAGAAACTACAGTAGCATAGGTCTTTCGGCCTTGATTGATCACTGTCTGGACCTCGTTTGGAAAAAAAGATGGCTGAAATGAACTCGAATTAATAGGATGAACATTCTGTTGAAATGTTCCCGGAGGGTCGCCGGAAAGCTGCCGGCCGACCGCCGGAGGCTCCGTTTTTCGGCCAAAATTATCTGTTGTCAGAAATTGATGATTTTTTACAGGATGAAGCGGAATTTCTTGCTGATCATCGTGGTGTGATTCGTTTTCAAAGGTGACACCTGTGGCGGCCGGAATCTGCATTTTTCCGGCGAACGGGCGTTCACTGAAACGGCCGGTGTGAGCGCGTCCGGGCTCCGATCAGGCTGATTTTTCTGTCGAAGGTGCTCCAAATCATGGGTAATATGATGGTGTGGCGCGTGTAGATGATGGGGCTCTTGATTGGAAGTAATTGGAAAATCCGTTTTCGGCTACTCGGGATTCGTGCTTTCAATTCCGGCCAAATCAGACTTCAGCGACACCATCCTAGGGGTTTTTGGGCCTTCTGAGTTCATTGGTGATGATCTCATTTCCAAATTCGGACTGGAAGAGGGTGAAACGGGTGCATTGGAATGCGTGCCGACTTGTTGTTGATTTAAATCCATTCCAAAAGCTGCTGAATCTGTTATTGATTGATGAATATCTATTTCGCATGATGTTGGAAGCATCTTGTCATTGATATGGGTGGTATTTTGTGTTGGTGGATCAAGAGTATTGATATTTTGGAGTTTTTCTCCCATTCTAGAGAGAAGGGAGAGCGTTTGGGGGTAGAGAGAGAAAGTGAAAGGGTTTTTTTTTTTAGTTGAAGGAGGGCGGTACCTCCGAGAGTATATTAATTGTCCTCACTTCTGGCGGAGGAATACCGTGGTTACAACTGAAATCAAGAAAACAATAAATGAGGAAGTACTACTTCCCTTACAGTAATAGTAACACAAAGCAGTAAATAAGGAAGTACTACTTCCCTTACAGTAGGAGTTATAGATAAGCAATAAATAAGGGAGTACTATTACCCTTACAGCAAAAGTAGAGAAAGCAATAAACAAGGAAGTACTACTTCCCTTACAAATGCAAATGAAATGAGAAACTAAGGTGAAATTAATAAACAAGAAGTCAAGTTCTGATGCTAGGTAAGCCATATCTGTCAATCTGAATAAGAGCCTTAATATGCCGAGGTAGATTGGATGGTCCATACTCCTGATAAAGTCGATGATCCCAACCCTCTGAGGCAAAAACATCAGCAACTTGGTTCTCCTCTCTGAAAATGTGGGAGATCGTGTCTCTGTCGAAAGAAATGATGTCTCTGAGCTGTCTAAGAATGCCCTGAATCGTCCATGGTCCGCCGCCTCTGGTGATGCAGTGAATGGCCACGACTGAATCTGCCTCAATCCAGATAGCTGAAATCCCAAGTCCTCTGGCCAATAGAATCCCATCAAATATGGCTCTGAGCTCGGCCTCCAAAATAAGACATGTACCATAAGATGCTGAAAATGCCCTGATGCACTGGCCAGTGTGATCCCTAATGATGCCTCCACCACTCGCAAATCCCTCTTTGACGCAACCATCAGTGTTGATCTTGTAGGATGCCACTGGTGGGGTATGCCAAAAAACCATAATAGGTGGTGGTGGGGGAGGAAGAGTGATAGAAATACCAAATAGGGGTGTAAGTGTGACATCCCCTCTCCAGTGTACAGCTCGAAATAGTCTTCCGATATACAAAAAAGATATCATGCGGTAGACCCTCCAAATGATACGTCTAGCCACCATATGAATCCCTCTATGCTTCGCGTCATTCCTCTCGGTCCATAGAAACCAGAATATCAGTAGAGGAATGATGGTGCGAATGTGTCCACATTGAACATGCTGTCCAGAATACCGCCATCTCTGGAACCTCTGTCTGACCCCCTCTCCTGCACTCATAGGTATCTGGAAAATATCCCCAAAGTGCTGCCATACCTGATTGGAGATGCTGCTGCTCGTGAAAATATGACTGATGGTCTCAATCTCGGAACAACACTGACAACGAGAAGCTAACTGACACCCAATCCTCTTCTGAATAACCACATCTACTGGAATAAGATCCTGCCAGAGTCTCCAACAGAAGAATGAAACGGTGGTAGGCAAAATAGTGCTCCATAGAAGTTGATACGAGTCCTGAGTCTGATGAGTTGAACGGACTACCTGCCATGCAGAATTGGTAACGAATCTACCATCTGATGTATCACGCCAAACAATACGATCCGGGTCGTCTGTACACAAAGGTATAGCCCCTATATGCTGGGCCATGAGGGGTGGAAGCGCCTGTAATAATCGTCCAAAGTCCCATACAGTGCTCTCAAAGTAATCCTGCACCCTCTCAGATGTGTGCTGTCGGTCTGGAAACAAGGACGCCAGAGCGGTATCACCCATCCAACAATCGTGCCAGAAGAACATACGTCCCGCGCCAAGATGCCATGCAATGTGTGGCTCAGTGTGTGGCGCAGCTTTCTTCAGCCTCTTCCAGGTAGGGGAGGCCGAGTAGGGAACTGCTGCAAGTGATGGATGAGTCCCCATACAATATTTGCCCAGTAAAAACTGAGCCCAAAGCGAACTCTGAGTCCGAAACAACCACCAAAGCTTCATAGAGAAAGTGTCCACCACATCCTGTAGTCTCCTAAAGCCTAGTCCGCCCTCATCTGTTGGAATGCAAATCTTCTTCCAACTCCTCAAATGTAGTCGGCGTGCTTGGTCCTTAGAATCCCATAGGAATCGGGCAAAGATGCTCTCCAACTTTTTCAGTACAGCCTTGGGAGGCCGCAGAATTTGAAAAAGATAAAGTGGTAGAGAGGATATAACTGATCTCAACAAAGTGATCCGGCCCCCAGGTGATAGCAGTCGAGATGCCGAACTTGAAATCCTACTCCTGACCTTCATGATGAGGTCATCATAAAGGAAACTCCTCTTGGCCCCCCTAAACAAGGGACCCCCAAATAAGTAAAAGGCTGCTGCTGATGAGTAAACCCAGTTAAGTGCTCAAGTCTCCTGATTTGAATATCTGATGCCCGTCTGGGTAAAATAAGACCGCTCTTGTCCCTATTCACCATCTAGCCAGAGACCCCCTCGTAATGTTCCAAACAGTCGAGGACCCTCCTGATAGATTGTTTCTGATCATTGGCGAATATGATCATGTCGTCAGCAAATGAAAGATGTGAGACAAGAGTACTACTCCCATGCCGATATCGCATACTAGGATAAGCCTGAAACCTCTGAGTAAGAAGGCGAGAGAAATAGTCCGCAGCAATAATGAACAAGAAAGGTGAGATGGGGTCACCCTGTCTGAGCCCTCGTGAGGACGGAAAGAAACCATAGGGACGACCATTCAGAAGGATTGAGAACTGACACTCCGAAATGCACCGTCTGATCCTATCAATCCACAACTGATCAAACCCAAACGCCCCCAATACGGAATAAATGAATCCCCAATCCATGCGATCGTATGCCTTAGCCATGTCAAGTTTCAACATTGCATTTCCCCTCGCACTTTATCATCCAATGTGTAAAGGAGTTCCTGAGTCAATAAAACATTATCCCCTATAAGGCGGCCAGGGATAAAACCACTCTGTTGAGGAGATATAATACG